>CM017572.1:30228190-30323190 GCA_007844125.1 Sinonovacula constricta
AAGAATGTTCATTCTTTTCAAATCTATAAATAGGAACGATTGGGATTCCGGCTAAAAATAGGCATCGACGTCACAGCGGATGACGAGGATGAACCAAAACATTAATGGTCACGTGGTTTTCTTGGTTTAAAAATTGCTAACTGTGCATCGTGGCTCAGATAGGAAATACATGTTTGTGGCGTTGTGGTTCACTTTTCCGACAGGCGTAGGACATCAATAAACAGCCGAGACCTATTCAGGTAACAGTGGTTTATTATAATGTTTAATGAAAAAAAATTGATCAAAATGTCGGATGTTTCCACCATTAACATATTTTTTAATATAGTTATCTTTCAGGGCCAGTGTGGTTTTGATTAACACAGCAATGACATAATGCGAGTTCTCAATGGATTTATTGACAATAACCTAAATAGTTAGCCTTTTACAGACTGTTGTTTGAAACCTCAATCAATATTTTAACTAAAACACTTCTGTGATTGGAATTGGGATTTGCCAGCATTTTTGCCGATACTGATTTCTATCATTATAGCACAGGGGCACTTATGAGGCGCCCATGGACTGAACCCGGCCTGTCCATTATACTGACACCGACGAGTCAGACGTAATGATTTCTCCTTAGCCCCGAGCATAAGGAGGGAAGCCACTACTACCAACTTTAAAGTCTTAAGTTTGACCCGGCCGGGCTTTGAACCAACGACCTTCCGATCCGCAAGGCCGACGCTCTACCACATGAGCTATTGCGGCCGGTAATAATGCGAGTTCTAAGTGGATTTATCAACAATAACCTAAATAATTGGCCTTTTACAGACTGTTGATCGAAACCTCAATCAATATTTTAACTACAACACTTCTGGGATTGGGATTGGGATGGGCCAGCATTTTTGCCGATACTGTGCAGCGACGTTTCTATCATTATAGCACAGGTTCACTTATGAGGCGCCCAGGGACTGACCCCGGCCTGTCCATTATACTGACACCGACGAGTCAGACGTAATGATGTCTCCTTAGCCCCGAGCATAAGGAGGGAAGCCACTACTACCAACTTTAAAGTCTTAAGTTTGACCCGGCCAGGGTTTGAACCAACGACTTTCCGATCCGCAAGGCCGACGCTCTACCACTTGAGCTATTGCGGCCGGTAATAATGCGAGTTCTAAATGGATTTATCGACAATAACCTAAATAATTAGCCTTTTACAGACTGTTGATCGAAGCCTCAATCAATATTTTAACTACAACACTTCTGGTTTATGAATCTGAAACGTGAGCACGTTTTTTTTATTCAACAATTTTGTCATATTTAGATAACACATTGCTCGATTCATGAGTAAAATGTTTCGAATTTCATATCGACACGGAATAATGTATTTTAACGACGGGCTTTTTAAAGATCTGTGTTCTGTAAGAGTGATCCTTACAATAAGCTAGTCGCCATGACCAACATAACACGGCCAAACAAGACCTCGGTACCATTAGCCAGCTAACACGAATTCAGAACGAGTTTGCGAACACCGACTTTTCGACCTTAGTCAAACATAACCGCGTAACCTTCAAGGTGGTATCCAACAGTTTGCCGATATAAAATACACGTACCAGTATCTTACCACTGATTTGGGGAATTCGGTCATACTTTTTGCATAAATCCATATTAAAGTCGTTATAAAAGCGATTTTCAATACTAACTTGTTAGACTCTACTAATCCGTGAGAAAAAAACACACTAAATGCTCAGCCTATCTAACTCTAAAAAAGTGCGATAGTGGTCCCAGCTAAAAATAGATATCGACGTCAGAGCGGATTACCCGCATGACTATGTAAAAGTAAGTGGTCACGTGTTTTTCTAAGTTTAAAAATAGCTGTCTCTGCAGCGTTGCTCGGATAGGAAACACCTGTTTGCAATGACGAGTGGAGATTTATCCTTGACTGTTTACAAAGGTCTTTGGCATCAATGAACAGCATTTTGCAAGACCTTTTCGGGTACGAAAGTATGACTTATTTGGTTGAGAAAATGTTTTTAGACCAAACTGTCGGATACCAACTTTAAAGGTCTTTTAAAATCTATGATATCTGCTTAAAATAGACATCGACCTCACAGCGGACGACGTGGATAAGCTAAAACATAAGTGGTTTTCTTAGTTTAAAAATATCTAACTATGCAGCGTGGCACAGATAGAAAATACATGGTTGAAATGACGATTGTAGCGTTATTGCTCATTTTCCGACACGTATAGGACACCAATAAACATCATTTTGCGAGATCTGTTCAGGTAACATTGGTTTATTATGATGTTTAATATAAAATATTTCTGGTCCAAACTATCGAGATACCAGCTTTAACGTCAAGTGCGGTATCTACTTTTTGGCGAAATGGTGATTTCAAATGAGGCTTACTTCCGCTAGTCAGGGTATGGTCTAAGAATTAAAGCTTCCTTAAACGTGTTTCTGTGAACGGTGATGCTATCGAGACTGCAAACACTAAATCCCTTTAAAGGGGTGGTTACACTAAATACCGACCGGAAGTAGAATCTGTGACATGGACTTTTTCTCTTTATTAACAGTCTATTGGTATGTTTTGGCATAAAATTTCCTATTTTGAAGGTAATCTGAACCTTTTGGTATCAAAAGGAAGCTGAAACAATGTAGAATTAAAAGAAAGCAAAAGTTTTTAACCCCTATGCACAATAATGGACTGATCCACTTTTACAGGAAGTACATATTTGATTGAAATTTGGCGCTTACCGACTGGCAATTTGGCGGTATGCGCAGTCTATGAAGCTGAACCTTCTAACAAGTTGCCTTATTTCTGGGTCTTTCTGATAGAAAATAAAAAGCTTGTTTCACCTATATATGATTATGCGGGTCCTTCATAACTTGGTCATGGTGCATTTTGTTTCCATCTTTTCGCGATTTACTATAGAATATAGAACAAACTTATTTAGTGGCGTCTAACCTAAGAACCAACCAAGGCTACATTAAAAGTGTTTCTGTGAAGGGTGATGCTATCGAGACTGAAATCCCTGGACCAGACTCCGGGACACGTAGTTCGACTTTAGTGCTGGCGAGGAACAAAATAGCTGTTGTTAGAAGCATCCAGGATACACTGTTATGTGTATTATGTTGCAGTTGCCCTTTTTCTGGGAGATTTCTTAAAATTTCGCCAAAATGATAATGAAAATACCATGTTTTTAATGTTGATTTTTTTTCCAATTTACAACATTGAACAAGAAAGTTACACCTTTTAGTTTGCAACTGGCAATAATCTTGTTAAAGAAATGCTATATTTGTGTACACATACCTTTCTCAGCGTATGGAATCTCTGTGCACTTGCCGTCATGTCCTCGGAACCTCCAGCCGTGGAACGGACACTCGAGACAGTCGCCGATCACACGGCCGCCCACGGCCATGTTGGCTCCCATGTGTGGACAATAAGCATCAATAATGTGGGCACTCCCACTCTCATCCCGGAACACGGCAAACTGCTGACCTGAAAACAAAGGAATAGCACAGAATGTTAGAATACCAATAAAACATTAAAAATAAGGTCTGCTCCGCTTTCAGGATCTTACGACGAGAACTTTAAAGCTTCCCAACCAATCAGATTGTCGCTTACAAAATTGCAAAAGTAAATCATGATCCGATGCGTTCCTAACGTAACATTTTAATGGCTGCGCCCATTTACAAAGAATTGTAAACATGGACACTCCGCGCGATACTTATGTCACTGAAGACAGGTGCGTTGTATGCGGTATCCCATTTGTTTCAACATCAGTAACATCTTCAGGTTGAAAGTTAACTAACAAGCAGTTGCAAAACAAACTTAAACTGTGTGTCTTTTCTACTGTAGCCTATCATCGATAACGGCCATTTTGCGACTCTTACCAAAGGCGTTATGCATTACGCTTTCTGATTGGCTGTTATAAAAAATAGTAATCGGGGGGAAAACCATTCCTGTTTATAGGTATTTGTGAGCAGTCATAAGATCTTACATTTTGTAAGATCCGGCTTAAGTGAGATTGCTGGCCATATGAAGGCGTGGTGGGCGAACGGTTAGAGTAACTAACATGCATCTTCGTATCCCAAATAACACGTGGGTTTCAGTTCCGGACGTAACAGAAAAATACTTATACTTAGTCTAACACCATTGTGTTAGCAAAATTGTATGTTACAGCAGCGGCGGATCCAGACATTTCTGGTGTTGGTGGTGGTGGTTGTGGTGGTGTGTGTGGGGTGGGGGTGGTGTGTGTGGGGTGGGGGTTATGAATTAACACCCATTCAACTTTATCGCAGTAAATACTAGATTTTTATACACAGTAAGGGACCCTAACTTCGAACTAAGTATTTTCTAAGCTTACATGTATGTGTTTCCACAACTATACTCTTTTGCCGGCATACCCCCTCGCCCCCCCCCCCCCCCCCCCCACAAATATACAAACAAATATGTTAAAACATGTGCTTATCTATGACTGGTAAAGCAAATATGCTATTAATATTGCCCATCTGCATATATTAAAAACGACCCGCTCCAAACCAAAGACCATTTTTGCTATAAAGCCGACATAAGCAATATACAAAAGCTTCCACTAGTCTAGACTTGCACGGGTATAAGGAAGTGCCCTTGGCCGAGCGGACAGTCGCCAAGTTGTAACTCCTCGAGTGCCCGTGGCCGAGCGGACAGTCGCCAAGTTGTAACTCCTCGAGTGCCCGTGGCCGAACGGACAGTCGCCAAGTTGTAACTCCTCGAGTGTCCGTGGCCGAGCGGACAGTCGCCAAGTTGTAACTCCTCGAGTGCCCGTGGCCGAGCGGACGGTCGCCGAGTTGTAACTCCTCGAGTGCCCGTGGCCGAGCGGACAGTCGCCGAGTTGTAACTCCCCGAGTGCCCGTGGCCGAGCGGACGGTCGCCGAGTTGTAACTCCCCGAGTGCCCTTGGCCGAGCGGACGGTCGCCGAGTTGTAACTCCCCGAGTGCCCTTGGCCGAGCGGACGGTCGCCGAGTTGTAACTCCCCGAGTGCCCTTGGCCGAGCGAACAGTCGCCGAGTTGTAACTCCCCGAGTGCCCTTGGCCGAGCGGACGGTCGCCGAGTTGTAACTCCTCGAGTGCCCGTGGCCGAGCGGACGGTCGCCGAGTTGTAACTCCTCGAGTGCCCGTGGCCGAGCGGACAGTCGCCAAGTTGTAACTCCTCGAGTGTCCGTGGCCGAGCGGACAGTCGCCAAGTTGTAACTCCCCGAGTGCCCGTGGCCGAGCGGACAGTCGCCGAGTTGTAACTCCCCGAGTGTCCGTGGCCGAGCGGACAGTCGCCAAGTGGTAACTCCTCGAGTGCCCGTGGCCGAGCGGACAGTCGCCGAGTTGTAACTCCTCGAGTGTCCGTGGCCGAGCGGACGGTCGCCGAGTTGTAACTCCTCGAGTGCCCGTGGCCGAGCGGACGGTCGCCGAGTTGTAACTCCCCGAGTGTCCGTGGCCGAGCGGACAGTCGCCAAGTGGTAACTCCTCGAGTGCCCGTGGCCGAGCGGACAGTCGCCGAGTTGTAACTCCTCGAGTGCCCGTGGCCGAGCGGACGGTCGCCGAGTTGTAACTCCTCGAGTGTCCTTGGCCGAGCGGACAGTCGCCGAGTTGTAACTCCTCGAGTGCCCGTGGCCGAGCGGACGGTCGCCGAGTTGTAACTCCCCGAGTGTCCGTGGCCGAGCGGACAGTCGCCAAGTTGTAACTCCTCGAGTGTCCGTGGCCGAGCGGACAGTCGCCGAGTTGTAACTCCTCGAGTGTCCGTGGCCGAGCGGACAGTCGCCGAGCTGTAACTCCCCGAGTGTCCGTGGCCGAGCGGACAGTCGCCGAGCTGTAACTCCTCGAGTGTCCGTGGCCGAGCGGACAGTCGCCGAGTTGTAACTCCCCGAGTGCCCTTGGCCGAGCGGACAGTCGCCGAGTTGTAACTCCTCGAGTGTCCGTGGCCGAGCGGACGGTCGCCGAGTTGTAACTCCCCGAGTGTCCGTGGCCGAGCGGACGGTCGCCGAGTTGTAACTCCCCGAGTGCCCTTGGCCGAGCGGACAGTCGCCGAGTTGTAACTCCTCGAGTGTCCGTGGCCGAGCGGACGGTCGCCGAGCTGTAACTCCTCGAGTGCCCGTGGCCGAGCGGAGAGTCGCCGAGTTGTAACTCCTGGAGTGTCCGTGGCCGAGCGGACGGTCGCCGAGCTGTAACTCCTCGAGTGCCCTTGGCCGAGCGGAGAGTCGCCGAGTTGTAACTCCTGGAGTGCCCGTGGCCGAGCGGACAGTCGTCGAGTTGTAACTCCTCGAGTGCCCGTGGCCGAGCGGACGGTCGCCGAGTTGTAACTCCTCGAGTGTCCGTGGCCGAGCGGACAGTCGCCGAGTTGTAACTCCTCGAGTGTCCGTGGCCGAGCGGACGGTCGCCGAGTTGTAACTCCCCGAGTGCCCGTGGCCGAGCGGACAGTCGCCGAGTTGTAACTCCTCGAGTGCCCGTGGCCGAGCGGACGGTCGCCGAGTTGTAACTCCCCGAGTGTCCGTGGCCGAGCGGACGGTCGCCGAGTTGTAACTCCCCGAGTGTCCGTGGCCGAGCGGACAGTCGCCGAGTTGTAACTCCTCGAGTGCCCGTGGCCGAGCGGACAGTAGCCAAGTTGTAACTCCTCGAGTGTCCGTGGCCGAGCGGACAGTCGCCGAGTTGTAACTCCTCGA
Source organism: Sinonovacula constricta (assembly GCA_007844125.1). Lineage (NCBI taxonomy): Eukaryota > Metazoa > Mollusca > Bivalvia > Cardiida > Solecurtidae > Sinonovacula > Sinonovacula constricta. The sequence goes on from CM017572.1 coordinate 30,234,863, forward strand.
GTGTCCGTGGCCGAGCGGACAGTCGCCGAGTTGTAACTCCCCGAGTGCCCGTGGCCGAGCGGACAGTCGCCAAGTTGTCACTCCTCGAGTGCCCGTGGCCGAGCGGACAGTCGCCAAGTGGTAACTCCTCGAGTGCCCGTGGCCGAGCGGACAGTCGCCAAGTTGTAACTCCCCGAGTGTCCGTGGCCGAGCGGACAGTCGCCGAGTTGTAACTCCTCGAGTGCCCGTGGCCGAGCGGAGAGTCGCCGAGTTGTCACTCCTCGAGTGCCCGTGGCCGAGCGGACGGTCGCCGAGTTGTAACTCCCCGAGTGTCCGTGGCCGAGCGGACAGTCGCCGAGTTGTAACTCCTCTCGAGTGTCCGTGGCCGAGCGGACAGTCGCCAAATTGTAACTCCTCGAGTGCCCGTGGCCGAGCGGACAGTCGCCGAGTTGTAACTCCTCTCGAGTGTCCGTGGCCGAGCGGACAGTCGCCAAATTGTAACTCCTCGAGTGCCCGTGGCCGAGCGGACAGTCGCCAAGTTGTAACTCCTCGAGTGTCCGTGGCCGAGCGGACAGTCGCCAAGTGGTAACTCCTCGAGTGCCCGTGGCCGAGCGGACAGTCGCCGAGTTGTAACTCCTCGAGTGTCCGTGGCCGAGCGGACAGTCGCCAAGTTGTAACTCCTCTCGAGTGCCCGTGGCCGAGCAGACAGTCGCCGAGATGTAACTCCTCGAGTGCCCGTGGCCGAGCAGACAGTCGCCGAGTTGTAACTCCTCTCGAGTGTCCGTGGCCGAGCAGACAGTCGCCGAGATGTAACTCCTCGAGTGCCCGTGGCCGAGCGAACAGTCGCCGAGTTGTAACTCCTCGAGTGCCCGTGGCCGAGCGGACAGTCGCCAAGTGGTAACTCCTCGAGTGCCCGTGGCCGAGCGGACAGTCGCCAAATTGTAACTCCTCGAGTGTCCGTGGCCGAGCGGACAGTCGCCAAGTGGTAACTCCTCGAGTGCCCGTGGCCGAGCGGACAGTCGCCAAGTTGTAACTCCTCGAGTGCCCGTGGCCGAGCGAACAGTCGCCGAGTTGTAACTCCTCGAGTGCCCGTGGCCGAGCGGACAGTCGCCGAGTTGTAACTCCCCGAGTGCCCGTGGCCGAGCGGACAGTCGCCGAGTTGTAACTCCTCGAGTGTCCGTGGCCGAGCGGACAGTCGCCGAGTTGTAACTCCTCGAGTGTCCGTGGCCGAGCGGACAGTCGCCGAGTTGTAACTCCTCGAGTGCCCGTGGCCGAGCGGACAGTCGTCGAGTTGTAACTCCTCGAGTGCCCGTGGCCGAGCGGACAGTCGCCGAGTTGTAACTCCTCGAGTGCCCGTGGCCGAGCGGACAGTCGCCGAGTTGTAACTCCTCGAGTGCCCGTGGCCGAGCGGACAGTCGCCGAGTTGTAACTCCTCGAGTGCCCGTGGCCGAGCGGACAGTCGCCGAGTTGTAACTCCTCGAGTGCCCGTGGCCGAGCGGACAGTCGCCGAGTTGTAACTCCTCGAGTGTCCGTGGCCGAGCGGACGGTCGCCGAGTTGTAACTCCTCGAGTGCCCGTGGCCGAGCGGACAGTCGCCGAGTTGTAACTCCTCGAGTGCCCGTGGCCGAGCGGACAGTCGCCGAGTTGTAACTCCTCGAGTGTCCGTGGCCGAGCGGACAGTCGCCGAGTTGTAACTCCTCGAGTGTCCGTGGCCGAGCGGACGGTCGCCGAGTTGTAACTCCTCGAGTGCCCGTGGCCGAGCGGACAGTCGTCGAGTTGTAACTCCTCGAGTGCCCGTGGCCGAGCGGACAGTCGCCGAGTTGTAACTCCTCGAGTGCCCGTGGCCGAGCGGACAGTCGCCAAGTGGTAACTCCTCGAGTGCCCGTGGCCGAGCGGACAGTCGCCGAGTTGTAACTCCTCGAGTGTCCGTGGCCGAGCGGACAGTCGCCAAGTGGTAACTCCTCGAGTGCCCGTGGCCGAGCGGACAGTCGCCAAGTTGTAACTCCTCGAGTGCCCGTGGCCGAGCGGACGATCGCCGAGTTGTAACTCCCCGAGTGCCCGTGGCCGAGCGGACAGTCGCCGAGATGTAACTCCTCGAGTGCCCGTGGCCGAGCGGACAGTCGCCGAGTTGTAACTCCTCGAGTGCCCGTGGCCGAGCGGACAGTCGCCGAGTTGTAACTCCTCGAGTGCCCGTGGCCGAGCGGACAGTCGCCAAGTGGTAACTCCTCGAGTGCCCGTGGCCGAGCGGACAGTCGCCGAGTTGTAACTCCTCGAGTGTCCGTGGCCGAGCGGACAGTCGCCAAGTGGTAACTCCTCGAGTGCCCGTGGCCGAGCGGACAGTCGCCAAGTTGTAACTCCTCGAGTGCCCGTGGCCGAGCGGACGGTCGCCGAGTTGTAACTCCCCGAGTGTCCGTGGCCGAGCGGACGGTCGCCGAGTTGTAACTCCTCGAGTGCCCGTGGCCGAGCGGACAGTCGCCGAGCTGTAACTCCTCGAGTGCCCTTGGCCGAGCGGACAGTCGCCGAGTTGTAACTCCTCGAGTGCCCGTGGCCGAGCGGACAGTCGCCGAGTTGTAACTCCTCGAGTGCCCTTGGCCGAGCGGACAGTCGCCGAGTTGTAACTCCTCGAGTGTCCGGGGCCGAGCGGACAGTCGCCGAGTTGTAACTCCTCGAGTGCCCTTGGCCGAGCGGACGGTCGCCGAGTTGTAACTCCTCGAGTGCCCTTGGCCGAGCGGACGGTCGCCGAGTTGTAACTCCTCGAGTGCCCTTGGCCGAGCGGACAGTCGCCGAGTTGTAACTCCCCGAGTGCCCGTGGCCGAGCGGACGGTCGCCGAGTTGTAACTCCTCGAGTGCCCTTGGCCGAGCGGACAGTCGCCGAGCTGTAACTCCTCGAGTGCCCGTGGCGGAGCGGACGGTCGCCGAGTTGTAACTCCTCTCGAGTGTCCGTGGCCGAGCGGACAGTCGCCGAGTTGTAACTCCTCGAGTGCCCTTGGCCGAGCGGACAGTCGCCGAGCTGTAACTCCTCGAGTGCCCGTGGCGGAGCGGACAGTCGCCGAGCTGTAACTCCTCTCGAGTGTCCGTGGCCGAGCGGACAGTCGCCGAGTTGTAACTCCTCGAGTGCCCTTGGCCGAGCGGACGGTCGCCGAGTTGTAACTCCTCTCGAGTGTCCGTGGCCGAGCGGACAGTCGCCGAGTTGTAACTCCTCGAGTGCCCTTGGCCGAGCGGACAGTCGCCGAGCTGTAACTCCTCGAGTGCCCGTGGCCGAGCGGAGAGTCGCCGAGTTGTAACTCCCCGAGTGTCCGTGGCCGAGCGGACAGTCGCCGAGTTGTAACTCCTCGAGTGCCCTTGGCCGAGCGGACAGTCGCCGAGCTGTAACTCCTCGAGTGCCCGTGGCGGAGCGGACGGTCGCCGAGTTGTAACTCCTCTCGAGTGTCCGTGGCCGAGCGGACAGTCGCCGAGTTGTAACTCCTCGAGTGCCCTTGGCCGAGCGGACGGTCGCCGAGTTGTAACTCCTCGAGTGTCCGTGGCCGAGCGGACAGTCGCCGAGTTGTAACTCCCCGAGTGTCCGTGGCCGAGCGGACAGTCGCCGAGTTGTAACTCCTCTCGAGTGTCCGGGGCCGAGCGGACAGTCGCCGAGTTGTAACTCCTCGAGTGCCCGTGGCCGAGCGGACAGTCGCCGAGTTGTAACTCCTCGAGTGCCCGTGGCCGAGCGGACAGTCGCCGAGTTGTAACTCCTCGAGTGCCCGTGGCCGAGCGGACAGTCGCCGAGTTGTAACTCCTCGAGTGCCCGTGGCCGAGCGGACAGTCGCCGAGTTGTAACTCCTCGAGTGCCCGTGGCCGAGCGGAGAGTCGCCGAGTTGTAACTCCTCGAGTGCCCGTGGCCGAGCGGACAGTCGCCGAGTTGTAACTCCTCGAGTGCCCGTGGCCGAGCGGACGGTCGCCGAGTTGTAACTCCTCGAGTGCCCTTGGCCGAGCGGACAGTCGCCGAGTTGTAACTCCTCGAGTGCCCGTGGCCGAGCGGAGAGTCGCCGAGCTGTAACTCCCCGAGTGTCCGTGGCCGAGCGGACGGTCGCCGAGTTGTAACTCCTCTCGAGTGTCCGGGGCCGAGCGGACAGTCGCCGAGTTGTAACTCCTCGAGTGCCCGTGGCCGAGCGGACAGTCGCCAAGTGGTAACTCCTCGAGTGTCCGTGGCCGAGCGGACAGTCGCCGAGTTGTAACTCCTCGAGTGCCCTTGGCCGAGCGGACAGTCGCCGAGCTGTAACTCCTCGAGTGCCCGTGGCCGAGCGGACAGTCGCCGAGTTGTAACTCCTCGAGTGCCCTTGGCCGAGCGGACAGTCGCCGAGCTGTAACTCCTCGAGTGCCCGTGGCCGAGCGGACAGTCGCCGAGTTGTAACTCCTCTCGAGTGTCCGGGGCCGAGCGGACAGTCGCCAAGTTGTAACTCCTCTCGAGTGTCCGTGGCCGAGCGGACAGTCGCCAAGTGGTAACTCCTCGAGTGCCCGTGGCCGAGCGGACAGTCGCCAAGTGGTAACTCCTCGAGTGCCCGTGGCCGAGCGGACAGTCGCCAAGTGGTAACTCCTCGAGTGTCCGTGGCCGAGCGGACAGTCGCCAAGTGGTAACTCCTCGAGTGCCCGTGGCCGAGCGGACAGTCGCCAAGTGGTAACTCCTCGAGTGCCCGTGGCCGAGCGGACAGTCGCCAAGTTGTAACTCCTCGAGTGCCCGTGGCCGAGCGGACAGTCGCCAAGTGGTAACTCCTCGAGTGCCCGTGGCCGAGCGGACAGTCGCCGAGTTCTAACTCCTCGGCCTCGAGTCCCAGTCGAGACGAGAACTTTCACAAGTGCAGGTTTTCCAGCTAACCTGCAGTGCGACAGTGTCCAGACTTAAGTCTGGGGTCTTCCTTCATCTTTAATCAGCTGACCGTCGTCAGTATGACCATTATTGTGTCGGTGTGTTGTAACAAAAAGATCCTGATATTATCAGAGGCATCTGTATAAACAATTGCACCATGAAAGAGACTGCATTGTACTTCCTGTGAAGATATCAAGCAAAAGCAAATATACAATTACACATTGACTTTATGCAGGTGTCTACAAAAATGAAAACTAAAATATTGACTTAAACTCAGCTCGTTTAACAAAGGCGAGTGAAGCCGGCGTATTTGATCATTGGTAACATGATTTTATCAGTCAACTATTGCCCGGGCAACGGGCAGTGCGTCAGTGATAACCCGTGGAACCAGTTTTCTACAAGTCGTGTAAGAACTTAACCAACAAAGGTGGATCATGAGATGCGTCATGATTTGAAATCACTTCCGGTCTAACGCCGGCCATATTACTTCGATCGACTGGCCAGAAGACCACTTAAACCACGTGGTGTTTGTTACAGGTAGCATGCAGCAACAAAAAAGGTTACCGCGACCAAGTAGAAGTTGGTAACCTTGGCCACTTAGTAAATGGTACCTTGACAACTTGGTAAATGGCAACCTTGGCCACTTAGAAGTTGGTAACCTTGGCAACTTGGTAAATGGTAACCTTGGCCACTTAGAAGTTGGTAACCTTGGTCACTTAGTAAATGGTAATCTTGGCCACTTAGTAAATGGTAACCTTGGTAACCTTGACCACTTCGTAGATGGTAACCTTGGCAACCTTGGCCACTTAGTCAATGGTACCTTGGCAACTTGGTAAATGGTAACCTTGGCCACTTAGTCAATGATAACCTTGGTAACCTTGGCCACTTCGTAGATGGTAACCTTGGCAACCTTGACCACTTAGTAAATGGTAACCTTGGCCACTTAGTAAATGGTAACCTTAGCCACTTAGTCAATGGTAACCTTGGTAACCTTGGCCACTTAGTAAATTGCAACCTTGGCCACTTAGTAAATGGCAACCTTGGCCACTTAGTAAATGGTAACCTTGGTAACCTTGGCCACTTAGTAAATTGCAACCTTGGCCACTTAGTAAATGGCAACCTTGGCCACTTAGTAAATGGTAACCCTGGCCACGTAGAATTTGGTAACCGGCCACGTAGTAAATGGTTATCTTGACCACGTAAAAGTTGGTAACCGGCCACTTAGTAAATGGTAACCTTGGCCACTTAGTAAATGGCAACCTTGGCCACTTAGTAAATGGCAACCTTGGCCACTCAGTAAATGGTAACCTTGGCCACCTTAGTAAATGGTACCCTTGGCCACTTAGTAAATGGTAACCTTGGCCACTTAGTAAATGGTAACCTTGGCCACTGAGAAGTTATAACTAAATGTTAACCTTCAGATTTTAGTATGTATCTACTTTGGAAAGACGCCCCTTTTCAAAAGCTCGCAAAGACAGAAAGCTACCATTGTTTTGTGGACTATGAAAAATCTTATGACTCATTGTGTAAAAATGGACCTTTTAAACTAAAGTATCGAGTCTTTTCAAACCCTGCAAGGTGGAGGTGGGGGGCTTGAATTAAACCTTATTGGACCTTTTGTCCGTTTTCGTTTCGTTTAAGAAATGGACTTTATTCCAGTAGGTTTCTTGCTGAGGTAAATATTTGCAGTGCCACTGGTAATTAAAATGACTTTGCTCCACGATTTTAATGGGGGTTTTTTTTCTTTCTATTTACGTTTTTTTTTTCTCAATTCATTTCTTAGCAATTACTTCTGTTTTCTGTTCTGTTATGTTCGTGGTAGCATTAAAATAAAAAATTAAAAAATAAATAAAAAATGAATATTTTCTAATTTTCTAATAATCCGATTTTCTTTAATTATTTATTAGAAACAATTCCTACACTCAAAGCATTTTACACCACGACGCAATTTATGTCACTGCAAAAATACACAGTAACTTTTATTAATTAAACAATGGTAACGTTAATTAAAGCGTGGAATTATACAATCAACAACTACCGTTTGCGATAGATTGCCATTGTCGACGAATAATTTCTCCAACGCCATAAAGGCAGGCGGAATGATCTAAATTATAAATCAAGGCGATAGTTCTGAAGAAAGTTTTACCATTGTTAGGGCAATAACCACCTATTTTGAGTCGTAAACTGCGGAACTAATGTACGGTGTGAGCTTATGAATGTTTCAACACACGCGGATTGAATTCTGACGGCTGAAAATGTTGATTATCTGTGTTTTGGGTGGGACATTTCACAACGACATACCAAAATTGCAAACATGTATCCAAATGTGACACAGACAGAATGTCGTTATCAGTAAGTATTTCCGTCGTCATGGGAGCACTGACGGGGACAGAGGATCCAGGTCGATGTGGTCCGACGGTCCGATGGTCGGGACATGGTGTGTATTAAAGAGGGTATCCCACACTATATGTATATACACAGTAAGGGGTCCTAACGGGGACAGAGGACCCAGGTCGATGTGGTCCCAAGGTCCGATGGTCGGGACATGGTGTGTATTAAAGAGGGTATCCCACACTATATGTATATACACAGTAAGGGGTCCTAACGGGGACAAAGGATCCAGGTCGATGTGGTCCCAAGGTCCGATGGCCGGGACATGGTGTGTATTAAAGAGAGTATCCCACACTATATGTATATACACAGTAAGGGGTCCTAACGGGGACAGAGGACCCAGGTCGATGTGGTCCCAAGGTCCGATGGTCGGGACACGGTGTGTATTAAAGAGAGTATCCCACACTATATGTATATACACAGTAAGGGGTCCTAACGGGGACAGAGGACCCAGGTCGATGTGGTCCCAAGGTCCGATGACCGGGACACGGTGTGTATTAAAGAGGGTATCCCACACTATATGTATATACACAGTAAGGGGTCCTAACGGGGACAGAGGACCCAGGTCGATGTGGTCCCAAGGTCCGATGGTCGGGACATGGTGTGTATTAAAGAGGGTATCCCACACTATATGTATATACACAGTAAGGGGTCCTAACGGGGACAGAGGACCCAGGTCGATGTGGCCCCAAGGTCCGATGGTCGGGACATGGTGTGTATTAAAGAGAGTATCCCACACTATATGTATATACACAGTAAGGGGTCCTAACGGGGACAGAGGACCCAGGTCGATGTGGTCCCAAGGTCCGATGGCCGGGACACGGTGTGTATTAAAGAGGGTATCCCACACTATATGTATATACACAGTAAGGGGTCCTAACGGGGACAGGGGACCCAGGTCGATGTGGTCCGACGGTCCAATGGTCGGGACATGGTGTGTATTAAAGAGGGTATCTCACACTATATGTATATACACAGTAAGGGGTCCTAACGGGGACAGAAAAACCAGGTCGATGTGGTCCCAAGGTCCAATGGTCGGGACATGGTGTGTATTAAAGAGGGTATCCCACACTATATGTATATACACAGTAAGGGGTCCTAACGGGGACAGAGGACCCAGGTCGATGTGGTCCCAAGGTCCGATGGTCTGGACATGGTGTGTATTAAAGAGGGTATCCCACACTATATGTATATACACAGTAAAGGGTCCTAACGGGGACAGAGGACCCAGGTCGATGTGGCCCCAAGGTCCGATGGTCGGGACATGGTGTGTATTAAAGAGGGTATCCCACACTATATGTATATACACAGTAAGGGGTCCTAACGGGGACAGAGGACCCAGGTCGATGTGGTCCCAAGGTCCGATGGTCGGGACATGGTGTGTATTAAAGAGAGTATCCCACACTATATGTATATACACAGTAAGGGGTCCTAACGGGGACAGAGGATCCAGGTCGATGTGGTCCCAAGGTCCGATGGTCGGGACACGGTGTGTATTAAAGAGAGTATCCCACACTATATGTATATACACAGTAAGGGGTCCTAACGGGGACAGAGGATCCAGGTCGATGTGGTCCCAAGGTCCGATGGTCGGGACATGGTGTGTATTAAAGAGAGTATCCAACACTATATGTATATACACAGTAAGGGGTCCTAACGGGGACAGAGGATCCAGGTCGATGTGGTCCGATGGTCGGGACATGGTGTGTATTAAAGAGAGTATCCCACACTTTGCGAACGAAGAAAAAGTTATAATGAAAAATAAACATATATATTTCTTGAAAGATTGGGAAGTTACTTGTATCTGTCCTACTTTGTATGTGTTTTGTCAATGCACACCATATAAATCATGTCTTTTGGATGAGCCCTATCTGTGTAAATGTAAATATTTTAGAATCAGATTAAAAATGCTCCAAACCACGTGACTTATCACATGGATAATGTGATCCTTTATTTAGAAAAAATGTCGCGAAAACAAACCCTCTAAAAGTTCATTTCTTCTAAATCTATAAATAGCACAATAGTGAGCTCTGCTAAAAATAGCTATCGACGTCAGAGCGGATAAACCCGGATGACTATATAACGTAATCTAGAAAGTAAGTTGTCACGTGATTTTCTTTCTATAAAAATAGCTATCTCTGCACCGTTGCTCGGATAGGAAATATCTTGTCATTTGCAATGGCAAATGAGGATTTATGTTTCACCGTTCACATAGATCTAGTGCATCAGCCAGCAGCAATTTGCAAGACATTGTCAGGTAACAATAATTTATTTGGGTTTTGGGGAAAGAAGAATTTGGTCCAAACTGTCGGGATAACACCTTTAAGGTCCATATAATAATTAGACATGATCAATCAGGGATTGATCCAGGGTGGCAGGGTGCATCCCCCAACCCAACCAACCAGGTAAAAGAGTTGTGAAATCACATACATGTAAGCTTAAAAATACCTAGCTTTTAAAGTAAATTTTGTCTGTTGACTGCTTAGGTCGAAGTTAGGGTCCCTAACTGTGTATATATATGAATGGCTCTTGCTTCGTTCCCCTTCCACCCCTCCAAAATGTCGGCAAATCCCATCCCCTCCCAAGCAGCCAGATACCACCTTAAACATGTAGATGTAAGTAGCAATTAGGATATAATCTCAACCGATGATACAAGTGATGCAGGGACGACCTCCAGAAATGTAAATCTGGTAAACAAGCGAACTGGTATTAACCAGGGAAGCATATCGACGGGACGGATTATTGAATGAATAGCTGAGCGGTAATGAATGATTTTATCAATTTAAAATACATTAGATTCAAAAACTGTACCGCTCTTCGCCAGCTAAGAGCTGATCCGACTTTGACAGTTAATTATAGATCCAGGATCTCAGCCAGCAAAATGCTACATCTTGAGCCTCTAATATTTCGTGTTACGAACAGAACAGAATAGAATAACCTTTTTTTTTCCAACCGCACGGGGTAGAAAAGGGTATCGGCGGGGCGGGGCCGCGGGCGCGTGTGTGTGTGTGGGGGGGGGGGGGGCGTGGGGGGGGGGGGGGGGTTGGGGGTAGGGTAGGTCGTATTTATAAAAAATATCTTAGCTATTTTTTCTTCCTTAAACTACGAACTTTTCTTACATTCTTAGGTTAAATGGTTTAATGAATTAAATTCAAGAAATTTTTTTACATCTAAGGAAATATTTCAAGATTTAAGAAAAAATCTCGTATTTTTAGTCCAAAAAAATAATTAAGATCCTTTAAAAAGCTCATAAAAATAAAGTATATATTAATAAGATATTTGTACGTGTACTGAATATAGGCAAACTGTCGGGTACCACTTTTTAAAAGGCAATTACCTGTGACACAAAGAAACAAATATTGCCAATACCCTTCCAAAATCACAGGAGTCATTTCGCAATTTTTACAAATGTTTTATACACGTTAAGGCTTGCGGACGTTGTTTATGGTACGTTAATGTCGGATCAATGACAATCGTACGAGAACACTTTCTGTTAATAGTGTGTAGCAGTATTTGGGGGCCCAGGGAAGTGCGTCATAATATAAATGTTTGGGTTGCTGCTATGGGCACTGGGCTCCCAGGACATATTGGGTTGGGTGGTATTCGTCATGTCTAACGTTCATAAACATTCGAGTCAACATGCACCCTGACATACCTCCCAGAGTCTAGACGTACGCTAAACAAATAAACAGAACAGAACAAAAGACCAGACTAATTATGCTCGCCTGGCCTCAGATACGAATGGCCTCATGTTCGATTCCAGGTCGCCGCACTCCACAACCCGGCTACATCATGCAGCGCTTTTATTACTTCGGGTGTTTCCGAAGATCACGTACTTTGGTCGTTTCTGTAGATCACGTGACTATATAGGAAAACCTGCTTGCGTACAAGCTGTCAGTAAAATTATAGTTCAAATGTTTAACATTCAATAAACCTCAAGGCCATTCTGTTTGTAACATTATGGCTATCATTAGACTTTTTAATTAAATATAAGATGTTAATTATATTTAAATATAACATATTCACGTTCTAATCTCGTTCGAGTGAGACTCTGCCCTCTTTCAACGCTACGGCAGCGGTGCCTGTGTTCTGAAAGGTTACTTGTCGCCTGACCAATCGGAACTCCTCGGGTAATTCCGTAATCGGGACAATCATTTCTCAGATGTATCTGGTGCAGTAATACTAAATGAAACGATCGTTTTGTTCGCTGGAAGTCGGAAGAAGAGTATGCCTAAGTAGTTCGCACAAAACATAAACACTGCCATCGTTTAACAGCTGTGTGTCTGCTGCGCTGGGTAAATTAAAATTGGATGATTTAAATTTGGAGCCGCCACAAATAAAAGTTTTACTGGCATCGTCCTGTAGTGAGCTGTCACCCGAGCTGCCATCTTTGTTTTGACGTCTGTCTCAAAAAGAAGTTCCATTTAGATAAGTGACCGAGGTGATCCGACTACCTACATACATCCGAGAGATGATTCGTGAATTATCCGAGGTGTTCCGATTGATCTCGGATGTATGTAGGAAGTCGGATTATCTCGGCCATTTCCCTAAATGGGACTTCTTTTGTGACAGACGTCAAAACAAAGATGGCAGCTCGGGTGACAGCTCACTATAGTACGATGCCTGTAAAACTTCACTTTGGGGCTTAAATCATCGAAGTTAAATTTACCCGGCGCAGCAAAGACACAAGGTCAAACGACTCCATTGTTTATGTTTTGTGCGAACTACATTTTAAGCTTATTTTTCCGACTTCCGGCGAACAAAACGATCGTGATTTCTGTACGCATCATTGCACCAGATACATCTGAGGGATGATTGTCCCGAGAAAGGAATTACCCGAGGAGTTTCAATTGGTCGTCTGACGTGAGCCTAGGCTTTTTTTTTCCAGATAACTGGAAAACAATAACGGTCATTACATGTTGGTGCTTAGTTTCAAATCTGGTTGCATAAATTGTATTACTAAGGTACTTTTTATTTCATACCAACTGAAAAGATGTTATTGAAGGAAATACATTGCTTTGTGATGAGTGTCATGAATTGGTCTTTAGCACTTCTTTTGTCAAAAAAGTTTATACTTTAAAGTTTGACATTTTTGACAAAAAATATTTAGTCAAAGAATACATAGTAATATAAAATACATTTTTTTATTTTTATTTTTTTTTAAATTTATATTTTTATTAAATATGGCTTTAATATAAACAAATTATTCAGTTTATGCATCCAGATTTGAAACTAAGCAACAACAAAAAAGTGACGGCCGTTATTTTTTCCATTTATCTGAAAAAGGGCCATTAGCCTGATTAGGCAACATACAAAATTTATATAAGAAAGGGTAAATTTATCGCCAGGGGCGGATGTAGACGAAGTGGACCCACCGTATTCATCAACCTCTTACATTCCTGAACCATGACACAATAGCATATAAATGCAATTCAGCCAAAAAAATGCATGTCTTTGGAATAAAAAATGACGATGACGACGACGACTACAAAGAAAATGATGATGATGATGGTGATGGCGGTGATGATGATGTATGATGGCGACGATGATGATGATGTCGACGATGACGACGATGATGATGATAATAAAGATGATAGTGGTGATGATGATGAAGATGATGATGATGGTGATGACGATGACGACGACGACGACGATGATGATGATGACGACGATGAGGAGGAGGAGGAGGAGGATGACGACGATGATGATGATGATGACGACGATGATGATAAATGCATAACACTAATCATTATATAGGGTATGGCACACACAGTTAATACTTATCAGTGAGTTCACCCCGGGGCTATCACGACTCCAAACGCCATTGTTCGATTTTTTTTCCCCTGCAAATTGTCTTAAAACAATCTCAGACATTGGCTGATGGCAAGAGTGTGAAATACAATCCATTCTTTTCATTGTGTTATTTGTTATTACATTGTGTTTTGTGTATATTGTGAAAACAATATGAAGCTGACATATCACCTCTGGATATATTTGATTTTCTTTGCTTCATTTCTCTTCATACATGTACTGTATATGCCTTCGCTTATAGGTGCATTCTGATTCTAGACGGCTTTAGAGTGTAGCCATAATATAATAAATAATATAATATAATATACTGTAATGTAATGTAATATATAATATAATGTAATTGTAATGTAATATATAATATAATATTATATAATATAATAATATATAATATAATATAATAATATATAATATAATTGTAATGTAATGTAATATATAATATAATATCATATCATATAATATCATATAATAACAATAATTTATTAATTTCATTAATTAAATTAACTGTCAATTAAAAACAATCAAACAAATTTATTATCTCTTAAAACACACAGCCAACAAAGAGAAATACAAGACACATTCTGACAATGTAGTCCATAGAAAAACCGCGCCTATGTCCTCGCCAAATCACGCTATATTAATGTGCATGTCTTTTATGCACTGATAAATGTATTATTGCGCATGTCTTTTATTCAACAATGAATGCACGCTATATTTGGAAAATATAAATTATATGCTTTCAATAGACGGAATGTTTATTGTATGTCGGTGATCTGATGTTTGTTCCAGTTTGTGTTCATTCATTGACTTTCTCTGAGTTATCTCCTGTGGAATGGGACTCGTTTCCGAAAGCAGTTCAAGGCCATGCGCGCAATCGAGACCCAAATACAATCGGAACTCCTCGAGTAGTTCCGTCCTCGGGACAATCATCCCTCGGATGTATCTGGTGCAATAATACTTAATGAAATCACGATCGTTTTGTTGGACGGAAGTCGGTGACTATTTTAATCAAAGATCACGGTCGTGCTTATTTATAGATTTGGAATTATTAAACCTTTAAAGCGCTTTTATCGTGAGTTGTACTGTCTAATAATTTACTTATACTGAAGTAAGATTTTTTGTTGTAATTATGCCCTATTAAGTAATTCCCCAAAGCAGAGGTAAGGTAGTTTTTACATGAATTTGATAAAGGCAAACTATCGGATAACAACTTAATTTGTATAGAAATCGTATTTACTGTTCCTGATAGCGCTACAAAGGGCGTTCGAAATTAACAAATGCGCACTTTATTTGTCATTTTTCTTGTTTTTATATGAGTTTGATGTATGAAAATGTAATGATAATATGTAGGACAGAGACAAAACAAAACTCCACTGATTTACGACGTTTCGATTCATTGCAATTCTTCATGTTTATTTAAAAAAATATGTACAATAAAACCTTTCTAGAGGACCACCTCGTTAATCGGGACAAGGTTTAGAAGAACAATTGATGGTCCTATTAGAGAGGTTTCACTGTGTCATAGATTTTTTTATTATAAAAACTGTTGCAAATGTTTGGCTTGTATGGCGAGTTGACTAAATTATAACCCCTTAAAGGAGATATCAGACAGTTTGTCTTATATATGTAACAATATCAGTAAATAAGAACGGTTGGGATTCCTGCTAAATATAGACATCGACGTCACAGCGGATGACGTGGATGAACTAAAACATTAATGGTCACATGGTTTTCTTGGTTTAAAAATAGCTAACTGTCCAGCGTGGCTCAGATAGGAAATACATGTTTGTAATGACGATTGTGGCGTTATGGTTCACATTTCCGACAGGTGTAGGAAATCAATAAACAACATTTTATGAGATCTGATCATATAACAATGGTTAACCAAGATGTATAATGAAAACATGTTTGGTCCAAACTGTCGAATACCACCTTTAATATACGAACAAAACAAACGTGCAAGCGTAAGATATCTTCCCCCCCCCCCCCCCCACCACACCCCCCCCCCCCGTCACCCACCCACTTTAGGTAAATTCAACAACAAACATTCAACACTAAATAATGGAACGCTCTGACTAAAATATAAAACGACGTCAAATAACTCTTGTTTTCAAAAAATGTTAAAGCACCACGTTATCTAGCCTCGCAGTTTCTTTTGGCGATTGTGGCATAATGCTTCCTATTTCCGACAGGTGTAGGGCACCAATAAACAGCATTTTATGGGATCTATTATACAACAAAAGTTTATTTAGAATGTACAATGAAACTTTTTTTGGTCCATACTGTCGGACAGCACCTTAAAGGATTGTATGGAATCTCTGGCAATGCTTTGTTTGGAGAAGATCCATGGCCAGGTAGGCGCTAATTATAGCATTTAGATCATGGCGGTTATTTCCACAAAGTGGTAGGAGGTAAATTGTCCACATACTAGTTGCCAGCCAAGGTACAAATGACCTGAAATGGCATACTACCTTTGTCACGATCAAACTGGATTAACTTTAAAAGGATTAACTTATTGTGAAACGGTGTTTTGAAATTCAGAACACCTGCACTTGTTATTTCGTAAGCGTTATGTCTTAGTTAGATTGTCGAGCATGCATTCCAGATTTCAAGTGGATAAATCAGGGATTTGGGATTGGTCGGCATTTTTGCCGATACTTTGCAGCGATATTTCTATCATTATAGCACATGAGCACTTATGAGGTGCCCAGGTACTCGACCCGGCCGGTCCATTATACTGACACCGACGAGTCAGGCACTACTACCAACTTTATTTGACCGTTCCATGGCGGTAACTGTCAATTTTTACACTATTTGTTAAATGACTAATCACAGATTTGTTCTTTTACATTTGGCTTGCATGTAAATACATTTGTCCTGTGCCTTTTCAAATTTTGATACATGTTGCAATGCTCATAGGATTTTGTCATATATTCTTATTTAAAGTCTTTGGTTTGACCAGGCTAGAGTTTGAACCCGCGACCTCCTGATCCGCAAGCTGATAAATCAGTATTATCATATGATCCAATCAAGTTTTTAAATTCCATACGTTGTAAAGACGATATGAATCAAATAAAGAACATACAGATAATGCGCGTTTTGTTGTTATTGTTGTTTGTTGTTGTTTGTTGTTGTTTTCGTTTCTTTTATTTTGTTTCAACATAACTTGATTAAGAACAATAAAACAATAATGCAAAACATCAAAGTCCGCCGTCGAGTTCCTGTCCAACTTAGACTTTCAGACAACAAACCTACCAAGAAACAAGAAACATTGTTGTTATTAAAAAATACAATACCATCAGTCTTTTCATGCCTTAAAATTGTTTGCAATGAATGGTCATTGGACGCATGGAAAAAGGCCCTAAAACAACAGAAAAGGGCATAGGGTTTGACTTGTACATAGTAAATCGTCGTAACGAACAAAATTGAAATTAAACCAAGCATACATACAATGAATGATTAGCATTTTTACTAGACAGGTACTGATGTAGCAACGTTTTAAATTAGAATCTAAGGACTGTGCCTTATTCTAAACAAAACGGCAGTTTCCACAATTTCCGGTTATGCTCAGTATTGCGCGAGTCTACACGTGTCCGATATGTTGCGTGTGGGAGCGGAAATCGATAAGAAACTGCATGCTGGAACACGGGCGCACGTGCGAGTATTGGAGATACGAATATTTTAATTGACAGGTACAAAATGCAAATATTGTCAAGCCCATTTTATAGAGCCACTTCAAATTGAGGACTCTCTAATGGGGGCCTTCTAGGAGGTTTTACTTTGATAAACACAGCACTTGAATAGACTTGGCGCAAAGATAGCACTTCATTATCCTTTATTACATTTGATGTTACATAGCTGAATAAAAATGGCGTATTTTTTATGTCGAGTGTTACAAGGATTAACATGTCAAAGTGGTTTAAAGAAAAATTGACAATAGATAGTTTCCATGTGAATCCACATGCAGTGATAAGACAGTTGAGGGCAGCCATCTTTGAAGGCAGAAGCTAATGCAGGGCGAAATCTGGAAATATGTGCTGTATAGATGGTTTCCATGTGATGTCATAGGCACTTTGATTTCTCCCGATTACCACACACACACACAGAGACACACACACAGACACACACAAACAAACACACGAACGCGCGCGCGCTTTAGTTCAGCTATTTCTTTAGTTTTCTTTAGAGGCGAACGGAATATATGTGGAAAAACGACATTTTACACTTGACAAAATTTGTGCAAAATTGTTTATTTTCATTTCACAGTGCTACTTGCGAGAATCCGATTAAACATTTGAGTTTTAAGTCTACGGAATTCGCATAAATTACATTATCGTTTCAGTCTCTTTTTTTTTTTTGATAAATCGCAATGACAGAATTTTGGCGACAACAGCGAAGTCTAGCCATAATTGGCGAATAAATAACTTTTTTATTTAATTAACTTATTTTCATATTTGAAAACAAAGAAAGAACAAACTTTATTAAATGCATGTTGAAATATAAACAAACTTTATCAAATGCATGTTGAAATATAAACAAACTTTATCAAATGCATGTTGAAATATAAACAAACTTTATCAAGTGCATGTTGAAATATAAACAAACTTTATCAAATGCATGTTGAAATATAAACAAACTTTATCAAGTGCATGTTGAAATATAAACAAACTTTATCAAGTGCATGTTTAAGATATTATTTAGTCAGAAAACTACTTGTTATCAAGCCGTTTTAACAAACGATAAACGAATTTACGTGTTTACAAGAGAAAATGAGCGTAGAAATTGAAACCCAAGCTTCAAGGCCAACCACAAATGTATCTCCTGTGACAACTTGTGGTGAAGTTTGCTGAAAGTTGTCTTTTATAGGATAAGAGGATTTTCGTCACGTACACTTGAAGGGGGCGGCGGGCGGGGGGGGGGGGGGGGGATATTGTTCGTAATGTCCGTAATACATGGTTTTCATGATTGGAATAGTTTAGTAGGAGATTTTTTGTGCAAATAGCATTTTGCGGCTATTATGCCTTTGTTCTGATTGACGATTTTTGCTTTATATCATTTTTCCGATAGTTAATAAAAAACTGCAGAGTTGTCTACTCGCAGTTCTTGGCAAAATATGTCTTCCACAACAGTTCAGTGTAGTTGTTTTTTTTCTCTCAGGCAGATTTTTGTGATGTTTTGACAGTTGTTTGAGAAGGTTTGTGTTTATAGATACATGTGTATATAACCCCGTTTAAACAATATTTACTGTCGTCATAGTTTATACCGTCGCTTGTTTACCTGAAGCGAGTTTTACAGGGACACCGTGTACTTTAAAGACACTCGTTACAAGTGAAGCGAATGGATAAACAAAACTATGCAGTCAGTAAACAGTGTTGTTTTCTAATACCGTACTTTCAGTAAGAAAAAACAACAACAGACAAAAACGATGTCCTGTATTGTGAAATATGGTTAAATAACACATAAACACACAAAAGGTAGTTTATGTTTATCTTTATTGGGTTTATCGTCCCACCAACTGTATTTCAGTTATCTTGAGACGGTGTCCAATTGAAGCAGATATAGTGATGCCATCACTGTGTATAGCATGTTTGTTTATTGGGTTTATCGTCCCACCAACAGTATTTAAGTTATCTGGAGACAGTGTCAACGCAACTCACGCTCTCATAACTCACGCTCTCACAACTCACGCTCTCACAACTCACGTTCTTACAACTCACGCTCTCATAACTCACGCTCTAATAACTCACGCTCTCACAACTCACGCTCTCACAACTCACGCTGTAATAACTCACGCTCTCACAACTCACGCTCTCACAACTCACGCTCTCACAACTCACGCTCTCACAACTCACGCTCTCACAACTCACGCTCTCACAACTCACGCTCTAATAACTCACGCTTCCACGCGTACGCAGGAATTTTTTACGCAATTTAAAAAATGTGCCAACATGCTTTTAATCTTTTAATGATGTTGGGGTTTACTTTCTGCCTATTTAGTATAATAAGACGAGTTCGCGTTTTACACACACACGCACACACACACACACACACACACACGCACGCACACACACACACACACACACGCACGCACACACACACACACACACACACACACACACGCACACGCACACACACACACACATATTACATTGAGGTATTTTGGTATTTTAATGTTAGACCGTGAATTATGTTTCCAGAATCCAAACAATATTTATATGTATATTTATGTATATTTATAAACCAGATATATATACTATTTCGGCATCGGGTGGTGAATTTCACGCTATGTAGTCAGTAGTTCACACCAATCCATTATCACGGTTACCCAAGCGTGGACAACATTGACACGCATGCAACAGTCAACATTCTCCGAGTGCCCAATCCACACACCCAGCTATAACAGGCGGTTGTTTAATGCAAGATATATATTTCTTTTTCCTCCGTATCAGTGGGTGCATCTTGTTAGATATACAGAGTCCTTTAAAGTTGGTATCATATCCTACAGTCTCTGACCTGAACAGATCTCGCAAAATGCTGTTTATTGATGTCCTGCACCTGTCTGAAAAAGTGTACCATAACGCCACAATCTTCATTAAAAACATGTATTTCCTATCTGAGCCACTCTGCACAGTTAGCTATTTTTAAACTTAGACAACCACGTGACCACTTATGTTTTCGCGCATCCACGTCATCCGCTTTGACGTCGATGCCTATTTTGAGCAGAAATCCCAATCGTTTTTATTTATAGATTTGAAAAAAGAATGAACAGTTTAATTGTTGATTAACGAGTTTTACTGCCCCAAAAATTGAGATACTGTTGAAAATCGTCAAAGATAATACTAAGGTATGTCGTTTTTCTACAGATATTATGCACAAATACCCCAAACAGTGGTCAGATATTGTTACATATATGAGCTATAGGCAAACTGTTGGATACCACCTTTAATGAATGAGTTAGAGGGTTGTCCCCTTGCTTGAGAGAGGCACAAGCCATTTATTCACAACAACTCTTTTCAATGTCATTTACAGACATTGCACTATTTTCAGTTACACACATTTCATTGTCTGTGTCCTCGGGGTAAACGGATCGCTGGTTTGGATCTGAATTCTTATCAAATATCTGCCTTATATTCTTATTGGTAGTCAAATCCAGTTAAAGCCGCGTTTTGCCACCTTCATTATAAAATCCAAACACTGCCTTTGGTTTATTGAACAACGTGAGACGAAGGTATTTGTAAACCGCTACCGCCGTGCCCCTGAGCTGAAAAGTGACCCGAGAGACTAATTCATGCACTGACTTGATTGCTTCTGTGTGTAGTGGAACAATGATTGGTGCGATGAAGCATGCAAGTATAGTGTACAGTTATTCTCGGATGGAAACAACTGGGAAATGTTCATTGAGAACACTTCTATAGCGTCAAATAAGTCGCCTATTTGTGTAGGATAGAGTCTGTTTTAAAAGACGTTTCTACCTGTTCTACCAAAATGACATGTAATTCACCCCCTAAAACTGTCAATCAAACTGTCAATTGTCTTGACGTGTTCAAACTTGTCGTCACAAGGGGAGGAGTCAAGCCAGAATGCGTGGTTTGTTGCACATGCGCAGTTGAAAATAAAACCATTTAGTAAAATAGATCGATCTATTTTTCATTGTGCATTGTAAAATAGAAATTAGAAAGCAGTTCTATTGAAATAAATCGCCGAGGAATTTGAATTTTCATAGCTCCTGATTGGCTACAAATGTAGGGCGACTTCTAACATCGATCTGTGTAATATTTATGATATCAAGCAACTCGGTGTTGAATACAATTCGCCATTAAACAAATTGCAATAAAAAATTCTGTTTATTAAAAACACGTTTGAAAAAGATTAGCAATAAAGCAAATATTAATATATAAAACTCATCAGACAAAAAAACAACAACATGTTTATGATATTACGAGAATATTAATGATAAAACAACATGAAAGGATCACGTATACCCGTTAAATAATTGAATATAAACTAATTACGTTGTTTTAGTAATTTAGAAAAGTCAATTTATTTTAATGGCTGGGATGTGGTTTAGGGTGATCAAAGGGATAACAAAAACTTAATCGATGCTGCTGATGATGATGATGAGGTTGCCGACGCTGCTGCTGGTGATGATGATGACGCAGATGGCGATGTTGCTGATAGACGGGGATGTTTTGCGCGAGTTTTCATGTGTTATTTGTATACAATTATATCAAACATAAAAGGTTCGCGACTAAATGGCAAGTCATGGCCGGTATTTGTACCAACTCTACATGTGTTCTGATCAGGGTTATATTTATCGAATCTATATTTAACTGTTTGATGATGTTGACCCAGAGATAATCTAGTGTGATGCTCTCATTGCCACATTTAGAAGGCTGTTCGTGTACACACACAGTAAAAAAAAGTCAGTGACCCAGTATGCGGACCTTAAGTCAATAGCTGGGTCAAAAAAGGCAGTGTTCGAAACCCAGCACACGGCTGGGTAATCTGCTACGTTTGTACTAGAAGGATTTCCAGCTGGGGATTGGCGTATAATTAGGCGGTTTTCCAGATGGAGATTGGCGTATAATTAGGCGGATTTCCAGCTGGAGACTGGCGTATAATTATGCGGATTTCCAGCTGGCAGACTGGCGTATTTCTAGGAGGATATCCAGCTGAAAGATTGTCGTATTTATAGCAGGTTCGCCAACTGTCAGATTGGCGAAGATCTAGAGGGATCTCCACATAGTAAACATATTTGCCTTAACTTTGAATGAAAATCGTAACGCATTCTTTACCCAGCTCAACCGGTATCCGCTAGTGTGGCAACCTGTATTTTCGTAAATATGCAAATATGACTTGTTAGGAACGGTGTTGACAAAGGCGGGTAGAGAGAAAAACGGTTTTAAATTACCATTATACAGTCCTCGTAATGTCGCGCATGTTTAGTGTCGCATATCTAGTTCAAACTCGGAGCTAGTAATGCAAGATCTGCTGTCAATGTTGGAGGCTCGCCACAAGTCTTTGATCTATTGTTTGACGAGTTGCCTAATTGGTTTGCTTTGTTTTTGAAATACATCGCAGTGACCTGTTATAATTCAGCAGAGCGACACCCAGCTGTTTTGGTGGAGGAAGACCCTAAAGTAAATGTCTGGGTAGAACCACCGACGCACCGCAGTTGTCAAATTGAAGCACTTGGTGAGGATTTATAATTTTTAAATTTTACAAAATCACCTCTGCCAACGATGACATTGTTCATGTTTTGTGCGACTACATTCTAGGCACATTCTTCTTCCGACTTCCGGCGAACAAAACGATAGTGATTTCAGTAAGTATTATTGCACCAGAAACCTCCGAGGGATGATTGTCCCGAGGACGGAATTACCCGAGGCGTTCCGATTGTAAGTACAATTGCACCAGAAACCTCCGAGTGATGATTGTCCCGATGACGGAATTACCCGAGGAGTACCAATTGCGGCAAATCTGTCAAATCTCGGAATATCTCGCCACGAACCAGTGCCACTTGAAACCAAGCCAACATACAAACAAAACAAACGATGCCTAGATGTGTACAAGTCCGCTGAATATTTATCGAGAACTATGTTAATTATTTGTTAATATTTCATTAAAAAGATTCCAGTCTGCTTTGAATAAAGAATTAATGCACTCAAGCTGAGATAATCGTTAATCTCTGGGAGACCCTCATTCCGCTGTCACCCACTGGCCATCCTGCCCAGATTGGGTTTGTATTTATCATTCATTTGGAGAAGAAAAAAACAAACGGAAGATGGTGCGTGTGGATTGTTAAAGGTAGTGTCAGATAGTTTGCCAATATTAAATACATCTACCAATATCTAATTACTGCCACTTGATAGAGCGTCTCCTTACGGATCGGGAGGTCGCGGGTTCAAACCCCGACCGGGTCATACCAAAGACTTTAAACTTGGTAGTAGTGGCTTCCCTCCTAACGCTCGGGGCTAAAGGGACAGCATTACGCCTGACTCGTCGGTGTCAGTATAATGGACCGGCCGGGTTCAGTCCCTATGCACCTCATAAGTGCCCCTGTGCTATAATGATAGAAATGTCGCTGCACAATATCGGCAAAAAATGCCGGAAAATCCCAATCCCTAATTACTGCTTGGGGAATTTTGTTATACTTTTTGCATTAACCCATACTTTATTCATTATAAAGACGATTTTGAACACAAACTTTATTTTCTAGACTGTACTTATCGCGACGCAATCTCTTTAAATGTTCAATCTTTCCAACTCCACAAAAAAGTCCGCTACTCGTCACTACTAACAATAGATATCGCCCTTAGAGCGGATTACCCGGATGACTATATAAAAGTAAGTGGTCACGTGGTTTTCTAAGTTTAAACAAAGCTGTCTCTGCAGCGTGGCTCGGATAGAAAGCACCTGTTTGCAATGACGAATGGGGATTTATCCTGGACTGTTTACACAGATCTTTGGCACCAATAAACAGCATTTTGCAAGACCTTTGCAGGTACAAATGACTTATTTAATTCTTCTTCTTCTTCTTCTTCTTCTTCTTCTTCTTCTTCTTCTTCTTCTTCTTCTTCTTCTTATTCTTCTTCCGATTAAGGAACTGGGCTCTTAATTAGAGCGTAATTAGTTCCTTTTTGGTTGTGTGTGCGCTAATGATGCTACGGGTTGTTGATAGTTGATTGAACTTAAACTAAAATTAAAAGTAAATGATGATTGGTTACGATTGAGTTCTATAATTATATTGGTATTTAGAGTGATTATCTCGATTTATAACGGGCCCTAGAATTTCATCTCACTCAGCTGTTGTTTGAAGCGTTCACAGCTGGTGTCACAATGAGGTGATGTCATGTGATTAGGTAAATCGTTCCACATCTTGATGGTTCGTGGGAAGAATGACGAGGCATGTTATTATAATTATTTGAGATTTTCTTTTACCAAATTGACGGATACCACCTTTAAGATATGTTTAAATAAAATATGATCTCCAATTGTTAGCTGGTTTTATTGCGTGTGGAAGCATCCGTACAGTTGACGGTGCGGGTACAATCGGAACTCCTCGGGTAATTCCGTCCTCTACGTAATCATTATCGCCGAAGCTTGCCGGAGATCGCCGAGTAGGTACGATTGGGTGCGGGTATTGTTATACACGACCGGAATTATACAAAGCGTCGAGAAACTCGGATAAAAATGGCGTCTGCTACACATTGTTCAAATCTCGCAAAAGTGTGGGATTCCTCCCATTCATTGAACTTTAAATGAATCATTTAATTCGTATTTCGATTGTATCAAACAACAACACAACAACAATAGCACCCACAACAACAAAAACAGCAGAAACCACATTTTATCCACTAAAATGCCTCAACTTTGTATGTTATTGTGTTATGGAGCTTTGCATATACAATTTGAAAAAAAAAAGTTTAATAATGTTAAACGTATTAACAAAGAGGCCAAGATCAAGGAGTGCCTGGCAGTCCTACATTCGAGATTGGGGATGTTACTAACTGCGGTGGCCACCTATTTATTTATTTTTTTTTAAAGGTGGTATCTGACAGATTAGATCAGATTTTTTGTTTTCTATAAGTCCCACATAAATTATTGTTGGTTTTAAAGTTCTCGCAAAATGCTTGATTATTGATGTCCTACATCTATGTGAAACGTAAAGGATAACATATCATTTTGATAACAAATAGGCACTTCCTATATAAGCCACGCTGCACAATTAGCTATATTTAAACTAAGAAAACAACATGACCCGCAACTTTATTTAGTAATTCGGGTAATCCGCTCTGACGTCGATGTCTATTTCTAACAGAAATCATAAGCATGCTTATTTATAGTTTAGAAAAAAAAATGGGCGTGATTTATTTCACGATTTCTACTGTCTTACAATTTAGACAGTGTTAAAAATCGTCTTTTGTTAGTCTTTAGTTTGACTTTTCTTTTGCAGAATTTATACCGCAATTCACAAATCCGGGTTTACGTGTATTTGATGAAGACATACTGTCGATTACCATCTTAAATGACAAAGGATGTAGATCTACAAGATGACAGCCCCATCCGGTCTGCCACGAGCACCCCCGAACTAATTATAAAAAAATAGCACATAAACACATTTTAGACAACTTCTGTTAGATTGCTCCATTAGAACTGTCACCTGGTAACCGCAATATGTAGGTTTATCATGCACTTAAAAACACTCAATCTGATCACCTCGGCCTTTATGCTATGCAAGAGACCTCTGACATAATAAGGCGCCATCTTGGATCTACTTTGTGTGTCTTAGTTTAAATACTGGGTATTTAATGTTGACTTTTCAATTTTCCGTAAATCATATAGATTGTATTGATAAAAAAATCGTTGTTATTGCAAGATATACTCAACTAAATGATATATATATATAATTTGTTACTTTCTCGCGAACGGACACTGTTTCATAACTCAGGCGACGCACTTTGGTGTATTCTAGAGCTATGTACGAGGTGTATTTGACGAACCATACGGAAATACCCGAAGTTTTACGATTGAAAAACACTAAGCGGGGAATGTGCGAACCTGTTACAAACCTGTGTTTTAATTTGAAATTGTCATAAAATTTTAAACAGATGTGTAACAAATACACACATTCCAAGATGAAACTGCGCGGTCATTCATTGATACAGAGCCATTGATGCGTGCTGCTGTAAGGGAAAATCCAGAAAAGAAGGTGTGTATTTTTGGTAAATGAGTCAATATTTTCATATTCGCATCCTTACAGCTTAGTCATAAAGTTCAGGTGATAAACATAAGTTGATGAGTCAAATAAGTACTGCAATATGCATGCACATACTCGTACCTATAGATAGTTTCCATGTGATGTCATAGGCACTGATAAGACAGTTTAAGGTAGCCATCTTTGAAGGCAGAAGCTAATGCAGGCCGAAATCTGGAAAAATGTACTGTATAGATAGTTTCCATGTGATGTCATAGGCACTGATAAGACAGTTTAAGGTAGCCATCTTTGAAGGCAGAAGCTAATGCGGACCGAAATCGGGAAAAATGTGCTGTATTGAACTCACCACCGTGTTGTTATTTTTCAGTCTATTTTACTGAATTTTATATCAAATTTAACAGCTTTTATAAAGTATTTTAAATATCAGAATTTTATTTTGATATATTTTAAAAGGTTAAAGAAATACGACGAACAAAAGATACACTGTTCATTTTGTTTAAGGGTGAGTCAATAGTTTTATTTATTTCTGTGTATTAATTCTTTGTGCCTTTATCGATTTTTAAAATATTGTTATTGTTTAAATTTGAATTTCAATAGCTTTACATTGGTGTATAGCTTTTAATTTTTGGACCACAAATGAAGAAATTACAAGAAAATAAAATTTATACTTCTATAAAATTCATCTGAAAATCTCCTTGAAGTTACACAAATAAGGGATCTTCACTGATGTAAAACCTACCTATAATTATTCGTAATGTTATAGTTGGGGAATGAAAAACCCCACCTAGAGAGGATAGGATGGGGGGGATTCCCCAATAGTTGTTTTGTTCAGTATATATGATTTCATATGTTTTCATAATAAGGCAGGATTTTGAAATGATATGGCTAAAAATACTGGTGGACCGTCGGTAAAATTATAAAATTTAATAAACCAATAGAGATTTTGGTAGACGCTGGCCACAGAACACCGGGTTTTGTCGAGGACTGACCATATAATGTATACTGTTATGTATTTTAGCTGCGCTGATAAAAAAAAAACTAATGTAGTTTCCCCATGTTGTGCCCTTAAACAGTAATGAGCGGAAGATAATAAGCCCCGCCTGCTGTTTTCTATCTATAATTGTTTAAATATAAAGGTATCAAGATAACACGTCTAGAGACAAAAAATTGTTTTTGTTTGTTTTTTTGTTGTTTTTTTTTGTTTTTTGTTACATGACATCGGCACATTTATGGTCATAGATGTGGACATCCAGCTATTGATTGGTGAAGGAAGACCCCAGTCTGGGTAGAACCACTGACTCACCGTTGGAAAACCTCCCCACATAAAAGGTCTCACCCCGACCAGGGCTCGAACCTACGCGGTGAGCGGGCTGAGGAGTTACAATTCAGCGACTCTAACCACTCGGCCACGGGCGCCCCCCAGTGACAAATTATCACGAAAGCACATTTCAACAAATTAATTAATTATCCTGTACAGTTCCTTTGATTTTGCGATACACATCCTGAACAAGGAAGACCAAAGCAACCCCAAACTAGTAAAAAAAATATCATGCTCGGATGCGTAAATGTCCGTAATCTCTTTAAAACATATATTTATGATGAAAATTATGAAAAACCTATCACTCGATTGAACGTAAACAAAAGTTGAAAATACGAAGTCAGTGAAGCGTTACGGTTCAATAGATTATTGACATAGCAACGGGGTATGCGTAGTATTAACTATCAATTACCAGCAGAGACACGTAACAAAAACGAAATCCGTGTACGAACATGTAAGGCCATATCTACAGATGCGATTTGCCCCCAGGTTGCTCGTGTAGACGGACATTAGGGAACCATTAGGGGTCATGAGGTGGGAAGTCAATAGATTAGCACAATTTCCGGATACTGATTTCAATTTTAATCCAATTATGAGTTACGTGTGATAAAGTAAAAACGTTATCAAGTTACTAACCTATTTTGGAACCCTATAGTTATTATCTATAGCGGACAATTAATAATAATTTCCTGTTGAAATCACTTGACATATTTTGACCTCGTTTAAGTCAATATTACTACGCGGGGCACCCATACTCGGCATATAGAGCGAGCATTTACTTTCCAGCTAAATAAATGGTCGTATCGGTGTATTCTGACAATAGGCAAGAGAAAAGTAAACAAAGGCATATTCTTGTGTGTTAGCAGTCTGTGAATTAGTAAAAAAAATATGGAGAGATTGTCGTGGTAGAATCAAGTACTGCCCTTGTCGTTGACTTAAGAGGGAAGAGTGACGTCCCTAAAACAGACACCTAAACGTTAGGCAACCCACCTCCCACTCCGACCTCCACTTCTGCTGGGCTTTTTTCTTCTCTAAAAGGCAGAACGCAAATCCACGCAACTCGATAGTCGGTTTAGAGTTTTCGAGTATGTGTACACATTGTTAACTTTCGACTCATTTTACCTGGAGGGTCAGCTGTCAATATGCTCCAGATTTTAATTCATATGAGACTCTGTAATTTACTTCAAAATGGCCTGTCTCCATAGGTAAACGTATAAAGCCTTAATAAAGTATTAAGACAATGAAAAATCAACTAAATGGAAGCGTTATATGTCATCAAACAAGCTTGTAAAGTCGGTAAATGTTAGAGCGGATAGAAGTTTGAGGATCAATCGAAACAATGCTACAATCATTCACATACAGTGTACAAAGGTAAACATTTGATATTAAGGTCAATGTCAAACGGATGGTAACACTCCAGCAACCAGAAATGCCACTGGATCAAATATCCAGCAAGAACACTGGATGTAAACACACGCACGCATGCACACACGCACGCACACACACACACACACACACACACACACACACACACACACACACACACGAACGTTCCAGAAAGTCCGAAAACTTGTGTCTATCGGTCTCTAAACTCGTCCAATAAAGTGCTAATCAAAATCAGCCAGGCTGGTTAGTCGTACAAATGACTCCGCCTGCTTCACCTCAGTAGAACACATTTGAAATATTCATATTCGCCATCATTTTTCATTGTGATTTCAATGCCAATGCCGCAGACGAGAATTGTTTACGAACATTTTGCGTTATCTTGTCCTTTTATCTAGAATGACTCGTTGGCGGGTCTAGAGCCCTGTCTCTTATGAAATGCATTTTTTATGGGGACGATAGTGTAGCAGTCAATAACACGCTATCTCAGTTGTTCTGTGAGACCCCTTTTTTAAAGAAAAGAACCGAATGTTCCGGGGTTTTTTTTATAACAGAGTAGTTTGCAACAGTATCGTGCAGCTTGCAATTATAAAATAAGTAGCAGTCATTAATAGGAATTCGCAACCTTTTGGCGAGGTATTGTTTAACAGACGAAACCGAGTATACCGATGTTAGCAATGCAGCTTGTAAATACTGATGT
Source organism: Sinonovacula constricta (assembly GCA_007844125.1). Taxonomy (NCBI): domain Eukaryota; kingdom Metazoa; phylum Mollusca; class Bivalvia; order Cardiida; family Solecurtidae; genus Sinonovacula; species Sinonovacula constricta. The sequence goes on from CM017572.1 coordinate 30,264,002, forward strand.
CAAATGTTTATGCAATTAATCGACTTTGTAAGAGACTGTCACTAGAAAAGTCATTTAAGAGCACATGCTCTCTACGGCGACTTGTTAAACGTACTGTATATACATCCAGAAGCACCTGTTTGTTTATTGGGTTTATCGTCCCACCAACAGTATTTCTGTTATCTGTAGACAGTGTCCACTTGAAGCAGATATAGTGCTGCCTTCACTGCGTATAGCATACCGTGAACACCTGGCATGATACCACACCCAGTCACATTATCCCGACACCGGGTCAACCAGTCGTGGAACTACCCTCATATTTGCTTGAGCGTTAGCAAGGGAGCTATACCACTACCATTTTTAACGACTTTGGTATGTCGCGGTCCGGGATCGAACCTGGGGCCTCCCGTACCTGGAGCCGACGCTCTACCGATTGCGCTACCAGGTCCGGTTAGTAGCACCTGTACGTCAAGACGAGAGAAATGGTCATTAAGTGGAACATGCATTCCTTAGATAGAAGTAGCATACATACAAATATATTAATAAGAAAAAGAAACAAACAAAAAATGCTGAATGCAATATGAAAACTAATCTAAACTACAAGAAGTAGAATATGTTGTGAACTTACCTAGAGCCGTTACGTTAGCACTTTCTCCGTTCTTCAGTCGGAATGATTCAACGAGTGCGAACCATCCATTGGGAAACACGGGCGGGATATCTCCAACAACCCGTCGGCGTTTCACACTGTTGGCTATCTCTTTCTTTGTAAACTTCCCGTCGGGAAGGTAGCCGACGTCGCCAAGTACACGGACGCGGTTTGCCGGCACGAAGAGAAGCACGAACAGATGGTAACCAAGGAAACACGTGATGGCTAGAGCAACATAGAAGGCCGGCGAATGGATGTCAATGAGCGCCACTAGAGAGTCCGTGAGCTGGGTCCGGAGTCGGAACAGGGAGTTGAGCCAGAGACCCCCGACGTCAAACAACGGGATCTTTAGAAGACGTTCGGTAACGGAGGCAGACACGGCGATGATGAACACACAAAGCAACACACCGCGACTGATTAAAGACATTATGCTAGTTTATAACACTGGTTGACGTTAAATTTTCCGTAAATGATTACGCTAGTAACAAGCTAGCGCAAAATAAATAAATAAATAAATAAACACGTTTACTTTTCTATTTTGACTCTCCTTCAACAACCCGTTCACATTACCTCATACAAACTACAATGTAAAATAAATCCAGTGAACAGTTTGAGGCTGAATTTTATCAATAGAATGTCGCATTCATCCAAATTGCACTGAATTGTTACATCTGTTAAGGTTACATACACACATCAGTTGTTATCCGAGATCTTATTTCGTCTTGTTTAAACGCGCCTCAGAAATCGTACAAGCGTTAAACAGAAAGGAAAATATCGTACACTGTCATTTTACAGGCGAGAATTGTTTGTGAACCCTCCAAATGTCAACACGCTAGCGATTTATACCTGTATTTTATCACCGCGTTAACAATCCTCGAACCTTCTAGATTGGGATTTAAATATTTCATCCAGTGTGCGCCTCTTACTTCTCTTAAGCGATCTAAGCAATATTTAAACGAGCCTCACTATTTAAAACATTCTCTCGTAACGTCACAGCACACGTGCTTGTGAGCGCATGCATAAAGTCACGTGCCGATTTAGCGATCCGAAGCAATCCAACTAGTAAGAGTATCGCTCTATTGTTATCCCCATAAGTAGTATCTAATAATCCACAGCTTTCTCCGCCGATAAAACATCCGTGTTTTAACTTGTTCGATTGTTTTATTTCTGTCTAATTGAATAACAATGCAAGTTTAGCCAGTCAATACTATAGATTGATCCCACCTCTCGTATAGCTAGCTGCCTGTTTCACAACATGGCTTATAACACTGACAGTACAGAGCATATATTCTTGTCCAGACATAGCCAGTATTGGGTTCAGATTGTCAGTCGGGTCCAATATTTGTTGACGTGTTGCCACGGGTATCGCTATTAATTGCCGGCGTCGTGAAAAAGAATAAACCAGACGGGACTAAATCTCAACCCGGTTATGACAAGTTAATATAATAACTTTACCATAGTATGTATCATACATTACGGGCGATAACTCTAGAGGTTGTCACATCGTGTACTTTTAATGTTTGTTAGTTTATTGGGTTTATCGTCCCACCAACAGTATTTCAGTTATCTGGAGACGGTGTCCACTTGAAGCAGATATAGTGCTGCCTTCACTGTGTATAGCATGCCGTGAACACCTGGCATGATACCACACCCAGTCACATTATCCTGACACCGGGCCAACCAGTCGTGGAACTACCCTTATATTTGCTTGAGCGTTAGCAAGGAGCTAAACCACTACCATTTTAACGACTTTGGTATGTCGCGGCCCGGGATCGAACCCGGGGCCTCCCGTACCTGGATCCGACGCTCTACCGATTGCGCTACCAGGTCCGGTACTTTTAATATAAGGAAGGTTTCGTGAATTAAAACTTTATCATTTATGTAGCATGCTTTGAGTTTGCAACTATTTTTTCCACAAAAGAAAGGATGTTGTTACCTGGAAAAATCCCGCAAAATGCAATTTATTAGTGCCCTTCATCCCATGAGAAGTTAAGCTTTCCACCCCATTGTCATTGCAAAAAAATGATCATGTCCTATCAGAGCCACGCTGTGCATGTTGTTGAGTATACACTTATTGATTTTACTTTATAAACAGACTTTACTTAAACTTAAAGTTTTCGTTTAAGCTGCAGTTATACAAGAGTTCACCAGAATCGGAACTTCAGATAGAGCATCGGCTCCATGTACGGAAGGCCCATGGGTTCGATCCCTGGCCGCGAGATACCAGTTAAAAATGGTAGTGGTATAACTCCCTTGTTAACGCTCAAGTAAATATAAGGGTAGTTCCACGACTGGTTGGCCCCGGTGTCATGATAATGTGAGTGGGTGTGGTATCATGCCAGGTGTTCACGGCATGCTAGACACAGTGAAAGCAGTACTAGATCTTCTTCAAGTGGACACCGTCTCCAGATAACTGAAATATTGTTGGTGGGACAATAAACCCAATAAACAAACATTCTATACATAGTGAAGGCAGCACTATATCCGCTTCAAGTGGACAGCGTCTCCTGATAACTTAAATACTGTTGGTGGGACGATAAACCCAATAAACAAACATGCTATAGATAGTGACGGCAGCACTATATCTACTTCAAGTGGACACCGTCTCCAGATATTTGAAATACTGTTGGTGGAACGATAAACCCAATAAACAAATATGCTATACACAGTGAAGGCAGCACTATATCTGCTTCAAGTGGATACCGTCTCCAAATATTTGAAATACTGTTGGTGGAACGATAAACCCAATAAACAATAAACATATTATCAAGATATGACGTCTATTAGCGAAACACCTTTAAACCATTAAAAACTAGCACTTTACGCAGGTACGCTGGATCGCGACGCCCATATATGGAATGCTCACTGAAATTTGCACAATTGGACAGTTTTTTTGTTGTTGCGACATTCAAAACCTGAAAATCATAAACTCAGGTCCTAATTCGGTAAACGCCGTTCTATTTTATGTTTTTATTTTAATATTTATTTGTGTGTCTGTAACTGTCAAAATAGCTTTAAAAATAAACAATAAGATACCGAGAAAAAACATACTACGTTCGTAAAAAATACAGTCTGAACAATACTTATTTGTGTAATGTGAGGCTGCCGCACATGCGCAATTTATGCTTGTAAACTTTAGTTATATAGTTAATTATAATAATTATGCATATCTTTCTACATAATAATGTAACATATTAGAAAACCTATTAGATGGTGTCGGGGTTTTATTTTGTTTCAAGCCATTCTTTGGTCTTAGGAATACAAGTTATACAGACTTTTTCTCGCGATTGACAGAATAAAACTTTCAAATAAAAACCACAACGTTTCATGTGTCTTTGTTACTTGTACATATTTTTAATCTTTTTACGTCTTCAACTTATATATTTACACGTTTTTCATTTAAGCTATTGTCGGTCTTTTCCATCCGCCTTCACGGTCGTAATAATGCACTCTCTCTCTCTCTCTCTCTCTCTCTCTCTCTCTCTCTCTCTCTCTCTCTCTCTCTCTCTCTCTCTCTCTCTCTCACACACACACACACACACACACACACACACACACACACAAATAGGTTTTATATGGCATGTTGCTTTATTTTTGAGACAGTTTAAGTAGGCACGTGCAAAACGAAAAAAATAATTAAAATGTGAGCTTGTAAACACAGTATTAACTTACAAAGCGAGTATACCATATGTTATATTTTCGCAGGCATGATTGAACCAATAACGTACAATGTCTGCAATAAATAGAACAATAGGATTGATTGGCGAAGTGTAACATACCATTATAATCAATGATATAAACATTATAAGACCCACAACAATGGCGGATGGCTGGATTTACCATAACTGTGCCTTAGTTGGACAACATGTGACAGTTATCGATAAAATAACTGGGACAACGAGTCAAATAACAGCTGAGTACATATACTGCGAGTCGGGCATGGTTTAAAGGTGGTAGCCGAAAGATTGGACTAAAAATATTTCCATTACACAGCGTAATAAACTATTGTTACCTGAACAGATCTCATAAAATTTTTGTTTATTGATGCCATACACCTGTCTGAAAAGTGAACAATAACGCCAAAACCGTCATTACAAACATGTATTTTCTATCTGAGCCACGCTGCACGGTTAGATATTTTTAAACTAAGAAAATCACGTGGCCACTTTTGTTTTAGTTCATCCACGCTATCCGCTGTGACGTCGATGTCTATTTTTAGCCGGAATTCCAATAGTTCTTATTTATAGATTTGAAAAGAATGCAGATTTTAAGTGCTGATTAACGAGTTTTACTGTCCTAAAATTGAGATACTGTTGAAAGCTTAGACTAAAGTATGATTGTTTCTGCAGAAATTATGCACAAATACCCCAAACAGAGGTCCGATATTGTTACATATACACCTTTAAAAACCGGACCTGGTTGCGCAATCGGTAGAGCGTCGGCTCCAGGTACGGGAGGCCCAAGGTTCGATCCCGGGCCGCGACATACCAAAGTAGTTAAAAAATGGTAGTGGTAAAGCTCCCTTGGTAACGCTCAAGCAAATATAAGGGTAGTTTCACGACTGGTTGGCCCGGTTTCAGGATAATGTGACTGGGTGTGGTATCATGCCAGGTGTTCACGGTATGCTTTACACAGTGAAGGCAGCACTATGTCTGCTTCAAGTGGACACGGTCTCCAGATAACTGAAATATTGTTGGTGGAGCGATAAACCCAATAAACAAACAAACAAACGCCTTTAAAATGAGTTAGACGAGTAAGGAAAATTCCATTATTGGTTTCAGAAATCAATGTAAGAAAAATGAATAACTGGCTTCGTATGGAGTTTATAGCGATAGCGATAAATAATGAACGACTCGGATGAAAGACGACCATGTGTGTAAAGGTCTGATTGATTTCCTCGAGTTGTCTGTAGCGCATTATCTGTTTGTGCTTATCCTCTGGGCTGCTGTGGAACGGGGTAGCTTTCTAACCCGGTCAGAAGTTTTAAGGTAACTGGGCCAGGTCACGCCTGGATCCATTCGGATCACCTCGGCTATTTTACTTGTAGAAATAGACTCCAAACGTGTACTGAAAGTAGTGCCCAATCGGAACTCCTCGGGTAACTCCACCCTTGGGGACAGTTATCCCTCAAGATGATTGATAGATTTATCCGAGACGTTCCGATTGGGGCTGAAGATGATGCGAATGTCCCGGTTCAGAACTGCATGCGACCGTACTATAACGCCATTATGTGTGTATGAGTATTCATGTATTTAGGAACTACTTTTTTTGGTAATAAACCGATTATGAGGCTAGATACAAGTTCAAAGATTAACAGGCATTCTGGATTGATTTTTTTTTATAACAATAGACTTTTTTTCGTTGTTTTTTTTATTTTTATTTTTATTTATTTATTTATTTATTTTTTATTTATTTTTTTATTTCCGGTGTAGACAGTTTGCCTCACCTCTACTAACACCACGCCGTTATTTCTCAATTCAAGTGTTTGATCAATGCAATAAAATATGAGCTTGTGTTTTTATCTTAAGTCAACAAGTAGGCCTATGATACAGTTTAATACGGTTAAACTAAATCCTCCTCCTCCTCCTCCTCCTCGTGATCGTTTCTAGATTGAATTGGCTAGGTTGACAAAAAATTCTTTGTTTTATAAAGGTCGTTTTGCAGAAAAAAGTGAGACAACAATGACGACGACGAAAACAACAACAAAATATTCATATTCATCAACAATATCACGCTATTTGCAGATTTAATATAGCATTAAGTTTAATTGCTTGAAAGACAGCATTCAATGTTAATATGGCATTCTTTTTCGTTTGTGTTTATTCGTAAGTGTTTTTTTTTTTCTTTTTGTTGATGTGTTTTTTTTTGTCTGTGTTTTTTGTGGGTTTTTTTTTATTTTTTTTACCTTGACGAGTTTTGAAAATGTGAATATTGTGGAGACATAGGCCGGCATTCACCAACTATTCTTGAGTACTAATTGCTCAAGTCATGGATTTCAGTCCGCAATATCTTCATTTTGTATTTAGCAACATGTATTTGTGCATGTCATTTTAACGTTGCAACTTTGAGCCTAAAATCACATCAAAACTTTATAAATACGCTTATTTTTGTTAGCATTAAAATTGTGATTTTGGCTTAAGTCATTACTTAGGGTTAAGAATGGTTGGTCAATACGGACCTTAGACTTAAGAATGATTGGTAAATACGGGCCTTAGGCTTTATCTTTGCCTCATTGTTGATGATTCTTAACTTATTACCACAACGATTTTTTTTTATATATATTTCATCATTAGTCGAAATCTGAAGATTTTTTGTGCAGACGAAGTAAAGGGGAGTAACTACGCCAATCCAGTGAATGACAATCCCGTTACAGTAACTTCCCTTAGGCAGAAAAAATGGATAATGGGGTTGTTTAGTTTTAAGACGAAAAAGGGAGCATTTATGTTCTTTGGAGGTATAGGGACAATTTTCTTAGCCTCCCACTTTGCTCCAAAGTTCCTGAAATTTTATCTGAAGCAAACAGAAGGGAATGCGTCCGACAAAAGTTAGGCAAGTTAATTTGTAATGTGTTTTCGTGGTTCTGAGCTGTTGTTTATAATTATAAAGGACATTTTAACGTCCAGGTGAAATGGATTATTTTATCGCTTTCGGTTTGTTTACAGTTTTGGTTAACCGCAGGTGGTGTTAACTGAAAACTTGTTGGCTAAAGTGCGGCCTTCACTGTGATGTGAAAGAAGCTCGACACAGTAAATAGTTCCCATGTGATGTCATAGACACTGATAAGACAGTTTAAGGCAGCCATCTTTGAAGGCAGGAGCTAATGCAGGCCGAAATCTGGAAATATGTGCTGTATTAAACTCACCACTGTGTTGTTATTTTTCAGTCTATTTTTCTGTATTTTATATCCAATTTTATCAAAACTATAATTTGGTAGTTTAAAAGTTATAGAAATACAACCAAAAATTTTGTTTAAGGGTGAGCCAATAATTTTATTTATCAACTTTAAAATTATTGTATTCTAACAAAATTGATATGAATTTCAAGAGCTTTCCAGTGGTTATAGCTTTCAATTTTTGAACCACAAATGAAGAAATTATAAGAAAAGAAAATTTACGCTTCTGTACAATTCATCTAAAAATCCCATGAAAATGCCATCAAAGATGGCTGCCAGTGCCAAGATAAGAGATCTTCACTGATGTGGAAACTATCTATAAAACACTTGGTCTATTTATCACACAAGACAAAACTTATAACAGTAAAACATGTAATTTATCATAATTTATTATTAGTAATTTATCATAATTTATTATTATATAATTATTGTAATTGTAATTATATTGTTATTTTTATTGTTATATTATCATTTATTGTTGAAGCCAGTGATAGGGAGAGAATGTGTAAGCTCAGCCGGTAGAGCAATGTCACCAAATGTCAGTGATGGGTCCCGGGTTCAAGTCCTGGATTAGCTGCACATTTTTTTCTCCCAGTGTTATAATGTCACTTTGTCGTTATGGTACAAGTGCTACAGTGTGCTTGTGAGTTGCTTGCATGGCACTGGCAGGGCGTTTGTTGAAATGAGAGATAATTATGAATAGTCTCCCCTTGAATATTCTCTAAATACAAGTAGGTCCTTTCATTTGTTTTACTTGGATTTTATGCTTGTGCTCTTTGGACTGTTTGTTGACTTTTCTTCCTTTTTTGTGATATCCAGATAAACTGTCATCAACAAACGCCTCCATTTTCTTGTTTAACTAGCATATCTCTATAAGTATTTAAATGGATTTTAAACTTATATTTATGCAAAAGTAATAAATTTCACTGTTTGTAATTGCAATATTTACATAAGAACATGCGATAAAGTCCATGAATTCCAACTATAAGGACCTACCTACTGTTTGGAATACCTCGGATATTAACTAACAAGGGGGATAATTTCCATTTTACCAATGTACCTCATTGGGAATGTATTTCAAGTTACCCAGGGTGACAGAATGTTTAAGCGGTTTGGTTAGTGTCTGAACATACCCAAACCAAAACTTCCCCAATTTTCAGGTCAAAACATACCCATAATAATCATATTTTCATATGAATTCATGAAGAAACATATTTTTTGCTGAGTATTAAAATTTTGGCCAAGTTTCCAAAGTATATTCAAGAAAAATATGACACATTTCAATTGATTATTTCATTTTATTCCATTCAATTAAAAAAATAAAGTCCATTTGTAATGAACATTACTTTCAAACATATCAGTTGTATTTTAAATTCATTATACAGTCATAAAAATAAAACTTGGCTACGTTTTGACAAATAGATGGGTATGTTTTGACTATAACCATGGTTAGCTAAGCTGGTAGTGCGTTCGCCATGTCAGAGAGATGGGTCCCGGGTTTGGCCTGGCTGCACATTTTTCTCCCTATCTTCAAGTGTAGATGCTACCAAATAACATCACTGCAAATCAAAATTTGCGTTCACTGAATATATGTTTTATAAATATCATAACATATGGTCATTGATTGTAAAACTTGCATCAACCCTGATGGAGATGTGCGTTTCACAATTCTAAAACTGAACCATACTTATAATTGAATGAGTGACTTTTTCTTTTAGTTTTTGCTGATGCCCCAGACGTATTGTATTATTAGATTATTTCATTATTTCCTCAGCAGACAGAGCAAACCCAATTGTTGAGTTCCTGGATTACACCTTTAGAATCCACATACAGTCACAAGAGGCTGAGTAACAACTTGTACCTGGAATGATCTCCCCTTTTGACTGTTGAAATGTTCGACACATCGGTCAATAATGTCACACAAAGAACAAGCTTTATGCTTTCTTTTTTCAGCACTGCCTACCAAGAAGTAACCGGTCTCATAAACATTTGGGGTAACACGAGCAGATAAAGTAACATCCTTTGACGCGGAGTCACTCCTACCATGAGACACAGACAGTGGGTAACAATGATCCAATGCAGGCTTTTCTGACAAAAGTAAATTTTCTAATCCCCCTATAAACATGAGGTCCATAGTTCAATCCTTTAGATGATATTAATTCTTTAGGGGCACCCATGGCGTAGTGGTAGAGTCATTGATTTGGAACCCCTTCGACTGCTTAGCCTCTCACCGTATGGGTTCGAGTCCCGTTTGGAGCGAAGGACTTAATGTGAGAAAGTCTTCCAGCTGACTTGTGGGGTTCTACCCTGACATGTGTCTGGGGTCTTCATCCACCAAAAATTTGGATGTTGCTTTAATGATCATAAATGATTGCTGCAATGTATTTCAATAACAAAACAAAAACAATATTAATTTTTACGCAATTGGTAGAGTGTCCTCTCTAGGTATAGGAGGCCCCAGATTCGAACACGGACCGCGACATAGCAAAGTCGTTAAAAATGGTAGTGGTATAGCTCCCTTGCTAACGCTCAAGCAAATATAAGGGTAGTTCCACGACTGGTTGGCCCGGTGTCAGGATAATGTGACTGGGTGGGGTATCATGCCAGGTGTTCATGGCTTGCTATACACAGTGAAGGCAGCACTATATCTGCTTCAAGTGGACACTGTCTCCAGATAACTGAAACACTGTTGGCGGGACGATAAACCCAATAAACATAAACATAACTTGTAGTCATGTTTTTAGTCATAACTAACTAAACAAACAATATTAATTCTTTAAAACAAAGGGTACGAGTTTTATCCCAAATATTTAGTTTATAAGGGAGGTACCAGAAAATGAGTGGCTAGAGAGACCTACTTCACGACATTTCTATGTTCAATGATCCCAAATATTTAGTTTATAAGGGAGGTACCAGAAAATGAGTGGCTAGAGAGACCTACTTCACGACATTTCTATGTTCAATGATTAAAAAATAGGGGTCGAGGGAAAGTAAAAACTTTCACCTAAGGGAGATCATCCAGCCAACCTGCTGTGCACACATGGTTCTGTGAAGGTCCTTCACTAATGTAGAACTTAAAAGTGGTATCCAACAGTTTACCTATAGCTCTTGCATGTAGCAAAATTTTCCACAGTTTCTGGGAATTTCTGAATAATTTCTACACAAACGCATATTTTAGTCTGAGTCTAGACGATTTTGAACACTACCAACATGTGAGACAGTACACATTGCAAAAAATCATTCTAAATGTCCGTTCTTTCCAAATCTATAAATAAGCACAAAAGTGATCTCTGCTAAAAATAGATAACAATGTCAGCGCAGATTACCCTGATGTTTATATAACACGATCTCAAAAGGAAGTTGTCACATGGTTTTCTTAGTTTAAGCTATCTCTGCAGCATGGCTCAGATAGGAAATTCCTGTTTGCAATGATGGCGGAGTAATGCCTCACTTTTTACACCGGTCTAGGGCATCAATGAACAGCATTTTACAGATCCTTTTCAGGTAGCAATGACTTATTTAGTTATTTAAACATTTGGTCCAAACTGTGGGATTCAACCTTTAATAGTTTTGGTATGTTTAATAAATGAACAACAATGTATAGAGTCGGCTTGCGGATCGGGAGGTCGTGGTTTCGAACCCCGGCCGGGTCATACCAAAGACTTTAAAGTTGGTAGTAGTGGCTTCCCTCCTAACGCTCGGGGCTACGGGGACAGCATTACGCCTGACTCGTCGGTGTCAGTATAATGGACCGGCCGGGTTCAGTCCCTGGGCACCTCATAAGTGCCCCTGTGCTATAATGATAGAAATCAAATGTCGCTGCAAAGTATCAGCAAAAATGCCGGCAAATCCGATCACATCCCTATTTAGAACAAATGTTCAATGTGACATCCATTTTGACTGATTATTACGTTAAGTCTTTTCTTGAAATTGTCTATGGCCAATGTGCACATCTTGGGATTTCTTTTTTCTCATTTCTCATCGAATTGGTGATTTTAACTCTTGTACTGATGTTGGTTTAGGTGGGTAGACCTTATCTTTTAAATGTCCCCAAAGAAAAATGTCTATTAGTTTTAAGTCAGGTTAATGAAGGGGCCAAACATGGTCAGGTTTAAAGAAGATGAGGTGGTCATCAAATGTTTCACGCAACCATGAAAGCACATGTCCATAGCCGCATCCTGTTAAAACCATGTCATTTACATTTATTCCCCTTCTCTGCAATGATGGTCGGAACTTAGTCCTTAGCCGTTGTAGATCGCCATCGCTGTTAACAGTCTGTCTGCAAGGCTTTTTTTAAAATTTTATAGCCGATATTCGGTCATGTTCCCAATGGCAAAACATATACTTTTTTTCCAATCAGAGAAGAAAAATTCCCAATCAAAAAAAAAAAAAAAAATATACATGGTTGTACTATAGCAGTCATTTAATAAAATTTATTGCTAGTTAGGCTAGCTAATCAGGTATCAGTTGTTTATTGATAACATTAAATATAGCTAATCAGGCATCAGTTGTTTATTGATAATATTAAATATATGTGGCAAACATGATAAAAAACAACATATAACAGTACAGCTTTTTATTCCCCAAAGGTGTAAAAAAAAATCCCAATTTCTGGCAAAACAACGCGAAAATTCCCAATTCCAGGGCTATGGGTCATATTCCCAAAATGGTGAAAAAAAGCCCTGGTCTGTCACCCCAGTCTTCACAAAAGAAAGGTCCATTTTTGCCACGCAATTAACATATTTTTGGACAGGTGTGTTAATAAAACACTTTACCATCTGTTTGTTTCGCCATGAAGCCATTTACCATGTCAGAACTGGGCGCTCACTGTGCCTGAGCGGTAAGAGTCGCTGCCTTGTAACTCCTCAGCCCCTCAGCACGTGCCATCGAGTCTCAGTCAGGGTGAGAACTTTCATGTGGAGAGGTTTTCCAGCTAACATGTGGTGTGCCGGTGGTTCTACCTAGACATAATTGTGCGGTCTTTCTACATCAATAGTTAGTGGATGTTGCCAACATGACCATAATTGTGTTAGTGCGATGTAACAAAAAAAAAATCTATTTCCTCTCTGTAGTATTTATACTGTCAGAATATGCGTTGTTGTTTTTCATTTCCTGCTAATGCTGAAGCCTGTGTACAGTTGACATACAGAATGTTGGTGGTTTTGTCTGGATTACAGTTGACATACAGAATGTTGATGGTTTTGTCTAGACTACAGTACAGAATGTTGATGGTTTTGTGTAGACTACAGTTGACGTACAGAATGTTGATGGTTTTGTCTGGACTACAGTTGACATACAGAATGTTGATGGTTTTGTCTAGACTACAGTTGACATACAGAATGTTGATGGTTTTGTTTAGACTACAGTTGACATACAGAATGTTGGTGGTTTTGTCTAGACTACAGTTGACATACAGAATGTTGATGGTTTTGTCTAGACTACAGTTGACATACAGAATGTAGATGGTTTTGTCTAGACTACAGTTGACATACAGAATGTAGATGGTTTTGTCTAGACTACAGTTGACATACAGAATGTAGATGGTTTTGTCTAGACTACAGTTGACATACAGAATGTTGGTGGTTTTGTCTAGACTACAGTTGACATACAGAATGTTGATGGTTTTGTCTAGACTACAGTTGACATACAGAATGTTTATGGTTTTGTCTGGACTACAGTTGACATACAGAATGTTGATGGTTTTGTCTAGACTACAGTTGACATACAGAATGTTGATGGTTTTGTCTAGACTACAGTTGACATACAGAATGTTGGTGGTTTTGTCTAGACTACAGTTGACATACAGAATGTTGGTGGTTTTGTCTAGACTACAGTTGACATACAGAATGTTGGTGGTTTTGTCTAGACTACAGTTGACATACAGAATGTTGGTGGTTTTGTCTAGACTACAGTTGACATACAGAATGTTGGTAGTTTTGTCTGGACTACAGTTGACATACAGAATGTTGGTAGTTTTGTCTAGACTACAGTTGACATACAGAATGTTGGTGGTTTTGTCTAGACTACAGTTGACATACAGAATATTGATGGTTTTGTCTAGACTACAGTTGACATACAGAATGTTGATGGTTTTGTCTGGACTACAGTTGACATACAGAATGTTGATGGTTTTGTCTAGACTACAGTTGACATACAGAATGTTGATGGTTTTGTCTAGACTACAGTTGACATACAGAATGTTGGTGGTTTTGTCTAGACTACAGTTGACATACAGAATGTTGGTGGTTTTGTCTAGACTACAGTTGACATACAGAATGTTGGTAGTTTTGTCTGGACTACAGTTGACATACAGAATGTTGGTAGTTTTGTCTAGACTACAGTTGACATACAGAATGTTGGTGGTTTTGTCTAGACTACAGTTGACATACAGAATGTTGATGGTTTTGTCTAGACTACAGTTGACATACAGAATGTTGATGGTTTTGTCTAGACTACAGTTGACATACAGAATGTTGATGGTTTTGTCTAGACTACAGTTGACATACAGAATGTTGATGGTTTTGTCTAGACTACAGTTGACATACAGAATGTTGATGGTTTTGTCTAGACTACAGTTGACATACAGAATGTTGGTGGTTTTGTCTAGACTACAGTTGACATACAGAATGTTGGTGGTTTTGTCTAGACTACAGTACAGAATGTTGATGGTTTTGTCTAGATTACAGTTGACATACAGAATGTTGATGGTTTTGTCTAGACTACAGTTGACATACAGAATGTTGGTGGTTTTGTCTAGACTACAGTTGACATACAGAATGTTGGTGGTTTTGTCTAGACTACAGTTGACATACAGAATGTTGATGGTTTTGTCTAGACTACAGTTGACATACAGGATGTTGGTGGTTTTGTCTAGACTACAGTTGACATACAGAATGTTGGTGGTTTTGTCTAGACTACAGTTGACATACAGAATGTAGATGGTTTTGTCTAGACTACAGTTGACATACAGAATGTTGGTGGTTTTGTCTAGACTACAGTTGACATACAGAATGTAGATGGTTTTGTCTAGACTACAGTTGACATACAGAATGTTGATGGTTTTGTCTAGACTACAGTTGACATACAGAATGTTGATGGTTTTGTCTAGACTACAGTTGACATACAGAATGTTGGTGGTTTTGTCTAGACTACAGTTGACATACAGGATGTTGGTGGTTTTGTCTAGACTACAGTTGACATACAGAATGTTGATGGTTTTGTCTAGACTACAGTTGACATACAGAATGTTGATGGTTTTGTCTAGACTACAGTTGACATACAGAATGTTGGTGGTTTTGTCTAGACTACAGTTGACATACAGAATGTTGATGGTTTTGTCTAGACTACAGTTGACATACAGAATGTTGGTGGTTTTGTCTAGACTACAGTTGACATACAGAATGTTGGTGGTTTTGTCTAGACTACAGTTGACATACAGAATGTTGGTGGTTTTGTCTAGACTACAGTTGACATACAGAATGTTGATGGTTTTGTCTAGACTACAGTTGACATACAGAATGTAGATGGTTTTGTCTAGACTACAGTTGACATACAGAATGTTGGTGGTTTTGTCTAGACTACAGTTGACATACAGAATGTTGATGGTTTTGTCTAGACTACAGTTGACATACAGAATGTTGATGGTTTTGTCTAGACTACAGTTGACATACAGAATGTTGGTGGTTTTGTCTAGACTACAGTTGACATACAGAATGTTGATGGTTTTGTCTAGACTACAGTTGACATAGAGAATGTTGATGGTTTTGTCTAGACTACAGTTGACATACAGAATGTTGGTGGTTTTGTCTAGACTACAGTTGACATACAGAATGTTGATGGTTTTGTCTAGACTACAGTTGGCGTACAGAATGTTGGTGGTTTTGTCTAGACTACAGTACATAATGTTGGTGGTTTTGTCTAGACTACAGTTGACATACAGAATGTTGGTGGTTTGTCTAGACTACAGTTGACATACAGAATGTTGATGGTTTTGTCTGGACTACAGTTGACATACAGAATGTTGGTGGTTTTGTCTAGACTACAGTTGACATACAGAATGTTGATGGTTTTGTCTAGACTACAGTTGACATACAGAATGTTGGTGGTTTTGTCTAGACTACAGTTGACATACAGAATGTTGATGGTTTTGTCTAGACTACAGTTGACGTACAGAATGTTGGTGGTTTTGTCTAGACTACAGTTGACATACAGAATGTTGGTGGTTTTGTCTAGACTACAGTTGACATACAGAATGTTGATGGTTTTGTCTGGACTACAGTTGACGTACAGAATGTTGATGGTTTTGTCTAGACTACAGTTGACATACAGAATGTTGATGGTTTTGTCTAGACTACAGTTGACATACAGAATGTTGGTGGTTTTGTCTAGACTACAGTTGACATACAGAATGTTGGTGGTTTTGTCTAGACTACAGTTGACATACAGAATGTTGGTGGTTTTGTCTAGACTACAGTTGACATACAGAATGTTGGTGGTTTTGTCTAGACTACAGTTGACATACAGAATGTCTGTTGTTTTGTCTAGACTACAGTTGACGTACAGAATGTCTGTTGTTTTGTCTAGACTACAGTTGACATACAGAATGTTGATGGTTTTGTCTAGACTACAGTTGACATACAGAATGTTGATGGTTTTGTCTAGACTACAGTTGACATACAGAATGTTGATGGTTTTGTCTAGACTACAGTTGACATACAGAATGTTGATGGTTTTGTCTAGACTACAGTTGACATACAGAATGTTGATGGTTTTGTCTAGACTACAGTTGACATACAGAATGTTGGTTGTTTTGTCTAGACTACAGTTGACATACAGAATGTTGATGGTTTTGTCTAGACTACAGTTGACATACAGAATGTTGATGGTTTTGTCTAGACTACAGTTGACATACAGAATGTTGGTGGTTTTGTCTAGACTACAGTTGACATACAGAATGTTGGTGGTTTTGTCTAGACTACAGTTGACATACAGAATGTTGGTGGTTTTGTCTAGACTACAGTTGACATACAGAATGTTGATGGTTTTGTCTAGACTACAGTTGACATACAGAATGTTGGTGGTTTTGTCTAGACTACAGTTGACGTACAGAATATTGGTGGTTTTGTCTAAACTACAGTTGACATACAGAATGTTGGTAGTTTTGTCTAGACTACAGTTGACATACAGAATGTTGGTGGTTTTGTCTAGACTACAGTTGACGTACAGAATGTTGGTGGTTTTGTCTAGACTACAGTTGACATACAGAATGTTGATGGTTTTGTCTAGACTACAGTTGACATACAGAATGTTGATGGTTTTGTCTAGACTACAGTTGACATACAGAATGTCTGTTGTTTTTTCTAGACTACAGTTGACATACAGAATGTTGGTGGTTTTGTCTAGACTACAGTTGACATACAGAATGTTGATAGTTTTGTCTAGACTACAGTTGACATACAGAATGTTGATGGTTTTGTCTAGACTACAGTTGACATACAGAATGTAGATGGTTTTGTCTAGACTACAGTTGACATACAGAATGTTGGTGGTTTTGTCTAGACTACAGTTGACATACAGAATGTTGATGGTTTTGTCTAGACTACAGTTGACATACAGAATGTAGATGGTTTTGTCTAGACTACAGTTGACATACAGAATGTTGATCGTTTTGTCTAGACTACAGTTGACATACAGAATGTTGGTGGTTTTGTCTAGACTACAGTTGACATACAGAATGTTGATGGTTTTGTCTGGACTGCAGTTGACGTACAGAATGTTGGTGGTTTTGTCTAGACTACAGTTGACGTACAGAATGTTGATGGTTTTGTCTAGACTACAGTTGACATACAGAATGTTGATGGTTTTGTCTAGACTACAGTTGACATACAGAATGTAGATGGTTTTGTCTAGACTACAGTTGACATACAGAATGTTGATCGTTTTGTCTAGACTACAGTTGACATACAGAATGTTGGTGGTTTTGTCTAGACTACAGTTGACATACAGAATGTTGATGGTTTTGTCTAGACTACAGTTGACATACAGAATGTTGGTGGTTTTGTCTAGACTACAGTTGACATACAGAATGTTGATGGTTTTGTCTAGACTACAGTTGACATACAGAATGTTGATGGTTTTGTCTAGATTACAGTTGACATACAGAATGTTGATGGTTTTGTCTAGACTACAGTTGACATACAGAATGTAGATGGTTTTGTCTAGACTACAGTTGACATACAGAATGTTGGTGGTTTTGTCTAGACTACAGTTGACATACAGAATGTTGGTGGTTTTGTCTAGACTACAGTTGACATACAGAATGTAGATGGTTTTGTCTAGACTACAGTTGACATACAGAATGTTGATGGTTTTGTCTAGACTACAGTTGACATACAGAATGTTGATCGTTTTGTCTAGACTACAGTTGACATACAGAATGTTGGTGGTTTTGTCTAGACTACAGTTGACATACAGAATGTCGGTGGTTTTGTCTAGACTACAGTTGACATACAGAATGTTGATCGTTTTGTCTAGACTACAGTTGACATACAGAATGTTGGTGGTTTTGTCTAGACTACAGTTGACATACAGAATGTTGATGGTTTTGTCTAGACTACAGTTGACGTACAGAATGTTGGTTGTTTTGTCTAGACTACAGTTGACGTACAGAATGTTGATGGTTTTGTCTAGACTACAGTTGACGTACAGAATGTTGATGGTTTTGTCTAGACTACAGTTGACATACAGAATGTTGGTTGTTTTGTCTAGACTACAGTTGACGTACAGAATGTTGATGGTTTTGTCTAGACTACAGTTGACATACAGAATGTCGGTGGTTTTGTCTAGACTACAGTTGACATACAGAATGTTGATCGTTTTGTCTAGACTACAGTTGACATACAGAATGTTGGTGGTTTTGTCTAGACTACAGTTGACATACAGAATGTCGGTGGTTTTGTCTAGACTACAGTTGACATACAGAATGTTGATCGTTTTGTCTAGACTACAGTTGACATACAGAATGTTGGTGGTTTTGTCTAGACTACAGTTGACATACAGAATGTTGATGGTTTTGTCTAGACTACAGTTGACGTACAGAATGTTGGTTGTTTTGTCTAGACTACAGTTGACGTACAGAATGTTGATGGTTTTGTCTAGACTACAGTTGACGTACAGAATGTTGATGGTTTTGTCTAGACTACAGTTGACATACAGAATGTTGGTTGTTTTGTCTAGACTACAGTTGACGTACAGAATGTTGATGGTTTTGTCTAGACTACAGTTGACATACAGAATGTCGGTGGTTTTGTCTAGACTACAGTTGACATACAGAATGTTGATGGTTTTGTCTAGACTACAGTTGACATACAGAATGTCGGTGGTTTTGTCTAGACTACAGTTGACGTACAGAATGTTGATGGTTTTGTCTAGACTACAGTTGACGTACAGAATGTTGATGGTTTTGTCTAGACTACAGTTGACATACTGAATGTTGGTAGGTCTTTCTAGAAATCTTAATATTATAAACTTAGTTTCTAACGTTTTTTGTTTATTTTAGTTGTTGTTTTAAATCCATAACTTATATTGTAAACTTTAATTACTATTATACTCTTAAATTTCAGAGTATCTTCTAAAAGATTGGACAGAAAACAGGACCAAGATGGTGCACACAATTCTCGCAGCAATAAATTTAGCGAACTCTCTCCCAGTTGACAGTGAAAAAGACTTAGAAATAACTTGACTATTTCATTGATTGCTGATGAGAAACTGTGATAAATGTTTGATACCTTTGCCATTTAATTGTTTTACCTGGTTTTATTAAAACTTATTTTTACAAGATTTTATTTTCAATTTTTCCCATTTGGTTAAATAACGCTTATAAAAATGCAAAAAGCATATTCACAATACACAACCTTCTATGGCATTTTATATTTAATTAGAGATAAAAGTGGCTAATTATAAATTCATGTTTTCCCTTGACTAACCCAGTAAACTATGTTTCAACTGCTATTATTTTCAATTATTCCCTTTGGGTTTTAAAGCAAGCTCATACAACAAACCTGGGAGCACAATCAGAAGAGCATCCAGGTCCTCGAGAACCCGGGTTTGATCCTGGGTTGCGACATACCTTAGTCATTGAAAATGGCAGCGATATAGCTCCTTGCTAACGCAGAAGCAAATATAAGGGTAGTTCAATGACTGGTTGGCCAAGTGTCGGGATAATGTGACTAGATGTGGTGTCATGCCAGGTGTTCACGGCATGCTATATATAGTGAAGGTAGTACTTTATCTTCTTCAAGTGGACACTGTCTCCAGATAAGTGAAATACTGTTGGTGTGACGATAAACCCAATAAACAAACATGCTATATACAGTGAAGGTAGTACTTTATCTTCTTCAAGTGGACACTGTCTCCAGATAAGTGAAATACTGTTGGTGGGACGATAAACCCAATAAACAAACATGCTATACACAGTGAAGGCAGCACTATATCTGCTTCAAGTGGACACCGTCTCCAGATAACTGAAATACTGTTAGTGGGACAATAAACCCAATAAACATAAACATACACAGTGAAGGCAGCACTATATCTGCTTCAAGTGGACAGCGTCTTCAGATAACTGAAATACTGTTAGTGGGACAATAAACCCAATAAACAAATGCTCTGAACCATACCCAGTGGGTCAGCTTAGACATCATCTCCCTTATTCTAATTGGTTACATACAGCCCAAATTAATTAAAAGTATAACAGCAACACTTGCTGGGGCACCCATGGTAGAGTAGTAGATTCAAGGACTTGTAACTCCTCTGACTGCTAAGCCTCTCACCGAGGTGGTTTGAGTCCTGGTTGGGGCAAAAGACAAAATGTAGAAAGATCTTCTAGATGATGTGCGGTGTGCTGGTGGTTCTACCCAGACATTTTTTTATCCTGGTGTTAGGCTGGTCTACATGTTAATGTAACATTTATATCTGGTGTTAGCCAGGTCTACATGTTAATGTAACATTTATATCTGGTGTTAGCCCGGCCTACATGTTAATGTAACATTTATATCTGGTGTAAGCCCGGTCTACATGTTAATGTAACATTTATATCTGGTGTTAGCCAGGTCTACATGTTAATGTAACATTTATATCTGGTGTTAGTCAGGTCTACATGTTAATGTAACATTTATATATGGTGATAGCCAGGTCTACGTGTTAATGTAACATTTATATCTGGTGTTAGCCCGGTCTACATGTTCATGTAACATTTATATCTGGTGTTAGCCCGGTCTACATGTTAATGTAACATTTAAATCTGGTGTTAGCCAGGTCTACATGTTAATGTAACATTTATATCTGGTGTTAGCCAGGTCTACATGTTAATGTAACATTTATGTCTGGTGTTAGCCAGGTCTGCATGTTAATGTAACATTTATATCTGGTGTTAGCCCGTTCAACATGTCAATGTAACATTT
The DNA here is from genome assembly GCA_007844125.1 of Sinonovacula constricta. NCBI lineage: Eukaryota > Metazoa > Mollusca > Bivalvia > Cardiida > Solecurtidae > Sinonovacula > Sinonovacula constricta. Next base: position 30,284,976 of record CM017572.1, read on the forward strand.
AAATCTGGTGTTAGCCAGGTCTACATGTTAATGTAACATATATATCTGGTGTTAGCCCGGTCTACATGTTAATGTAACATTTATATCTGGTGTTAGCCCGGTCTACATGTTAATGTAACATTTATATCTGGTGTTAGCCCGGTCTACATGTTAATGTAACATTTAAATCTGGTGTTAGCCAGGTCTACATGTTAATGTTACATTCATATCTGGAGTTAGCCAGGTCTACATGTTAATGTAACTTTTATATCTGGTGTTAGCCCGGTCTACATGTTAATGTAACATTTATATCTGGTGTTAGGCCGGTCTACATGTTAATGTAACATTTATATCTGGTGTTAGCCAGGTCTACATGTTAATGTAACATTTATGTCTGGTGTTAGCCCAGTCTACATGTTAATGTAACATTTATATCTGGTGTTAGCCCGGTCTACATGTTAATGTAACATTTATATCTGGTGTTAGCCAGGTCTACATGTTAATGTAACATTTATATCTGGTGTTAGCCCGGTCTACATGTAAATGTAATATTTATATCTGGTGTTAGGCCGGTCTACATGTTAATGTAACATTTAAATCTGGTGTTAGCCAGGTCTACATGTTAATGTAATATATATATCTGGTGTTAGCCAGGTCTACATGTTAATGTAACATTTATGTCTGGTGTTAGCCAGGTCTGCATGTTAATGTAACATTTATATCTGGTGTTAGCCCGGTCTACATGTTAATGTAACATTTATATCAGGTGTTAGCCCGGTCTACATGTTAATGTAACATTTATGTCTGGTGTTAGCCCGGTCTACATGTTAATGTAACATTTAAATCTGGTGTTAGCCAGGTCTACATGTTAATGTAACTTTTATATCTGGTGTTGGCAAGGTCTACATGTTAATGTAACGTTTATATCTGGTCTTAGCCAGGTCTACATGTTAATGTAACATTTATATCTGGTGTTAGCCAGGTCTACATGTTAATGTAACATTTATATCTGGTGTAAGCCAGGTCTACATGTTAATGTAACATTTATATCTGGTGTTATCCAGGTCTACATGTTAATGTAACATTTATATTGGGTGTTAGCCAGTTCTACATGTTAATGTAACATTTATATCTGGTGTAAGCTATTAATGTAACATTTATATCTGGTGTTATCCAGGTCTACATGATTATGTAACATTAATATCTGGTGTTAGCCAGTTCTATATGTTAATGTAACATTTATATCTGGTGTTAGCCCGGTCTACATGTTAATGTAACATTTATATCTGGTGTTAGCCAGTTCTATATGTTAATGTAACATTTATATCTGGTGTTAGCCCCGGTCTACATGTTAATGTAACATTTATATCTGGTATTAGCCAGGTCTGCATGTTAATGTAACATTTATATCTAGTGTTAGCCCGGTCTAAAAAAATACTGTTCATTAAGAGTGAACGTATAAAGTTACATAAAACTGAATTCTTATCATAAATCAAACCTTCTTACATGACTGAATTTACCTAGCTAGTCCTAAATTATATTTTCATATAAAATTCAATTAGCTGAAGGGTTTGAAGTAATTTTAAATGATAGAAAAACAAGTTTATGATATTGTAATTGATAAGAAATGTTTATGCCGCACACATAATTTATAAGCTTTACCCTCTAAGCCCACAAATCACTTTGTTTAAATATTTAAACTGAAGGGAAAGCAAGCTTGACAAAACAAACAATTTTTATACAAGCAGGTGCCAGCTTATAAAGTTGTTCATATATACTTATATGCGGTGCTCTGGGTGTGGCTTTTTGTGTGCCCCTTCTAAAATTTATGTAACTGGACCTATATAATAAATATTTAATTGGATTTTAATTGTTATTTATGCAATGTTTGAGCATTAATCATAACTGTAGCAAGATCAATTAAGTCATATTCATTAAAGGGAGGCTAATGCTTCATTGTGTCATTTAAGTTATATTGAGTAACTTCCCTTGATTTTACCTGAATGTGTTTTTTATGTAATGCTTGATTGGTTTCTAGACCTGTGTACTGGAACTTGTTGGTAAGTGGTCAGTTTGCCACTGGACACGGTGGGAGAATGGTGATTGGATGGTATGTGGAAGTTTGTTTATAAAATTGTGCTTTAATTAAAGAAGTTTGATATTGTATTATAGTTAAATAATAATCTGTGTGATAAGTAGAATCAATAAAGATAAACCGGACTTGGTAGCACAATCGGTAGAGCATTGGCTCCAGGTACAGGCGGCCCGGGTTTGATCCTGGGCTGCGACTTACCAAGGTCATTGAAAATGGTAGTGGCATAGATCCCTTGCTAACGCTCAAGCAGATATAAGGTTAGTTCCACGACTGGTTGGCCCTGTGTCAGTATAATGTAACTGGGTGTGGTATCATGCCAGGTGTTCATGCAATGCTATACATAGTGAAGGCAGCATTATATCTGCTTCAAGTGGACACCGTCTCCAGAATACTGAAATACTGTTGGTGGGACAATAAACCCGATAAACAAACATTCTGTACACAGTGAAGGCAGCACTATATCTGCTTCAATCTCCAGATAGCTGAAATACTGTTGGTGGGACGATAAACCCAATAAACAAACATGCTATACACAGTGAAGGCAGCACTATATCTGCTTCAAGTGGACACCATCTTCAGATAACTGAAATACTGTTGGTGGGACGATAAACCCAATAAACAAACAAACATGCTATACACAGTGAAGGCAGCACTATATCTGACTCAAGTGGACACCATCTCCAGATAACTGAAATACTGTTGGTGGGACAATAAACCCAATGAACAAACATGCTATACACAGTGATGGCAGCACTATATCTGACTCAAGTGGACACCATCTCCAGATAACTGAAATACTGTTGGTGGGACAATAAACCCAATGAACAAACAAAGCATAAAAGTGTTATTAAAATAAGTTATAAAGCAATAAAAGAAATAAGATCTCTTACCATCTTTGTTAAATCTGAATAATTTTGGAATATTCACACAATTTCTGTTCTTTGTATCATTTTAATTTATAGAGTTCACATTGTATGTTTGTGAATATTGCATGTATTTATATTTGTATTTTGTTGATGTATTTTATTGAATAATTTCATAATTTGAAAGATTTGAACGCTAAACGCAATATATATATCAGAGTTAATTAAATTTGTTTCCCAGAGACTGTTTTAATAATGTGTTTATTGTTGATATATTTTGTTGGATTGTTTCATATTTTGAATGAAGTGAAAGTTTTATCCATTATAAGTATCTGAGGTATATTTAATATTATGAGACTTTTTAATATTTTTTTTTGTTACATCGCACCAATACAGTTATGGTTACCATCAGCTAATTATTGGTGAAAGAAGACTCCAGACTAAATATTAGTGGAGAAAGACCCCAGATGTGTGCCTGGGTAGAACCACTGACACACCGCAGGTTATTTTTATAATCTGTTTATTGTTTAACTTAAATATTTATGCAAGATCAATATGGTGATTTGGCATTGTTGTTCCCAATAATTATTTGTGTTTTATATTTTATATTTCAGAATGGAGAGTTGGCATTCGAGTTGAATTATTACATAGAGTTGAAAATATTATTGGATATTTACTGGAAGATATTGCTGGATACAGAATTAGACTTAGTAAATACCCAGTATCCAGTCTAGTGGTACATTCACTTGTATTTTGGTTTATTTAAAGAACCAAGTTACAAAATGGCATTCATGTAAACACTCCCACTTTTAGAGTGAGACTCACACTTTTGAGGTGCAAACTTATTTGTAACTGAGGGGTGTTTTACGCATTTTCAGAAATCTCCCTCCTTGGAAACAGATAACTTCCTTCTTTGTTTATATGAAAATAACAAATCACTCACTTTGCATGTGAAAATCTCCCACTTTGGCCTCAGAAAAAGTTCACATGTATAAAATGGAGCCCAGTGACACAACAAGACAGTGATTCCATGAAGCGATCTAAGTTTCCAATATATAAAAAGGACTGAGTTAGGGATAACTTTACAGTAAAGTGAGGACCAGTTATATGCTTGCCCAAGGAGACCAGTTGAGTAATATATTCTTGAGTAAACTGATCCAGAGTAGAACCAGGGCTGTTGGATTCTATTTTTGGATAATATTGTGATTGTGTAAAATTGTTGATATGTATTTTCACACCAGTCAACTTTATTGAGGACCAGTTTTAACTTTGTGAACATTTACACTCGTGGCTCTTGAATAATCTGCATGCAGACTATTACCCATGTACTTTTACGCGTACATGTTTCAACCGTGTGGACCGTGAATCGTCATCTGAGGGAGAGTGTCAAAATTATCTAATACTCTTGATGGAAACATTATAGGACTTGACCTTTGTTGTGTTGTGCATAAATGATATTTTAGGACTAAATAGTGAATAATCATGTGATATATGAAGTGGAATTCATCTTGATATTACCAACAGTCGACTGACGGTGAGTCATACATTTTATTTTATCATTCAAAGTTTGCAGTTATGTACCTTTTTTCCCCCATCTTTTTGTGTGTGTTTGCTTTGGCTTTAAACTTGTTTTACAGTTATGTTAATCTGAGGAACACAGATTAACATGAAACCAATTAATAATAAGCAATTAGTAATAAATAAATAACTGCAAGTATTGTGTGATAACTGAAGCTGTTATTATTGTTTGTTAATGTATAGATATCAGGCGCGTTTCTGCCATTACGCACGTGCGTAACCTCCGTTCGAAAAATAAAAAATCTAAAAGTACCAAAAACATTAAGAAAGTTGATGCCTAACCCGGGTTAGGAATGATATATTTTATTTCCATAGTTTCTATGTTATAAAATCTAATTACCACACCAATTAAGTTGAAAAGGTTTAAAATGATTTAACTTATACACGTCAGGATTTAAGACGTTCATATTCTGCGTAAGTTCCTCACATGTCCCCATTTTACCTGTTATTCATTAGAAAAGAACCGAATATATTTAAAAGTATTAATACAAAGGTTATTTCCCTTGTATTTGTGCGGAACTTCAAAAACGGCCTGGATACGCGCCTGATAGATATAGTGAGAAAGCATCCCACTGCATGCTAAGTATAGGATAGAGTCTATTACGACGTTTCTATAGCTTCTACCTGTTCTACCAAAATGACATGTAATCCGCCCATTAGAACTGTCAATCAAACTGTCAATTGTCTTGACGTGTTCAAACTTGTCACAAGGGGAGTTGTCAAACCAGAATGCGTGGGTTGTTGCACATGCGCAGTTGAAAATAAAACCATTTAGTAAAAAAGATCGATCTTTTTTGTTCATTGTAAAATGGAAAATAGAAATAAGTTCTATTGAAATAAATCGCTGAGGAATTTGAATTTTCATAGCTTCTGATTGGCTACAAATGTAGGGCGACTTCAAATATTGCAGAGTTGAGGTTCCTCCGGTAATTCCGTCCTCGGGACAATCATCCCTCGGATGTATCTGGTGCAATGATACTTACTGAAATCACGATCTTTTGTTTGCCGGAAGTCGGAAGAAGAATATGCCAAAAGGAAAATAGTTCGCACAAAACATAAATAATGCCATCGTTTGACAGCTTCGCGTCTGCTGCGCTGGGTAAATTAAAACTGGATGATTTAAATTTGAAGCCGCCACAAATTGGAAGTTTACAAGCATCGTACTGTAATGAGCTGTCATCCGAGCTGCCATCTTTGTTTTGAGGTCTGTCACAAAAGTAGTCCCATTTAAGGAAAATGGCCGAGGTGATCCGACTACCTACATACATCCGAGAAATGATTCGTGCATTATCCGAGGTGTTCCGATTGGTGAGAACATATCAATTCATGAAATAACTAGGTCTAAATTTTTACCAAACTATAAATAGGTATGATGGGGATTTCAGCTATAAATAGATATCGATGTCATAGCATATTACCCGGATGATAATGTAATGTGATCTTAAATGTAAGTGGTCACATGGTTTTCTTAATTTTAAAATAGTTTAAAAATAGATATCTCTGCAGCGTGGCTCAGATAGGAAATACCTGTTTGCAATGACGATGCTTCACACAGATCTATGACATCAATGAACTGCATTTTGCATGACTTTTTCAGGTAACAAATACTTATGTGGTTATTTGACCAAAATAGCTTTGCCCAAACTGTCGGGTACCACCTTTTAAACTTGTAAGCTTTTCTTGTTGTTGTTTTTTGTTTTTTGTTGTTGTTGCTTTTTGTTGTTGGTGGTGTTTTTTTTGGTGGGTGGGGGCGGAGGAACGGACGGAGAAAGAAATGTCCATTTTACATCAAAAACACATTTATCCAGGTTGATGGTCAGTTTGGCATCGCTGAGTCTGTTTAAGAAGGACCCGATGATTTCTAGACGTTCCTTGAACGTGTCTGACTAAAACAGGCGACGCATATGTCATGAAGTCATGAAATGAGATTATTGACAAACTGTTTAAAAATATTCGGCTAGCTTTTCATTCCAAATGGCATAACCTTGTATTGGTGTAGTCATAGAAGAAAACAGGAGAACAGAAAGCAATAATATCATTTAAAATTGCTATGAAAAAGAGCGCCATAATAGCGAATTGTCTTATCAAGAGGCAGGGTCACATTATGTTAAAAATACAACTTTTGATGGAATATATGCCGTGCGTCTTAGGTATGATCCGACATTTTACAAACACTCGGAAAAGACTGGCTACTATTCGAAAGTCCGCTGGCCACATGGGCAAGGGTCCTGAAGGAGATAGTGATATCTCTGCGGACGATCTGCTAGACGCAGTAGTGGTGATGGTGAAATGCTTGGACACTGATCAAATACTGAAATTGTACCCACGCCTTAAAGTTGATATCCGACAGTTTACCAATATCTTATAATAAGTAACAATATCTGGGCCCTGTTTGCGGTATTTGTACATAATTTCCGCAGAAAAAAAAATACTTAAGTCTAATCTTTGACGAATTTCAAGAGTATCTCAGTTTTAAGGCAGTTAACCTCGTTAATCAACACTTAAATGTTCATTCTTTCAAAACGATTGGGATTCCTGCTAAAAAAAGACATCTACCGATTGCGCTACCAGGTCCGGTGTAAACTTTAGTTAATATTTTGTTAGATCACATACCATTTAAACAGCCCTTAACAGGGTAACGCCAGCGTTATTATTACTTCAAAGGTGGTAGCCAACATCTGTTGTATGTAACAATATCACTAAATAAGAACGATTGGGATTCCTGCTAAAAATAGACATGGACGTAACAGCGGATGATGTAGATGAACAAAAACATTAGTGGTCATATGGTTTTCTTGGTTTAAAAATAGCTAACTGTGCGGCGTGACTCAGATAGGAAATACATTGTTTATTATGACGATTGTGACGTTATGGTTCACTTTTCTGACAGGTGTAGGACATCAATAAACAGCAATTTGTGAGATCTGTTCATATAAAGTTATACTAAGATGTATAATGAAAATATTTTTGTCCAAACTGTCGGATACCGCCTTTAAAAGTTTTTATTTTACTAATTAAACAAGACCTTGTAGTGTGAATGTTTCTCGGGGCTTATATGCTCATTGAATTATTTTTATATTTTTATATAATACATTATTATTATATTAAAATATATAATAAATTATTATTATATTAAAATATATTATACATTATTATTATATTAAAATATATAATAAATTGTTATTATGTTAAAATATATAATAAATTATTATTATATTAAAATATATAATAAAATATTATATTAAGTTATAAAATAAATTAATATTATATTGAAATATAGTAAATTATTATTATTATTATTATCATTATTATTATTATTTTAATATAATTATTATTATTTATTATTTTATTTTAAAATATATAATAAATTATTACATTAAAAGGGTAAATTATTCCTTTCAAGGTAACTTCATAATTAAAGCTTAACAAAGATCATTTGCGGGCACCCTTGACCGAGCGGTTAGAGTCGCTGACTTGAAACACCTCAGCCCCTCACCGTGTGGGTTCGAGTCCCGGTCGGGCTGAGAACTTTCATGTTGCTAGCTTTTTTCAGCTAAACTACGGTGCGCCATGGTTCTACCCAGATGTAAGTCTGGGGTCTTCCTCCGCCAATATTTAGCTGGATGTTGCCAATATGACCATAATTGTGTCGGCCAGATGTAACAAAAACAAAACATATTATGTTAATTACCATGTCTGCATTCAATTTGTTGTCATGCACGCGCTTAAAGATATAAGCCATTAACACTGTCTATGCACCTTTGTAATGTTATGTCTCGTCTCTGTGTTTTTTGTCACATTTACATTTACCTTGTTTGCCTTTGTCTACAGGTAGATAAAATTTAAATATCTGTGAAAATTTTGATAGGACCTTTTCTAATTTACCTATTGTGTAGTCGCCCGACCGAACACTACATCAAATGTTGTTCTAGACAACTAAATGTATGCGATCAATCAGCTTTATGTTCACACTCAACATCAGCCTGTGTATTTTACGTATGTGTACCTAAAAATAGCCTCAACCAATTGCTTGCTCTGTTGGGCATGCATTGAGCACTTACCTTGAGTGCGTTTGTGACGTGAAATACTGTTGGTGGGACGATGAATCCAATAAACATACGTTTGTGACTTTATGTTTGGTGGTTTTGGTGGTCCGGTGTCATGATAAGCGGAGATTTTCTTTGCAAACGCTCAAATAATGGTGCATTCTTAAAACAGGAGTGGTTCATAAGAGGCTCGTCAACACGTAAATACGGGCAACATTGTATGTACGTGTATCAGTTGCGGGTAGGCCATACGGCGTTCTTGAACACGGAAATACTGGCATTCTGTTTACATTGCAACGAAGTTGACGCAGTGAGGATGCATCACGGTAAGGAAGGAGACACATTTAATATAAGAATGTATTAACATGTTTTCTCATTGTTTGATTGTTAAAGTGATGTCGATGGTAATCTTAGCGATAATTGTGCTGCAGATGATTAGTGACTCCACAACAGCTATCAGCAAAATAACACTATTGCCAATAATCATACAACCATTACTATTTTTAAGCTTAAAGGTGGTATTCGACTGTTTGGTCCAAACATTTCTTCTTAAATAACAAGTCACTACTACATGAAAACGTCTTGCAAAATGCTGTTCATTGATGCCAAAGATCTGTGTGAACGGTTCAGTGATAAATCTCCACTCGTCATTGCAAACAGGTGTTTCCTACCCGAGCCACGTTGCGGAGATAGCTATTTTTAAACTAAGAAAACCACGTGACCACTTATTTGTTATATAGTCATCCGGATAATCCGCTCTGACGTCGATATCTATTTTAAGCAGAGACCACTATGCACCTTTTATAGAAATGGAAAGACTGAACATTTAGAGTATTTTTTTTCGTGATTAGAACTGTCTAACAATACAGTTAGTGTTCAAAATTGCCTTTATAACGTCTAAAGTATGGATTTATGCAAAATGTATGGTCAAAGTCCCCAAAGCAGTGGTTAGATATTGGTACGCAGGGTTGTCAATAGAAATATTTTGAGCAGGCTCAATTAACTTTTGAGGAGGCTAGGCTATGCGAGCGCCAAGGGCACGAAGTGCTGCTAGGGGGGTCTGGGGCATGCTCTTGACCGATTTTCATTTTTTTCTTCAAATTTTAGGCGGCCCGATTTTCATTTGAGGCGGTCAAATCGGCCGCCAGCCACCTCCTAATGACAACCCTGGGTACGTGTATTTAATATAAGCAAACTGTCGGATACCGCCTTTACGTTACATATATAACTGCAAATAATTTTTTGCCAAAATTCATCTTCTTAGATAACGATTGATTGGATTTAAAAACATATATAATACTATTAGATCCAACACTTATGGCGAATGTTCAGACTGTTTCTACTGTTTAACAAAAACAACCGCTTCCGTTAGCTGCTTCTGATAAATTTTATTAACACGTCTTTTTAAATTGTAACTACAACTTTTGTTTGTTTTTATTGTTTTTGAAATAAATTGCAGTGACTATTTATGATCCTAAAAGCAGCCTTTTGGTGGGGAAAGACCCCAGACAAATGTCTGGGTAGAACCACTGGTGCACCGCAAGTCAGCTGGAAGACCTCACATTAAGTCCTGCGCCACGAACGGGACTCGACCCCACGCGGTGAGGGGCTAAGCAGTCAGATGACTTAGACATTGCTATAATGATCATTAATAGTCGCTGCAATGTATTTCAAATACAAACAAACAAACAACACAGAATTCCTTTCTGTTTGATGCACGTCTCCCGTTTTTTGTTATATATACTTCACAATAAGCAGAAACATATTATCTTTCAGTTTATATTTGGACTCTGGTGTTTGTGAGTGCGCTGATAAGCCACCGACATGCTGTTGCTACCACGACCCGTAGGCCCACGACCACTCCCTCCATACCAACAGGAAGTTGTGTAGTCGACGGGAGAATTTATGCAGACGGTACGTCGAATTGTAATTCATCAACAAGATTATATGACAAAGTCCTATGAGCATTACAACATATACCAAACTCCGAAAAGGCACGGAACAAAGGTATTTCACATGCAAGCCATGTCATGCCCTTCGCCACATGGCTTCATGTGTTAAATATATTGTCCGACAGTTTGGGCAAATAAATATATTCATTAACCATCTTAATTATCATTAATTGATAACATGAACAGACCTCGCAAAATGCTGTTTAATGATGTCCTACAATTGTTGGAAAAGAGAACCATAACGTCACAATCGTCATTTCAAACATGTATATCCTATCTGAGCCCGCTGCACTGTTATTCTTTTTTAAACTAAGACAGCCACGTGACCACTTATGTTTTAGCCAATCGGAACTCCTCGGGTAATTCCGTCCTCGGGACAATCATGATTAACGGTAGAATCCATATCAAATAAACGTTGCAATATATTGTCTCAGTTTTGGGGACTTTCGGAGCAATTATATTCGACCTCAATCTCTTAAGTGCCATATACACGGTTAAGAATTTCTTGGTATAAAATATCTATTGTTTTCTTTTTTAATTATCAGTAGTCGAAGTTTTGGTGGTTTTTTTACAACGCAGCAAAAGGCTTTTGGGGGTGAATCGCACAATAACCTGCCTGTTAATATTACAACAATTAGTGGTGTGTTTGGTTTATATTTGGACAGACTGCACTAATTTACACATTTGCAAGAACACTTTGATGGATTTTTAAAAGTTTTACTTTTATATTGAAAAATATTACTTTTAAAAGTCATCACCATCACTATTCTCATCATCATCATCATCATCATAATCATCACCAGCATAATAAAACTCATCATCACCACCATTATCATCATCATCGCCATCATCACCAGCGTCATTGTCACCATCATCATCATAATCACCAGCATCATTGTCACCATCATCATCATCACCACCATTATCATCATCACCAGCATGATTGTCACCACCATCATCATCATCATCATCATCATCATCATCATCATCATCCCTGTTTGTGTTGCGTGTTGTAAAGATTTCTCGCTCTAAGGCAGATGTTGACGACTTCGTACCATTTTCAAAGTGGTACTACTAATATTTGTTTGGATACTTTGTACGGCATATGTTGAGTTAATGTTGTTCACACATGTTGTTGTGTTGCCCAAGGAACTAAAAAGTGTTGTTTTTTTACACTTACAAATTTACTCAGTTTACGACTTAAGCTTTTTTAAACATTTCTATTTCACAATAGCAAATGAAGCGGAGCAAAATGCTAATATACTGAATATGCGTAGCTTTCTGAAATATTATTTCCGGCGACGTTGATGCTCTGTATCAACATTTTCTTGTATCGGCCGCAATAGCTCAGGTGGTAGAGCGTCGGCTTGCGGATCGGGAGGTCATGGGTTCAAACTTGAGCCGAGTCAAACCAAAGATTTTAAAGTTGGTAGTAGTGGCTTCGCTCCTAACGCTCGGGGCTAAGGGAACAGCATTACGCCTGACTCGTCGGTGTCAGTATAATGGACCGGCCGGGTTCAGTCCCTGGGCACCTCATAAGTGCCCCTGTGCAACAATGATAGAAATGTCGCTGAACAGTATCGGCAAAAATGCCAGCTAATCCCATCCCTTTCTTTTATACAAATAATATACCTTGTAATTTTATCTGCTAGGTGAAGAAATAGTCCGTGACGTCAACAACTGCTACGGGACAACCTGCTATGATGGTCAGGTGATATATTACGACCATCAATGTTTCCTGGACCCACCGTTGTGCCCAGGCACTGAGATACAGGTTCCTGGGGAATGCTGCAAGCTGTGTATCACCACCACCCCAATACCAACAACCATCCCAACAACCGCAATACCAACAACCACAACACCAACAACCGCGCCTTACTTGCCGGATGGAGCATGTGAATATAATGGGAATATGTTTATGAATGGTACAGTTTGTATATCTTATCTCTATATGGAAATTGTCTCCCTTGTTAGTTAATATCCGAGGTATTCCAAACAGTAGGTAGGTCCTTTTAGTTGGAATTCTTGGACTTTATCGCCTGTTCTTTTGTTGATATTGCAATTACAAACAGTGAATATTTACCTTTGCATAAATATAAGCTTAAAGTTAATTTAAATCCGTATAGAGATATGTTATATACAAAAGAAAATGGAAGTGTTTGTTGATGATGATTATCCTGGGTGTCACAAGAAAGGCAGAACAGTCAACATACACTTCAAAGAGCACAAGCCTAAAAACCGAGTAAAACAAATGAAAGGACCTACATGCGTTTAGGGATCATTCAGGGGAGACTATTCATTAATGTCTCTCATTATTAGCGGAGGAAGTCTTCAAAGTTATGTCTGGGTAGAGCCACCGGCGCACCGCAGTTTAGCTTAAAAACCTCCCCACATGAAAGTTCTCGTCCCGACCGGGACTCGAACCCACGCGATGAGGGTTTATAACTTTAAACATAAGTCTATATACAGCAATAGTCTGGAATATATTTGTTGGCAGTTTTTCGATTAGCGCTCCGCATTGAGGGAATTTATTAATTTAATGTGTCCATAAAATTGACCCTGTTCATGTTACGTATTTTATTATTCCAAAAAAGTACATTTTGTCTTGAATGTTATGACAACATATACGCAATTTACACACACGCGCGCACGCTCGCACACACACGCACACGCAGATTCTCACGTACGCACACACACACACACCACAAGCACACACACACACACACACACACACACACACACACACACACACACACTCTCACGCTCATATTCCCGACAATTATTGCACTATACACATAAATCAGCTCTTTAACGCATTGTATATACTTTAATTCCAAAAAACATGTTTTGCAGGAGATGACATCGAGCGATCCCCTTGTGGTGGGTTAATATGTCAGTATGGCCATGTACTGGCCTGGGATGATATATGTGCATTCGTCACACCAGAATGTAACAACGGTACACTAATACCAGTCGAGGGCCAGTGTTGTCCGCGGTGTGTTCAGGTTACAACGATTATGCCGCCGGAGACAACAACGACCATTCCCTTAACCACAATACCAACGACCACGGCTCACCTGCCGCCTGGCGCATGCGAACATGATGGGAGGATATTTATGAATGGTAAAGTTATATATCTTTATTGTTCTGTCTTTATATTGCAATAATCTGGAATACTTTTGTCGGCAGTTTTGCAGTTAGTGCTCCGCTTTGAGGAAATTGATACATGTAATGTATACATGAAATCGACAGTTTATTTTAAACATTTAAATGGTCCAATTATGTCCATTTCATCTTGTAAGTATTTAAACAAATAAGAAATGAAATTACATACACATAGTCACCCCCACCCACCCCATCTCACACACACGCGAGCGCACGCAGGCCCCTGCACTCCCGCACACACTCGTGCGCGCATCGAATATCCGCACACACACTCGTGCGCGCCTCGCACACCCGCACACACAAACCCGCACACACACGCACACACAAACGCGCGCACACACACTCAACGGCTGCAGGTACGGGAGGCCCCGGGTTCAATCCCGGGCCTCGACATACCAAAGTCATTAAAATGGTAGTTGTATAGCTTCCTTGCTAACGCTCAAGCAAATATAAGGGAAGTTCCATGACTGGTTGGTCCGGTGTCAGGATAATGTGACTGGGTGTAGTATCGTGCCAGGTGTTCACGGCATGCCATACACAGTGAAGGCAGCACTATATCTCCTTTACTTGGACACCGTCTCCAGATAACTGAAATACTGTTGGTGGGTTTATAAACCCAATAGAAATAGACAGCAACATAAAAACAATCACGTCGACGCATTTTATCGACTTTAATTCCAAAAAAGTGTGTGTTTTTTTACAGGTGATGACATCGAGCGATCTCCTTGTAATGGGTTGATATGTCAGGATGGTCATATAATTGCCTGGGATGATAAATGTGCATTCTACACACCTGAATGTAACGGTACACTTATACCAGTCAAGGGCCAGTGTTGTCCACTGTGTGTCCAGGTTACAACGGTCATTCCGCCGGAGACTACAACGACAATGACGACTACTATTAAAAATAACACCATGTTTGATGGCAGGAATAGTGCTTCAACAATTGAAAATTTGCAATTGTTTTGTGTAGTTTATATTTTGCCGTCGTTGATTCTAACGAAGTTGTTTTAAACATTCTTTTTCATCAAACTATTTTCTTACTGGTGGTACATTATGCTTCATTTGATCGAAGTTGTCAGGTTCAAGGTCTTACAGTTAACGGACTGGGATCCGGGATGGATCCGGGGTGGGGATCGGGGAGGTGCACCCCCCCCCCCCCCCCCACCAATCAGGTAAAAGATAAGAGTTGTAAAAACTCACACATGTACGCTTAGAAAGACTAATCTTTTAAAGTAAATTTTGTCTGTTGACTGCTAAGGTCGAAGTTAGGGTCCCTTACTGTGTGTATATGTTTTTTATGTATTTTCCTGCAATAAAGTTGAATGGGTCATGAATCATACGTCCCCACCAACGTTTTCTGGATCCGCCCCTGCTCCAAGGTTTTATTTTGAACTGATTGGAATCAAAAATGGATCCGGGTTGGGGGTGCTTTGGGGATGCATCCCCTCGACCAATGAGGTAATAGAGTAAACTTGTGAAAACACATACATGTAAGCTTAAAAAAACTAAGCTGTAAGTATTTTTTGTCTGTTGACTGCCTAAGTCAAAGTAAGGGTCCCTTAATGTTTATATATATATATCTAATATCTAGTATTTACTGCGATAAAGTTAAATTGAGATTTTGATTCATACGCCCCCACCCCCCGTTACCCCCCCCCACCCCACCCCCCGTAACCCCCCAACCCCCCCGTAACCACCCCACCCCACCCCCCGTAACCACCACCACCCACCCCCACCCCCCGTAACCTCCACCACCCACCAATTTTTTTTTCTCGATTCGCCCCTTTGAACGGGTTCGGATAACTCAGACTATCATTTGTTACACCAACGAAATGCGTTTTTGGTCATTTGGCATGGCATATTTCAAAATTTATAGATTAATAATCTATTGAGATCGAATTTTAGAAATACTAAAAAAGTACTTTTTTGACAATCTGTCCTTATTTTGTACTTGCAGTGATGGTATTTCAATATTAGTATTTGTATTTATATTTAGAATCTCGAAAATTCATGGGTAAAGTCTTCTTTAAAGAAGAGTTCAATATGAAAACATACAGCAAAAGTTGAAAAAGCATCAGACCAATGTATTCTTTTTTTCGTTTATAAAGGGACGCTACTCTTACTATTTAAATGCCACATTCTTAGCTCCCTTTTGGGAAGGAATTTGGTATATAGGTACTGACGAAGAAAATAGAAAATGTAAACTTTGTGGAACGCTCATGACTGCAGCGTGCTTATAAAATTGTGTCTATTGATTGAGATAGGGATGAGTTAAAGGGCTTGAGCACAATTTTAAAATAAAAAAATGAAATTCAGAATTGTTCTTTTATAAATAATATGAAAATACCTTCCCACAAGGGAAATAAGCAGTATATTTAAGACCTCGCATTAAGTCCTCCGCCCCGAAGGGGACTCGAACCCATGCGGTGGGAGGCTAAGCAGTCAGACGAGTTTCAAATCGGCGACTCTTTCACTTCGCCACGTGCGCCCCTTATTATGAAAATTGGGAATTCACTTGCCAGCCAAATGTAAAGTAACAAAAATGGTACAAAAGTTATAAATTTCTCGATCTGAATTTTAAGTTTTAATTTTGTATGTACAAACACGTTTGCTTAATACAGATACCGAATATGGCGTGAAAAGTTATTTTTAATACCTAAATAAACAAATATTGAGAGATAACTTTCCTGTTTTATATGCCCACGAAACCTGAATGTTTGGCTGAACAGGGAAAACTGGCCTATCGACTTATCACTGGCAAAATAGTCAGCAAGAAGGCGCACGGATGTGAGATACCCAAAGCAAAACATAGAGCAAGCGCTTTAAACAAATCGACTTTTCTGGTAAATAAACACGTCCGATTCCTTACATAAATGTGAGACTAACTTGACATAAGTCTGATGGGAAGAGGACCGTCTGCTGCTTTACTTTCTTCCTTGTCGTCTGCTACATCTGCAATTTCAAACTGCATTGTTAACATCGGCATTCTTGGATTCCTCTGTTAAACAAGACATCGCCAAACAGCTGCGAATTCCTATTAATGCCTGCCACCTATTTTATAATTGCAAGCTACACTGTAAAAAAACTCGGAATACTCGGGGTTTTTCCTCTGTGATGCCATACAGAACAGCTGCGAATTCCTATTAATGCCTGTTTCCTATTTATAATTGCAAGCTACACTTTATTATTGCAAGCTACACTGTAAAAATACTCGGAATACTCGGGGCTTTTGCTCTTTGATGCCATACAGAACAGCTGCGAATTCCTATTAATGCCTGCTTCCTATTTATAATTGCAAGCTACACTTAATTATTGCAAGCTACACTGTAAAAAAACTCGGAATACTCGGGGTTTTTCCTCTGTGATGCCATACAGAACAGCTGCACTTAAAAGTTATATCTCAACTATAGACGTTCTTTTGAACTAGGGCGTATTTTCCTTTGTATATTCCGGCCGGGTCAAACCAAAGACTTTAAAGTTAGTAGTAGGCTTCCCTCCTAATGCTCGGGTCTTAGGTGACAGCATTACGCCTGACTCGTCGATGTCAGTATAATGGACCGGCCGGGTTCAGTCCCTGGGCACCTCTTATGTGCTATAGTGATGGAAATGTCAGTGCACAGTATCGGCAAAAATGCGGGCAAATCCCATCCCTATATCTGGGTCTCAATTCACTAATTGCAGTTGGTGCCCCTACTAAAGAGCATGTCACATGAAGGCACATGGGTGAAATTGGGGTGAGAGGGAATGTCCCCAGGGCAGTTTTAGTCCCATTCCTTTGTGTTTTAATTTTTAATCTTAAAGTTGAGATATTCACAAAACATCTTTGTTTGCACATGCATCGATACTTTGGACAGTAAAATGTACCAAAACCTAAAACTGCGGTCAACTAATTACTGTTTTGTTTTCTTATTACTGTCCCTACCCATGTGCTATGAGGGTAAACACATAGGTACAAGAAAGAGCCAGGATGTAAGACATCCAAGGCGCCTTTGAGCGCATGCGCTTTAAACAAGAAGATGACTATCCTGGGAACTAAACACTCTATTGCACTGTTGATTAATTACATAAACATTTGCAATCTCCTCACAGCGATTACGTCACGCGTTGCTACTTAAATCCCCAGCAAGGATCACATGACGATAGAGTATCACGTGAAATAAACATGGCGGCCTCCATAAACTTTAAAATTTGACTTTCATAATTTCATATTTTTTCATATTTTAAGTTACTTTTTATTTTTAATATGATAAATTAATATTTTAAAGGAAAGATACTATATTTTGAGGAGATAAGTCCAGAAAAAAAACAACACTATCCGCCTGTATTTGGGCGAAAAACTTGCTGGTGGCAGTGATATAATGTACTGTCAAGGGAAGTAATCACTGCGGGGAGTTTGAATTATTTGACAGTAACGAACCATAACTCTGATGGGAAGTAGAGTATTTTTGCTACTTTATTTTGCTTGTTCTCTGCTACATTTGTATTTACAAGCTGCATTTCTAACATCGGTAAAATCGGTTTCTTTTGTTAAAGAAAACTTAGCCAAACGGCTACGTTTTTTTATGAAACTTTTTATAATTGCAAGGTACCCTGTTAAAAAAACCCGGAACACTTGGTTCTTTTCACTGAAAAGTGTCTCACGGAACACCTCCGACACGTCCATTTCTACATTTTTTTCGCCATAGAAAGGGCGAGGTGTTTCGAGCGCTCCGACATCGTGTTATTGACTGCTACTTTATCGTCTCATAAAAATGCATTCCATAAGAGACACCGCTCTCAAGAGCGGCGTCAATAACGCTCTATTTAACATATATACAATCGGAACTCCTCGTGTAATTCCGTGCTCGGGACAAACCAATCGGAACTCCTCGGGTAATTCCGTCCACGGGACAATCATTCGTCAATTACCGAGGTGTTCCGATTGGGATCGAGTCTATTTCGTAGAAATCGGCGAAGAGTTCAGAATGAGTAATGCTGGGAACAATCGGAACTCCTCGGGTAATTCCGTCATCGGGACAATCATCCCTCGGATCACGATCGTTTTGTTCGCCGGAAGTCGGAAGAAGGATATGCCTAAAATGTAGTTCGCACAAAGCACAAACACTGCCATCGTTTGACAGCTGCGTGTCTGCTGCCCTGGGGAAATTAAAGTTTGTTTTTTATTTTTTTTATTTTGAATTTGAAGTTTTACAGTCATCGTACTGTTGTGAGCTTTCATCCGAGCTGCCTCCTTTGTTTTGACGTCCGAGAGATGATTCTTGAATTATCCGAGGTGTTCCGATTGGGGACAAGCCATTTGGAACTCTTCGGGTAATTCCGTCCTCGGGACATTCATTCGTGACTTATCCGTGGTGTTCCGATTGGGATCGAGTGTATTTCGTAGAAATAGGCGAAGCGTTCCGAATGAGTATTGCTGGGAACAATCGGAACTTGTTTCTGTTATAATCGTGAACTGTTTTTATTCGCATTTTTAAGTTATTATCGTCATATCGACGAGGTTAAGTTTGGAACAGGAAGTCAACACGTGGAGATAATAAAAAGGAACATGCTAGAGTGATTGTTCTTGCGCTCTGCACCTCTTCTCCGCAGTAACTACCTTTATTCTAAGCATGAAATGAATCCACGAGACAGATAACAAAGATTGCAAAATTTTAACACGAAAATTAGACGGCACTCCCATCGGACCGCCCACCGCCACTTTGTGCGACCGCCAATCCGATCTCCCATGCCCACTCCCACCCACCCCCTACTTTGTGCGACCGTCCATCCGATCCCCCATCCCCACTCCCACCGGACCACCCACCCCCTATTTCGTGCGACCGCCCAACCGATCTCCCATCCCCACTCCCACCAGACCCCTACCCGCCCCCCCCCCCCTCCCCCTCGCACTCTAGACGCTTAAAATGCAAGAATCGAGAAAAGAATAAAATTAAAGTAAGGGGAATTACCCTGCTAAACAATCAACAGTCTGTTAATAGTATTCTCCCTTAGATATAGTTGTCCAACTCGCTAAAATGGACGCAAACTACTATCAATTCTGGACCGCTTTATTTTCTTGTCTTTCCAAGTATAACTGGTAATAACCATATTTATTACCATTTTAATGTTTAACAAAAGTTATTTCTAAAATATAAAAAAGTATTACTCTTTAAAAAAAACACACAAAAAAACTGATTATTATTATCAATATTTTAAAAGCCTGGTGTCACCTTATCAGGTGGACGTTTAAAAGGAACGTTAATTCAATTAAGACAATTGTAGTGTTATCAATTCAGCTTATATCCGAAATAGGTCTAGTGTTAAATCAATAATACGTTTTCCACGGATGGATCCGGTAGGGTTGGGGGATGCATTAGCGCCCCCGCCCCGCCCCCATAACCTTACACAAACCTACCAGGTAAAGCAGTAGAATTGTGAAAACACATACGTGTAAGCTTAAAAAATACTAAGCCTTTAAAGTAAATTTTGGCTATTGACTGCTTAGGTCGAATTTAGGGCCCCTAACTCTCTGTTTTTCTCACTGTCTCTCTCTGTCTCTGTCTGTCTGTCTGTCTGTCTATCTGTCTGCCTGCCTGCCTACCTGCCTGCCTTCCTGCCTGCCTGTCTTTCTGTCTGTCTTTCTGTCTGTCTTTCTGTCTGTCTTTCTGTCTGTCTTTTTGTCTCTGTTTCTGTCTGTCTCTCTCTTTCTCTCTCTCTCTCCCCTCCCTCTTTTTCTTCTCTCTATTTCTCTCCCTCTGTGAGTGTATGTATATATATAGTATTTGTCGAATGTATCTTGATTCATACACCCATCCCCTCTGACATTTTCTCACTTTATAGAACAAACCTGGACTGTTACTAAAAATAGTCATGGTAGAAAATCATAACTTATTCCGATGGTCACATATCTTTGGTCAAGCAGTTATATAATACACCGACTCACTTAGGGACTTATCCGTGTATACAACAAAAAATAAAAATCCAATTTCAAGAAAATGATACATTCTGAAATAAGCATGTATATATATAATACTTGTATTTAGGGGCCCCCGTAGCCTAGCGCTGACTTGTAACTCCACAACCCGACACTGCGTGGGTTCGAGTCCCGACCGGGGCGAGAACTTTCATGTGGGGAGATTTTCCAGCTGACCTAAGGTGCGCCAGTGGTTCTACCCAGACATAAGTCTAGGGTCTTCCTCCACCAGTAATTAGCTTGTCGTCGCTAATGCGACCATTTTTGTGTCCGTGCGATGTAACAAAATGCTATAAATAAATAAATAAAAACACTAGCTGTATCATCATCGGACACCTACGACCGATCCATTCCGTTCATCGCCCGTGGGATATTTAGTTCACTGTTCGCCGTCTCTCTTAATGATATTTCATTGGTCGCTTCATAATCCGATGAAGATTTCAGTCCAATGATAAAGCTCGTTCTTTCATTGTTTCTTCAAGAGTATGGATTTTGTAAGCATTGTTGTGATTGGCCAATTCTTGTTCTATCGAATGTAGTAAAACTGAATAGATAGTTTCCACATCAGTGAAGATGATCCCTTATCTTGGCAACCATCTTTGATTGCAACTTTAAGGGATTTTCAGTTGAATTGTATAGAAGCGTAAATTTTATTTTCTTGTCATTTCTTCATTTGTGGTCCAAAAATTAAAAGCTAAACACCATTGGAAAGCTCTTGAAATTTATATTTTTATAATGCAATATTTTTACAATTGATAAATGCACAAAGAATTAATACACACAAAAAAAATAAAGTTGTTGGCTCATCCTTAAACAAAATGAACAGTGTAACTTTTTTGGTTGTTATTTTTTACCTGTTAAACTATCGAAATATAGTTTTGATATTTGAAATACTTCATAAAAGCTGTCGAGCGTGGGTATCTGACGATGTTGTTTTTTTTCCAATCGGAAACATCATTAGGAACTAACAGCTACACTTATTGTATCCCAGCCCCACGCAAGCAGGCTGTGTGGGGGTCAGATGATTGTTCCCTCTACGGAAACTGTTAAGAGAAGATCGATAATCTCCTAGAAAATCACATATATCTAACCACCAGGGGTAGATAACGATCGTGACGGATAAGACTAATTTCCTAATACGCAATCAAATTCGAGTGTATCCGAGTTATACTTAGCCAGGGTTTCGATACCTCGTCAGCTATCAAATTTAATTATTATTTAACTATAAATTTAATTATTATTTTTTATACATTTAATTTATTTATTATTTTCATGTTATGATCGGACCTGGTAGCACAATCGGTAGATCGTCAGCTCCAGGTACGGGAGGACCCGTGTTCGATCCCAGGACGCGAGATATCAAAGACGTTAACAATGGTAGTAGTATAGCTGCATTGCTAATGCTCAAGCAAATATAAGGGTAGTTCCATGACTGGTTGGCCCGGTGTCAGGATAATGTGACTGGGTGTGGTATCATGCCAGGTGTTCACGGCATGCTATATACAATGAAGGCAGCACTATATCTGCTTCAAGGGGACATTGTCTCCAGATAACTGAAATACTGTTGGTGGGACCATAAACCCAATAAACATAAACATACACATTGAAGGCAGCACTATATCTGCTTCAAGTGAACACCGTCTCCGGATAACTGAAATACTGTTGGTGGGATGATAACCCCAATAAACAAACATACTATACACAGTGAAGGCAGCACTATATCTGCTTCAAGGGGACATTGTCTCCAGATAACTGAAATACTGTTGGTGGGACCATAAACCCAATAAACATAAACATACACATTGAAGGCAGCACTATATCTGCTTCAAGTGGACACCGTCTCCAGATAACTGAAATACTGTTGGTGAGATGATAAACCCAATAAACAAACATGCTATACACAGTGAAGGCAGCACTATATCTGCTTCAAGTGGACACCGTCTCCAGATAACTGAAATACTGTTGGTGAGATGATAAACCCAATAAACAAACATGCTATACACAGTGAAGGCAGCACTATATCTGCTTCAAGTGAACACCGTCTTCAGATAACTGAGATACTGTTGGTGGGACCATAAACCCAATAAACATAAACATACACATTGAAGGCAGCACTATATCTGCTTCAAGTGAACACCGTCTCCAGATAACTGAAATACTGTTGGTGAGATGATAAACCCAATAAACAAACATAAACATAACCAGAGACCTCGTCAACTATTCAATTTAATTATTATTTAAGTATAAATTTATTTTAATTATTATATTTACGTCATCTTGATGTAGACATTATGTTGTTGTTTGGGGAGGCAGACTATTATTGTTTTATCACACCTCTACATCTTCTGTTAAAAAGGCAAAGACTATAGATAGTTTCCACATCAGTGAAGATCCCTTATCTTGGCAACCATCTTTGATGGCAACTTCAAGGGATTTTCAGATGAATTGTATAGAAGAGTTAATTTTCTTTTCTTTTAATTTCTTCATTTGTGGTCCAAATATTAAAAGCTATACACCATTGGAAAGCTCTTGAAATTCATATTTTAGAATGCACTTTTTTTAAAATTGATAAATGCACAACCACTTGAAAATATATCCGACTTATCTTGTTATCTCTGCATTGAGGCTTTCCAAGTTTAAAAAAAACAACTATATTTTAAGGAGGATTTTTTTCGGGTGTATGAACAGGACGTGGTCTGCTTTATCCATTTCTATAAAATTGGCTGTTTGAAGCAAACCACCCCATCAGAGTCATTCTCTCACCAGAGGGCGTGCTACACAAGTTTCGCTTACACCTCTGTCAACGCCCGGTGTACAAGATTCTTGTACAAAATATAAATAATGAATAAAATGCTCGTGAGATTATTTTGATCTCTGTACATTTAACTTAAAATGAAAATGGGTATTTTTATTTTTTTAGAACAATGTTTATAATATATTTTAACCCAAATTTTCGGGGAACTATTTTGCGACATGTGACGATAGAATATCACGTGTATGAGAACTACTTTTCCCGTCGTTGACAGAGGTGTAAGCGAAACTTGTGTAGCACGCCCTCTGGTGAGAGAATGCATCAGAGTTATCGATCAAGTGACGTAACACGGCCGCCATTTTGGCACCTGAGCTAATATATTAGTAAAATACATGTATTTAATACATGTGACCTATCTTTGTCACGTACACTAAGAAAAAACAAAATATCATAAGCTGACATACAATTGGCACCGCTCTGTCAGGCGCGTATCTGGGCCGTTTTGAAGTTACCCACAATGACAAGGGAAATAACCTTTGTAGTAATACTTTTGAATATATTCGGCTTTTTTCTAATGAATAACAGCTAAAAAGCGGACATGCGAGGAACCTAACGCAAAATATGAACGACTAAAATTCTGAATTGTATAAGTTTAATCATATTAAACCTTTTCAACTTGATTGGTGTGGTAATATGATTTTATAACATAGAAACTACGGAAATAATATATCATTCCTTTTCCGGGTTAGACATCGACTTTCTTAGTATTTTCGGTACTTTTAGATTTTCTGAGTTTTCGAACAGAGGTTACGCGCGTAAGTAAAGTGCGTGATAGCAATAACGCGCCTGCGCTTTGGAGAGTAGTGTCTGTTATAGAATGCAGTGTTTTATGGGACGATATTGTAGTAGGCAATAATTGGAAATCGCAACTGTTCTGTGAGACCTTTTTCAGGGAAAGAAACCGAGTAGTCCCCATTTTAACAGTGCACTTGCAACAATAAACTGTAGCTCGCAAGTTGCAATTATGGAAATGTATTAGGCGTGAATAGGAATTCGCAGTTGTTTGTCGAGGTCTTATTTAACAAAAGAAACAGAGAATACCGATTTTAACAATGCATCTTGCAATAACAGATGTAGCAAACAACAACGACAAAAAGCAAAGCAGCAGATAGTCTAGTTCCCATCAGAGTTACGGTTCGTTACAATATACATTTATGTAGTGAATGGGATACATTAGTGAATGGAAATTATCTCCCTTGTTAATTAATATCCGAGGTATTCCAAATAGTAGGTTGGCCCTTTTAGTTGCAATTCTTGGACTTTATCGCCTGTTCCTTTGTAGATATTGCAATTTCAAATAGTGAATTTTTTTTTTACTTTTGCATAATTATAAGCTTAACATTCATTTAAATACTTATAGAGATTTGTTATTTAAAAAGGGAAGTATAAGTGCTTGTTGATGATGGTTAACCTTGGTATCACAAGAAAGGCAGAAAAGTCAACATACACTCCAAAGAGCACAAGCATAAAAACCGAGTAAAACAAATGAAAGAACCTACTTGCATGCAATCGGAACACCTCGGATAATTCACGAATCATCTCTCGGATGTATGAAGGTAGTCGGATCACCTCTGCCATTTCCCTAAATGGGACTTATTTTGTGACAAAAGGTCAAAACAAAGATGGCAGCTCGAATGACAGCTCACTATAGTACGATGCCAGTTAAACTTCAATTTGTAGCTGCTTCAAATTTAAATCATCCAAGTTTAATTTACAAAGCGCAGCAAACAAAACAGCTGTCAAACCACGCCATTGTTTATGTTTTGTGCGAACTACATTTTATGCATATTCTTTCGACTTCCGGCGAACAAAACGATAGTGATTTCTTTAAAGGCATATCGAAAGGAATGTGGTATCCCACTGAGCCAGACCCCCACATGCTATGACCAGACCTGCTAATTGCTGGTCATCACTGCAGGGAGTCTTTAGCCAACATAGTACTAATCTGTCACAGTAATACCTCTGATGGGTTGATGCAAAACTAAATTACCTGCTAGTATGGATGTGAGACAGTAGGCTAGTTTTGCACAAAGCCACAAACATTATTGTTAGTGATAATGTGGGTTGTTTACTATATGATCCCTAACAAATTCTTTATTGCATTAATTACTAGGAGTCAATTTTGTAACTGCAAGATTGTGTATTTATTTCATAGCTAAATATTTAATTTTGAAAATACATGAGAGATACAAGTTTTACTATTCAAATTGACTTAAAATGAGTCTGAAGGACATTATTCTGACAATGAAGACTTTTTAAATTGCTTTTTTTTGAAACGTTTCGTTACATAATACAAATAAAATCTAACTTAAAATATATATGAGAACTAAAAGAATGAAAGAAATAACATTTCAAAATGTATAAGAAATAACAAAATCAACCAACAAAGTAAGAAAGAAAAAAAATAAAGATTTACAAACTGTGAATGACTATGTTCAACCCCCAGATATAGCATACATACACTTGGATCTTGAACAATACCTGTGTGACAGACACATCGGTTACAGACTGTGGCAGCCTGGCTTATCAGAAAACAGATGCCCTCACATGCTGGGTGGGACAATAAATGGGGGGGGGGGGGGGTCACTTATATAAGGCTTTTGAGATGCCTTTAAGTATCAGATACATCCGAGGGATGATTGTCCCGAGGACGGAATTACCCGAGGAGTTCCGATTCATTGAATTGCATGTAGGGATTATTTAGGGGAGACTACTTAATAATGTCTCTCATTGACAGTGTAATAGTGTTTATTTCGCAGGACAGTCATCTTGTTATTTAAAGCGCTTGCTCCCTACGGCGCCTTGGATGTCTCACATCCTGGCTCTTTCTTGTTGCGTAAAGTAAAGTTTCGTGTAACAAGACATCAACATGAAAAAAGTTCTAAAAAGATGAAAGCCTAATATAGCTTGCTGATGTCCTAAAATCAGACTCGGTAAAGAGGAAGTTACTTTGTTATTTTTAGACAAAGTGCTCGTTCAAAAAACTTCCTTTAATAACTAAATAGATCCAGCCATGTTTTACATCTTGTATTTAAACATGTTATACTGTTGGACTTCTGTATGAACTAATATCTGCATCCGTCTCCAATAAGGATCACTGTTATAGTTTGTTTTTTTGTTGTATTTTTTTAAGAATTTCAAGGAAATAAAACTGCAACGCAGGCCGGCGCAATCCAACGGCCACCCATCCGTACACCGGCCACGGTAATCGTTGCTTAACCGCGCACATCGGGAAGCCGCTTTAACCACGTCGCTAAAGAGTTAACCCAGCAGCGAGGCTGGCTTAAAGCGCTTATGTTTCTACCCCTGCGGTCGTTCCAAAACCAACAAAACAACAACACACACACAAAACAAAACAAAAAACAAACAAACAAACAAAAAACAAAAAAACAACAACAACTATGTGGCCAGAATTTTTATCACATCATTCCCCTTGCATTCAACACATGATTACATATTTTCTTACATTACACTATTGTAATGTAGCGTTTTTATTTGATGACGTCATCATAATGCAGATCGTCTCATACCACTATTCCACCAATTATTGTTGCTAATTGTAAAATCGTATATCAGCGGTTAAAAAAAACATGTGATTAAAAATCAGACAACTCTGTGTCTTCATTTTTATTTTAGCCTAATTTTAAATCTTTTACAGTCAATTTAAAGGCATACCTTATTCTAAATGACTACAGAAATGAGCATGTTCATGTGAAAGGCAATTTTCCAGATTCATACGTCTAGCTTATAAATAAGTATTAATTTATACTTTTACAAATAAACAACAGTAATAGCGATTGTAAGCATTTTTCTTGCTAAAAATAAATACATTTTAAATAAAAATGTTAATGTAAAAAAATAAAAAATAAAATAAAAAAGGCACACAGGGATCACTCCAGAGAACTTAGGCCGGATTGCGATCAGTCAGTAAGTAAATACTGTAAACATGAAAATTTCAAGTGCTCGAGACACGACAAGGGTTTAATTGCTTTTGTCTCTTGACATATTATTTGCACGGAAGACGAATTGCAGATATCTTGCTTTTTTTATTGAAAGGAGATTGAAAACTGGCAAAATGCAATGATCCCACAGGTTATCGTGTGTATAAAAGTAAAGACAAGTTAGGAAAGTTAGCAGTGGTCGTTGATGTACCTGTTCTCAGGGGCGTAGCTAAGCAGGACATGATTTGTACGCATGGCCACTAGTGGGGTCCGGGGTAGGGGTGGGGGTGTGTGTGTGTGTGGGGGGGGGCATGCTCACCTTGAAAACTTTGTGTGTGTTTTTTTAGATCGTGCATGGTGTCTTCTTGGGGGAGGTTTTGGTATCAACATATATTTAGATTTGAAGTAAAATATAATGTCTTGAGGACGGAATTATCTGAAAAATTCTGATTTGAAAAATAAGAGTACCGAGTTTGTCCCATACCAGGAGCAACAGAAAAGTTACTCAATCGATTTAGCAATATTACATATTTGTCATGGTGCACAAAGCGGTAATATTTGCAACAAACAGACCGCACCCTCCACCCCCCCCCCCCCCACCCCCCCCACACACACACACAAACACACACACTTCTAGCGTAAGACTTTTATTGTAGATTAAATTGTTTTATTTTTTCATTTTCTGGAGACAATGTGTAGGCAGCTGCGTATTCTGCGTATAGGCAGCTACGCGCTTGGTTCTACGCGTGGTAGTACTATTAGAGGTACATTGTACTGTGGTGTTATTGTTGTTAAGGTCAAGTCAAGAATCACCGGACCTGGTAGCGCAAATGGTAGGGCGTCGGCTCCAGATACGGGAAGCCCGGGTTCGATCTCAGGCCACGACATACCAAAGATGTTAAAAATGGTAGTGGTATAGCTCCCTTGCTAACGCTCAAGCAAATATAAGGGTAGTTCCACGACTGGTTGGCCCGGTGTTAGGATAATGTGACTGGGTGTGGTATCATGCCAGGTGTTCACGGCATGTTATACACAGTGAAGACAACATTATATCTGCTTTAAGTGGACACCGTCTCCAGATAACTGAAATACTGTTGGTTGAATGATAAAACTAATAAACAAACAAGACAGAATCGATGCAAATACTACATGGTTACAAATAAGTTGGTCTGACTTGAAAGCGAAAATTAAAAAAAAAAAAAAAAAACATCACTAGTTTCATAGTTGGTGTAAACCAGAGAAACTTTGCATATCGAAAACGTGCTTTCACGTATTTAAAGTAAAGCAAGTGTAATAGAAAATATTCTCTTTCCAGTTTTGAATTTATGAATATTTTGTTTCCTAAAAATTGGTATTAAAGGTGTCTCCTTTTTAGAAATAAGAAAACTCCAAGATTGGGTTTACTCAAAATATCCCAAATATGTATTTAATTGTTTACAAACCCAACACGTTTAAGACCGATTTTTCCCATTTCCCGTCTTATTGTAATTTATTGCAATAAGCTCCAAATTGTTGATAGCGAAACAATTTATTTCAGAGTTGTCCACAATGTTCTACAAAGTATTTTGGTTGATGCTGCAAAATATAAAAATAATAATCTCACTGCATGGTTTTGATTTTTTTTTAGATTTTGAATATACCAGATAAGGAATCGTTAACAAATCATATAATTAAAATTTATTTACAAAAATTAAATAAAAGCTAAACATGCTTCCTTCTTAGTCTGATAGAGTGCTGCAGAAATAATTGTCAAAGTGAAAAAAGAGAGAAAAAAATGTGCTCTAAATTGTAAGACAGTAGAAATCGTAAACTAAATCACTCTACATACCTATTCTTTTTTAAAACTATAAATATGTATGAATGTGATTTCTAAAAAAAAGACATCGACGTCAGAGCGGATTACCCGTATGATTATATAAAGTTACGGGTCACGTGGTTTTAAAGATAGCTTACTGTGCAGCGTGGCTTAGATAGGAAATCCCTATTTGTAATGACGATTGCTGTGTTATGCTTCACTTTTCGCATAGATGTAGGACATCAATAATCAGCATTTTCCGAGATCATTTTAGTAAAAAAATTATATACATGTAGTTCGTTCTTTGATAGACCGGCCGCAATAGCTCAAATGATTGAGCGTAGGCTTGCGGATCGGGAAGTCAAGGGTTCCAACCCCGGCCGAGTCAAACCAAAGACTTTAGAGTTGGTAGAAGTGTCTTCCCTCCTAACTCTCGGTGCTAAGGGGACAGCATTACGCCTGACTCGTCGGTGTCAGTATAATGGACCGGCCGGGTTCAGTCCCTGGGCACCTTATAAGTGCCCTTATGCTATAATGATAGAAATGTCGCTGCACAGTATCTGCAATGATGCCGGCAAATCCCAATCCCTCTTTGATAGGAAATATCTAGTCCAAACTGCCAGATACTACCTTTAACGCATTTATTAACGCGTTTCATTTTCGAACCATTAACGGTTCTCTGTGGTCGAGCGATTTGAGTCGCGAATCGCGTCAACGGCTTGTAACTCCTCAGCCCCTCAACGCGTGGGTTCGAGTCCCGGTGGGGGCGAGAACTTTCATGTGGGGAGGTTTTTTCAAGCTGACCTACGGTGCGCCGGTGGTTCATCCCAGACATTTGTCTAGGGTCTCTGTCGACATCAGTTATGACGTCGACAACATGACCATAATTGTGTCGTCTGGACGCAACAAAACAACAACAACAACAAAATCTATATGTTCTGATGGCATTCCCATTTTTGCGTCTGTGGTAGAAAAGTCAGGATCATTTTGCTCATTGCCAGTGGCGGGCGGGAGTGGGGGCTCGGTGTTGGGTTGGGGTGGGTTGATGGGTGGTAGGTTTGATCCTCAGACGCCATTTCCGTTCCCTCCAAATTGCAACTGCACGGGTACTCGCTCTACACCGGAAGTGAGTTATCTATAGGATTTAATGATGTATAACATAGCATGTTTCCAAGTCGACTATAAACAGATAGAAAGAAAACAAACCAACCGCCTAATTCTCACTTAAGCGCCACGTTTGTCATACTGATGTCGTATATTTTATATTTTGTAAATATTTTGTTTATTTGTTGTGTTTTGTTGTGTTATTTTTTTATTTGTTGCATCTCACCGACACAATTTTAGTAAATTGGTGACGTCCAGCTTATTATTGGTGTAGGAAGACCCCAGACTTATGCCTGGGTAGAACCACCGGCGCACCGCAGGTTTTGATAAGTATTTTGTTTACTACGCTGCTTTTGCAATATATCCTACTTGGGCTGATAAAAAATCTTTTGTCTGTCTGCTTCCGCTATTTTTAATTCCAGCTGAATTGTACATATACCACTCTGAATGAAGCGATTATGTATCGTTAATTGCAGGAGGCGATTTTAACTGCGCATTGAGTTGAGTTTCGAGTGACTATGCCCCACCGGAGTACTATTTTACAAACTGAGATATTGATACTTCGCCTTTGTTACCGAATTTAATCAGATCAGTGCTTAAGTTCCGCGCTCTATTAATGTCCGGATGAGATAGCGATTACTGTATCCCTACGAGGCCCTGACTATTCAACAAAACGTTTGTTAGTTAATAACTGTGTGGCTTATAATTGTAAATAAAAATATCTTTACAAATCGATTTTTGAGATTTAAACTTCGACAATGACATTGCGATGTTTAAAAAATCTTTGATAAGATATTCTAACAAAGAAGTTCATTTTGGGTCCGAAGGTCCCTTGATGATTATTCTTTGTTTCAAAATAAATAAGTTTAGTTCTACCGATATGAACTTTATTCTTATTGTTCTGTTGTTGTTGTTTTTGTAACCTTGTGGATTTAAAGCCCCCCTTTAAATGCGGTATCCGATAGTTTGCCTATATCAATATTGCAACAATATTTTTTACCACTGTTTGTTGGAATGTAGGCAGTGTTCCTGCACACACTTATACTTTAGTCCAAGTTAAGACGATTTTGAACGCTACCCATAAAGTTAGAACAAATTTCGTATAAAAAAACAACAACAACAACACTCTAAATGTTCATTCTTTTTTTAAATCTATCAATAAGCACGATACTGATGATGATAATGGTGATGATGATGATGATGATAGTATGATGGTGATGATGATGATGGTGATGAGTGTGGTGGTGGTGGTGGTGATGATGATGATGGTGATGAGTGTGGTGGTGGTGGTGGTGATAATGATGATGATGGTGGTGGTGATGATGATGATGGTGGTGGTGATAATGATGATGATGGTGGTGATTAGGATGATGATGGTGATGATAATGATGATGATGGTGGTGATAATGATGATGGTGGTGATGATGATGATGATGATGGTGGTGATGGTGATGATGATGATGATGATGATAATGGTGATGATGGTGGTGATGGTGATGATAATGGTGATGGTGATGATGATGATGGTGGTGGTGATAATGATGATGATGGTGGTGATAATGATGATGATGGTGATGATGACGGTGATGATGGTGGTGATGGTGATGATGATGGTGATGATGATGATGATGATGATGATGACGACAAATAATACATCACCCTAGAAGATCTGCGGTTCATCCGCTGCTCTACCCGAGTAACGTTTTCTCCCAAACATACGCGACGTCGACACAAACACCAAACATGGGTCAGTGAGATGTATACATCAAATAAACAAATCTATTTAGGCGAATATATCTGGGGATTGAAAATGTATGAAGACAAATACTTTACATTTAATTGAAGGGGTTGTATTATGAATTCTACCAGGACCACCACTTTATAAACACCGATCAACTGGCAGGGGCAGAGCCAGACATTTTTAGGGGGGGGGGGGGGGGAATCAAGATCCATTTAACTGTATCGCAGTAAATACTAGATATATATAAGTACACAGTAAGGGACTCTAACGTTGACCTAAGCAGTCAACAGACAAAATTTAATTTAAAAACTTATTATTTTTTAAGCTTACGTGTATGTGTTTTCACAACTCCTTTACCTGGTTGGTGTGGAAGGGATGCATCCCCCCACCCACCCCGGATCCATCCCTGTCCCTTGGGTGGGGAGTTAACTCCATTGCCAGTGATGACTTTATTGACCTTTGACCTGTCGGTCCCTTTTTTGATTCTCGCCGCCGCCAAAACGTTTGTTCTGTCTATAAGTCAAAGATGATGATGATGATGATGAGGAGGAGGAGGATGGTTATAAGTGCGGATTGTATCATAGTTATAGTTATTACATTGGACCTGGTAGCGCGTCGGCTCCAGATACGGGAGGCCCCGGGTTCGATCCCTGGCCGCGACACACCAAATTCGTTAATAATAAGTAATAGTAAAATAGCTCCCTTGCTAACGCTCAATCAAATAAAAAGGTAGTTCCACGACAGGTTGGCCCAGTGTCAAGATAATGTGACTGGGTGTAGTATCATGCCAGGTGTTCACAGCACGCTATACACAGTGATGGCAGCACTATATCTGCTTAAAGTGAACACCGTCTCCAAATAACTGAAATATTGTTGGCGTGACGATAAACCCAACAAACAAACTTCTCTATAAACTTCCGTTAAATTGTTTTTGTTCGATCGCACGTACAGTTATGATCATATTGGCCACGTACATCTAATTGCTGAAGGACAACCCTAGACATATGTGTGGGTAGAACCACCGGCGAACCTCAGTTTAGCTGGAAAACCTCCCCACATGAAGGTATGCGGGTCTCGAACCCACGCGGTGAGTGGTTTAGGAGTTACAATTGGCGACTCTGACCTATCGACCAGGGACGCCCTTTTTTAATTTCATAATTACAGTATCATCAAAATATATCTATGTAATATTCCCATTTAATCACACACAAAGAACAACACTCACTTTTTTTAAATATTTAAACGCGAAGTCATAAGTTGTAGGTATATGTGAGCCGGCGTGGGGTGGCGTGTTTCATGAAAAAACATTGTCTCATTTGATATCATAGAGAATAGTCGATGATCGCGGAGGTGCGCTCTTGTGTATCCTCTTGTTTCTTGTATGGAAACGACCTGTGGTTTATGTTTGGGGCAACGGATTAAAGCAAAGATTAATTCTATCGTTGTATTAATCTAGCATTAGAACAATAGGCCTCAGTTGGTGCCACAATACACAAAGTATCCGAATGGATTTATGATAGAAGGTCGTTAGAGCGGTGTTTCTAACGTGGATGGACCCAGGTGGATTTAACCGCTACTTACCTTGTTTTCTACTGGGATTAAATCTGAGTTTGCATACAAATAAAACATAGTGAGTTAAAGAGCGGTAAAGTGCAATTAGTATACGAGGAGATAATTAAAAAAGAAAGTGATTTCTAATAACAAAAATTTAAAACAAATAGCCGGGAGAGTGCATAGTGGCGTGTCAGTAATTATGATACACGGTTATGCCAACTCGTGAAATGTTGGATAAAATATACTAATCTTAAAAAAGACGGTGGATTAACCGAAGGAAAAAGTGCTTCATTAAAAACTGACAAATTGCAAAAATTTAGCTATGCCATTCGAAATTGGCGGGAAAGGCGATGCGTTTCATGTCACGTATAAATACGTGCTGAACAATGACGTCAGGTACCTCTATAGCGGTTATCCGCTACGTTACAACGGCCGGGAAAGTCCCGACTATCCGAACTTTGACATGTTGCGTCTGGCGCGGGAAAGCTCGAATCTCAAACGGAAAACTCTGCGGATTTCCCGATACACGGACCAAGATCCGTTCATGTTGCCTCGAGCCCCTGCGTTCCGCGACTACAGCAAACACAGTGTAAACCATATCGTTGATCGTCTCTACAAACCAAACTCTCGCCAATCTTCCATGTCCAGCCTCGGTAAGATTACCGACGACCGTCGATGCGTTTCCCAACTCCGGGAGCCGCTGAAGAAGGAAATGTTTCCGAGTTACAGATCCATGTCGCCGGAACAGGTGAAAACTGTCTCCAATAGGCTCTACCACACCCATACGCATATGTCAAACCTGAAGAAACGTGACCCCGACGAAGTTCGCCAAACACTGCCCATCATGAAGAATGCTCCGGACCCGGACAGGATCCGCAGGCCGCATCATCCGATGCATACACATCCCTGGGATACATCCGGCCTACCAGCGGTTGATATATAGGTCACTAGGCTAGTAGGTCAAGCTTCAAATATAGTAGAAACTAGGTCAACTGGAGAAAAATGTGTTAAATGTTTAAATGATGAAAAAAAAATGTTGTGATGTTAAAATCTTTTTTATGGACGAAAATTAATATCACCTACAGCAAAGTAAAAGACACATAGGATATGAATATAAATAGTTCTATAAGTAAGACCTTTTTTATTTTACACTAAATATTCATGTTTTTAATTGTTCACATTTTGTTATTTTGCTCGATACTAGATCATATAATTACCAGTTTATTGTCAAGCTGCATTAACGCCATCGATGAGAGATATTAATGAATAGTCTCCCCTGAATAATCCCTAAATTCAAGTAGGTGCTTTAATTTGTTTTACTCGGTTTTTATCCTTGTGCTCTTTGAAGTGTATGTTGACTGTTCTGCCTTTGTTGTGATACCCAGGTTAACCATCATCAACAAATACTTCCATTTTCTTTTTAAATAGCATATCCATGTAAGTATTTAAATGGTTTTAAGCTTATATTTATGCAAAAAGTAAAAAATTTCACTGTTTTTAATTGCAATATCTACAAACGAACAGGCGATAATGTCTAAGAATTCCAACTTAAAGGACCTACATACTGTTTGGAATACCTCGGATATTAACTAACAAGGGTGACGTTTTTTTATTTCATTAATGTTCCCCATTCAATGCGATGTTTGAGTAACCATATTTCAGTGACAGGTTTATGTGGTGTCTATAGAATTGGTTGGTAAAGTAAAACAACACAATTACCAGCAACAATTTAAACATAAAAAATTAATAGCTTACGTTTGGGTATACATATTAATCTTGTACTGACCAGTTTCACCTTCGAATATTGTAACGTCGTTAAAATCCTTAAAAATTGCCGAGTAATTCCAAATGACGTTTTGCATAATCTTCACGGAACATCTTTTAAACGAAGTATTTGATTTTTGCAATTTAAATAGAGCAGGCGAAAACATTCCGAAATTTCGTTGAATTTTTTTTCCGCATTATATTCCGTATAATGTAACAACCGCTTCAAAATGGCCGACAATAGTTTTGATGTAAAAAACAACAACAATGATTTCTTTAAGGCTATTTTTAGACAACAACTCATTGTCTATTATAAATCTTCCTTAATCCAATTCCCAACCCGTAGGTTTAGGGTCAACTTTGGGGACCAACCTTCATTTGGGTTTTGCTACCTGGCATGACAGAAGGGGCAATATTACCTCGATCAGTAGATAAAATGAACTATTATATAGGATTCCTTATCAATCGGAACAACTCGGGTAATTCCGTCCTCGGGACAATCATCCCTCGGATGTATCTGGCGCAATGATACTTACTGAAATCGCGATCATTTTATTCGCCGGAAATAGGAATAAGAATAGGCCTAAAACGAAGTTGGCACAAACTAATGGCATCGTTTGACAGCTGCGTGTCTGCTCTCCACAAATTGAAGTTTTACAGGCATCGTATTGTAGTGGGCTGTCATCCGAGCTGACATCTTTGTTTTCACTTCTGCCTCAAATGAAGTCCCATTTAGGGAAATGGCCGAGGTGATCCGACTACCTACATACATCCGAGAGATGATTCGTGAATTATCCGAGGTGTTCCGATTGGTTTATTCAAATGTTGCAGAAGCTGCGTTAACATTTCGGGTTAAACTCTTTAATCTCACAATAAGAATATATGACAAAGTCCTGTGAGCATTGCAACATATACCAAACTCTGAAAAGGCAGAGAACAAAGTATTTCACATGCAAGCTAAGCAAAAATTAACAACAAATTTGTGGTAAGTCATTTAACGAAAAGAGCAAAGCCGACAGTTACCGCCTTGGAACGGTCAGTCGGCAATATGGACCGACTGGGGTTCTTAAGTTCACCCCCAAGTTGAACTGTGAACTGTGAACTGTGCCGGTGGTTCTACCCAGACGATCGCTAGCTGGACTTCGCTGTTATGACATATATGTGTTGCTGCAATGTTGTTGTGTGTGTTTTTAGTATGTTTAGACGAAGCAATAGAGGATTTAACATAAGTGCAAAGGTATAAACTGACAGAATTGTACATACGAGTACGTGTATTTAAATATCAGTATAAACAGGGGGCGCCCTTGGCGTAGTGGTAGAGTCGCCGATTTGTAACTCCTCTGACTGCTTAGCCTCCCACTGCGTGGGTTCGAGTCTCGTTCGGGGATGAAGACTTAATGTGGAAAGGTCTTCCAGTTGATTTGCAGTGCGCCGGTGGTTCTACCCAGACATGTGTCTGGGGTCTTTCTCCACCAAAATAGCTGGACGTCGCTATAATGATCATAAGAAATGTATCTTTAAAACAACAACAACAAACAATACAACAATCAGTATAAATTACTAACGCATTAATACATATAGGCGCATAAAAAGTCGAAACAGTTGGCATTTGTATTGAATTTTTTATATGTTCGAAACCTACTATTTAAGCTAATTAAATCCTGTATATTGAATGTATGTACGTAAAATATCAGTGTACCATGTTATTTAAACACAATCATTAGAACGTTAGACAAACTTTAAAGGCGGTATCCGACAGTTTAGACCAAAAATATTTTCTTTATACATCTTAGTCAACCATTGTTATCTGAACAGATCTCATAAAATGTTGTTTATTGGTGTCCTACAACTGTAGGGGAAAAAACAACCCTAACGCCACAATCGTCATTACAAACATGTATTTTCTATCTGAGCTACGCTTCACAGTTAGCTATTTTTAATCAAACGAAAAACAAAATAACAACAACATGTGACCACTAATGTTTTAGTTCATCCACGTCATCCGCTGTGACGTCGATGTCTATTTTTAGCAGGAATTCCAAGGGTACCTAACGCAGGGAACTCTCACTGTCTTAGTACAAAGAATTGTCTTAGAACAGGAAAAGACAGAATTATGTCAAGTAGAATGGCAGAAGAATTTCTAGAATTTGGAAAAAGGCTTAAATTACTCGGATTCAAATAATGAAGCCTGGTTCGGCGACGGGTTTTTTTCCGCATTTTTGACCTTTTTTCATTAATTTATTTTTCCATTTTTTTTTAAGCAAATGTACGCACGTGCATAAGTGCGTAAACCCAGGCACGTCCCTAATGTCTAACAAAATAAAAATGCACATGGCGCCATATGTGTATTGATTTATGACACATTATAACACGTCATGTCTGTAGTTTTATCAATACTTATCAAAAATTCAATTTACGGTACATTTATTTATTTTTTCAATTTGTGGAAATGTTTAATTTCGCGTGAATAGTTTTAATTAGAAACCTGATACGTGTGTTAAAACTACTAAACGAATTGCCATTAGCATTAACGTAATAGGTTTTTAAGATAATGACAGCACAAAGGTTACATGTCAATCAAATTGATATTAACGTTTTGAATTAGCAGACGACAAACCAGCTAATTAAAATAATAACTTATAGCATGAGTTCCGAAAATATAATTGATAAGACGTGTTGTTGTTGTTTTTTTTAATATATATTCGATGTATGTAGTTTTGTGTATAAAAAGTTCTAAGGGACAATACTCCGTCCAAACAAATACGGAGTGTTATTGCGAGTTATCTTTCCTGTTAGCACAGCAGACAAAATGAGGATAAAATGTTATGTTTTTTACAGACATTTTTAGAATTCTTTGTGTTTATTGATTGT
>CM017572.1:30325690-30352057 GCA_007844125.1 Sinonovacula constricta
AGAATAATCTTGTAAAAACCAAACTATGTTAGTAAAATGTAGAAAAATTTAAAAAATCTATCAGGTTAAAATAATGTGAACTATAATTGAAAATAGGTTAATATGTTGAACGGTCTTAAAATGTATAACGGTTGCTAAATAAACCGTTTAACAATTTATAACTTATTAAGAATATTAATCTCGTTCAAGAAGCAAACAAGTTTAGAATCCGACACTGTCCTAAGTAATAAGCCTGTCTTTATAGGACTTAAACAATGTGTTAAAATTTATGAACACAATAGAATATTTTTATTCGATCTATCAAGTTCCAAGGTTACAGATGTGACGTACAAAAGCTGTCGGAATATGACGTCTCCGCGGATTTATTAACAAGAACTTCCTGTTGAAAGTATGCTATACTTTTCGAAATGCTGGGCGCTCTCTCATACTGTCAGTTCATTACGTATAAACCGGACCTGGTAGCGCAATTGGTAGAGCGTCGGCTCCAGGTACGAGAGGCCCAGGGTACGATCCCGTCACGCGAGATACCAAAGTCGTTATAAATGGTAGTGGTATAGCTGCCTTGCTAAAGCTCAAGCAAATATAAGGGTAGTTCCACGACTGGTTGGCCCGGTGTCAGGATAATGTGACTGGTAGCATGCCAGGTGTTCACGGCATGCTATAAACAGTGAAGGCAGCACTATATCTGCTTCATATGGACACCGTCTCCAGATAACTGAAATACTGTGGGTGGGTTGATAAACCCAATAAACAAACATGCTATACACAATGAAGGCAGCACTATATCTGCTTCAAGTGGACACCGTCTCCAGATAAGTGAAATACTGTTGGTGGGACGATAAACCCAATAAACAAACATGCTATACACAGTGTAGGCAGCAGTATATCTGCTTCAAGTGGTCACCATCTCCAGATAACTGAAATACTGTTGGTAGGACGAGTGGTAGAGTCGCCGATTTGTAACTCCTCTGACTGCTTAGCATCTCACCGCGTGGGTTCAAGTCCCGTTCGGGGCAAAGGACTTAATGTGAGAAGGTCTTCCAGCTGACTTGTGGTGCGCCAGTAGTTCTACCCAGGCACAGGTGTCTGGGGTCTTCCTCCACCAAAAAGCTGGACGTTGCTGTAACTGGTCGCTGCAATGTATTTCAAAAATAAAATAAAACATTACATTTACCTCTGCCACAGGCTCGGGGTGTTTTCAGAGCATGTGACTTTAATGAGGTCAACTTAAAGATAAATAAAGAAAGAAAATGAAAATATAAGTTTTATTCTGATTACACATTAAGCATCTAACATATAAATGGAAAAAAGAGTAAAGGTATCAACCTAACGTAATTAGTACAGAAAATAATTCAATAGTTATTGCTAAATTATTCAAGTTATCTAGAGTTTTCAGAACACAAATATCTTTAATAATGTGAACATCATTTGTACAATATGCATAAACATCCAAAAACAAAATAAAACCGTTGTCTTTCTTTCGTCAACAATATGGACAAGATTCGTGAGCCTGTTGCAGGCGTATTATTTATGAGAGTAAGGAAAGATAACTCTGCTTAAGAGAAAAGGTGCTGGGTAATGTACAATGAAATTCTAGGTCACAAAGGGGTGTAACTCTGACAAAATTTAGTTTAAAGTGACCTGCCCTTTGCAAATAAGTTCCGCTTCTGGTAATGGACAAGTATTCCAAGTATGACGTCGGCGACATGATGAAGACACAAGCTCGTCTTTCTTTGAAAAGTAACTTCCTAGCCCCTCTTTGCCATTGACGGAGCCCACGGCCATGAATCCGTTTCACTCCATTCATACACTGTGGAATTTTTATCTTATGATATCACTGTATTGAGAGTTAAATTGGAATAGATATCAGCCAATCAAAACAACGCTTACATTTCCGCTACTCGTACGTGTGGAGGAAGCTAAGTATCTGGAAAAATGAATTCTCTTTGCATTGATGACATCATTTTGGAAGGAAAGCCGAAAGCTATATAGTACGAGCTTCATCATTGGACTGAAATCTTCATCGGATTATGAAGCGACCAATGAAATATCATTACCAGAAATGGCAAAAAAGTGAATAAAATATCTCACGGGCGATGAATGGAGAGTAACGGAATGGATCGGTCGTGGGTGTCCGAAGATCCTATTTGCGTGCGGTGGGTTCGAGTCTTGTTCCGAACGATAATTTTGCGGATATCTTCCAATTGAGCTGCATTGCGCCGGTGGTCCTATCCTAACATTTGTCCGAGGTCTTCATCTCTCCGCCATTAATCGCCGGATGTTGCTATAACGGCTACAGTGCTGTCGTTGTGATGTATTTCCAAAACGTGGGCGTTCGTGGTCTAGTGGTTAAGACGTTGGACTCCGGATCGGAGGGTCCCGGGTTCGAGCCCCGAAACTGACCACGTGAGCAAGACTATTTACTGCACATTGCTCCAGGTATTCCGTACTTGAGTACTAGTTCTACCCAGGAAGTGGACAGTCGAGAGGGATTAATATAAGTTAAAAGAACTTGTTTCCCAATCGACTATAAATAAATAGGTTTAAACTAAACAAAAAAAGCCTCTGCCACCCAACAGTAAAAGCTTATTTAAATTTTGAGAACACCTCCTTTAAAACGAACTTTATTCCCTGGCTGTATTATCAGCTTATATAAACAGCGCTGCAACTTGTGGGAACAAAAAATACAATGCTGTGTACTCACTTCAGTTAATTTTGATTACCCCTTTCACCGGCTCGCTTTAAGGATTAAGTCAATCCTATATTCGCAGCGGCAAATTATTTAATTTCTTAATATTTACGTAACCACTACCTTAGTTAAATCGAGAAAGCGGACGTGTGAGAAATCAGACATTATTGTTTTATTTTCGAAGCTCGGAGGATTTATCGAGGGTGGTTATAAAATAAACACAGATACTGGGATAAAATCGAGAGTGCGGGTAGATTAGGTGGATTTAGGACAGATAGGAAGTTGTGAATAATTTGTCAAAGGGGACAATTGTTGATAAAACAGCGGATTAATACGCACGTCGTCGGTGTACATAGCTGTGTTAGTTTAGTTATTTGAATGCGTTTGTCGTTCACAGTGGATCTCGGCTTATTTTCGCCAGAAATTGAATGACAAAGATATATTAGTTTAAAATGCTCTGGACACCATTCAAGCATTAACTCAATGGGAAAAAAGTCGAGAGAATGAAGTGTTGATCTCTATACCGTGGTTATACAACTACCGGTGAAAAGTGTAGGTACGTCAAGGATAAGCCGGTTAACACGTAATTGGACTAATTGCTTATGTTCTTACGTGGATTGAACTACTTAATATTCGAACTGAAGCGGTCATTGTGAATTTCTTTCAAGACATATAAAATAAATAAAATTATTAAATAAATAATATTAATAAATAAATAATTATAAGTTATGTAACATTCGATATTCGAAACTGCTGCTACAACGAAAGTGAGAAAGACATAACGGTGATATATGTTTTGTATTTGAAACTTTAAATCAAGCAATCTTGTAACACAAAGATACAATTTAAAGATCCGTCTGGTGAACTAGAAACAAAAGAAAGATGCCATTTGAAATTGGCGGGAAAGGGGATGCGTTTCATGTGACGTATAAGTATGCGTTAACCAATGGGATCCGATATCTATACAGTGGATATCCATTACGATACACAGGCCGGGAAGAACCCGATTATCCGAACTTCGACATGTTACGTTTAGCGCGGGAAAACTCCGGTCTCAGACGAACGATTTTACAACTTGGAACTACGGAGCAAAGGAAAAAAGATGTATTCCTTGTACCAAGAGCACCTGCTTTTAAAGGATATGGTCAACAAACAGTGAACAGAATTGTGTCGAGATTGCATACAAAAAGCCCGGATGTACGATGTCTGTCCAGGCAGAATTCTGAACTTTCTAGAGCGTCGACGCCATGTGTTCGGCCAATTTCGACGACGTCTCAGCGAGTAACTGACATTACGGAAAGGTTGTACCGAACGCACACAAAGATGTCCGCGAGGAAACGACGAGACAGAGCGGAAGTTCTAGAAACGCTACCCATCTTAAAGAACACGCCGGACCCCGACAGAATCCGACGGCCACGAAATCCTATGCATACACACCCGGTTATAGACGTTTGATGCTGGTTGTTCTGTTCTTTGAATATTTTGTCTTTTTTTTTCATAGCCTCGTTTATCCGAATTCATTAAAACCACGTGATGATCTCTACATTTTAATATAGTTTGAAATCGTTTAAAGTCGTTTCTATTTGCTTTCGTTCATGTTTGATCGAATCGAAAAGCAAAAAAATGTTCACACTCATAATAAGTATAATTTAAATAAACAAATCATGCAATGTTTAAAACAAATACACGTACTTCGAAAAATATGGTGTTTCTAATAATGGACGAGTTCGGACAATCGACGCTGGATAATGTGGTGCTTTAAGATTTTTGAAAACAAGAGTTATTTGACGTCATTTTGTATTTTAGTCAGAGCGTTCCATTATTTGGTGTTGAATGTTTGTTGTTGTACATACCTAAGGGGGAAAATAAACTTACGCTTGCACGTTTGTTATGTTCGTATATTAAAGGTGATATTCGACAGTTTGAACCAAACATGTTTTCATCATACATCTTGGTTAACCATTGTTATATGAACAGCTCTCGTAAAAGGCTGTTTATTGATGTCTTACACCTGTCGGAAAAGTGAACCATAACGTCACAATCGTCTTTACAAACATGTACTTTCTATCTGAGCCACGCTGCACAGTTATCTATTTTTAAACGAAGAAAACCATGTGACCACTAATGTCTTCGTTCGTCCACATCATCCGCTGTGACGTCGATGTCTATTTTTAGCAGGAATCCCAATCGTTCTTATTTACTAATTTACATATATATGATGTACTCAACTCTCGGATATCATTTTTAAAGAATGATTAATCAGCTGTTGTTTTATTGTAGCCTAGATATGTTTTTTGTTGTTGTTTTGTTGTTGTTGTTGTTGTTGTTTGTAGCCTAGATAGTGTTAAGATATGTTTAGGCCGGTTTAATCTACAACTATCTGCCATCTGAAGATAGTTTGGGTCGATACATTGTTTTCTTATAGTAACATTGTTTCTACATGCAGCGTTGTTAAATTAATAAATTGACAAATAAATATAACACTCAGAATTTTGTTACAACTATTGTTTCAATAATTGTCAATTAAAAGATAATTTACAAACGTGTTTCCCTTTACTCAGTATAATGTCATATTGCAACATTTTGTTCTATGAACGCGTTTGTAGATGTATCGGAAGATGTATGTATATTTATATTTATGAATGCATGATGCAATGATTGATTTTGATTCTTAAGGAAAAATATCAGTTTTCTATCATTTCTTTATTTCCACTTTTGACTTCTTCTTGTCTATGTTGATTCGATTTCACATTTTACGTGTTTACAAACAGTTTACCGACAGTTTACAGTCACTTTACAAACAATTGATTCGATTTCACATTTTACGTGTTTACAAACAGTTTACAGACAGCTTACAGTCAGTTTACAAACAATTGATTCGATTTCACATTTTACGTGTTTACAAACAGTTTACAAACAGTTTACAGACAGTTTACAGACAGTTTACAGACCGTTTACAGACAGTTTACAAACAATTGATTCGATTTCACATTTTACGTGTTTACAAACAGTTTACAAACAGTTTACAGACAGTTTACAGTCAGTTTACAGTCAGTTTACAGACAGTTTACAGACAGTTTACAGTCAGTTTACAGTCAGTTTACAGTCAGTTTACAGTCAGTTTACAGACAGTTTACAGACAGTTTACAGTCAGTTTACAGACAGTTAACAGTCAGTTTACAGTCAGTTTACAAACAGTTTACAGACAGTTTACAGACTGTTTACAGACAGTTTACAGTCAGTTTAAGTCAGTTTACAAACAGTTTACAGACAGTTTACAGTCAGTTTACATACAGTTTACAGACAGTTTACAGTCAGTTTACAAACAATTGATTCGATTTCACATTTTACCTGTTTACAAACAGTTTACAAACAGTTTACAGACAGTTTACAGACAGTTTACAGACAGTTTACAGTCAGTTTACAAACAATTGATTCGATTTCACATTTTACGTGTTTACAAACAGTTTACAAACAGTTTACAGACAGTTTACAGACAGTTTACAGACCGTTTACAGACAGTTTACAAACAATTGATTCGATTTCACATTTTACGTGTTTACAAACAGTTTACAAACAGTTTACAGACAGTTTACAGTCAGTTTACAGTCAGTTTACAGT
Organism: Sinonovacula constricta; assembly: GCA_007844125.1. Lineage (NCBI taxonomy): Eukaryota > Metazoa > Mollusca > Bivalvia > Cardiida > Solecurtidae > Sinonovacula > Sinonovacula constricta. The sequence goes on from CM017572.1 coordinate 30,332,001, forward strand.
CAGTTTACAGACAGTTTACAGACAGTTTACAGTCAGTTTACAGTCAGTTTACAAACAGTTTACAGACAGTTTACAGACTGTTTACAGACAGTTTACAGTCAGTTAACAGTCAGTTTACAGTCAGTTTACAAACAGTTTACAGACAGTTTACAGTCAGTTTACAGTCAGTTTACAGTCAGTTTACAAACAGTTTACAGACAGTTTACAGTCAGTTTACAGACAGTTTACAGACAGTTTACAGTCAGTTTACAAACAATTGATTCGATTTCACATTTTACGTGTTTACAAACAGTTTACAAACAGTTTACAGACAGTTTACAGACAGTTTACAGTCAGTTCACAGTCAGTTTACAGACAGTTTACAGACAGTTTACAGTCAGTTTACAGACAGTTTACAGTCAGTTTACAGACTGTTTACAGACAGTTTACAGTCAGTTAACAGTCAGTTTACAGTCAGTTTACAAACAGTTTACAGACAGTTTACAGTCAGTTTACAGTCAGTTTACAGTCAGTTTACAGTCAGTTTACAAACAGTTTACAGACAGTTTACAGTCAGTTTACAGACAGTTTACAGACAGTTTACAGTCAGTTTACAAACAATTGATTCGATTTCACATTTTACGTGTTTACAAACAGTTTACAAACAGTTTACAGACAGTTTACAGACAGTTTACAGTCAGTTCACAAACAATTGATTCGATTTCACATTTTACGTGTTTACAAACAGTTTACAAACAGTTTACAGACAGTTTACAGACAGTTTACAGACCGTTTACAGACAGTTTACAAACAATTGATTCGATTTCACATTTTACGTGTTTACAAACAGTTTACAAACAGTTTACAGACAGTTTACAGTCAGTTTACAGTCAGTTTACAGTCAGTTTACAGACAGTTTACAGTCAGTTTACAGACATTTTACAGTCAGTTTACAGACAGTTTACAGACAGTTTACAGACTGTTTACAGACAGTTTACAGACAGTTTACAGTCAGTTTACAGACAGTTTACAGTCAGTTTACAGACAGTTTACAGACAGTTTACAGACAGTTTACAGTCAGTTTACAGTCAGTTTACAGACAGTTTACAGACAGTTTACAGTCAGTTTACAGACAGTTTACAGTCAGTTTACAGTCAGTTTACAGACAGTTTACAGACAGTTTACAGACAGTTTACAGACAGTTTACAGTCAGTTTACAGTCAGTTTACAAACAGTTTACAGACAGTTTACAGACAGTTTACAGTCAGTTTACAGTCAGTTTACAGTCAGTTTACAAACAGTTTACAGACAGTTTACAGTCAGTTTACAGACAGTTTACAGACAGTTTACAGTCAGTTTACAGTCAGTTTACAAACAGTTTACAGACAGTTTACAGACAGTTTACAGTCAGTTTACAGTCAGTTTACAGTCAGTTTACAAACAGTTTACAGACAGTTTACAGTCAGTTTACAGACAGTTTACAGACAGTTTACAGTCAGTTTACAAACAATTGATTCGATTTCACATTTTACGTGTTTACAAACAGTTTACAGACAGTTTACAGTCAGTTTACAGTCAGTTTACAGACAGTTTACAGACAGTTTACAGTCAGTTTACAGTCAGTTTACAAACAGTTTACAGACAGTTTACAGACAGTTTACAGTCAGTTTACAGTCAGTTTACAGTCAGTTTACAAACAGTTTACAGACAGTTTACAGTCAGTTTACAGACAGTTTACAGACAGTTTACAGTCAGTTTACAAACAATTGATTCGATTTTTACATTTTACGTGTTTACAAACAGTTTACAGACAGTTTACAGACAGTTTACAAACAGTTTACAGTCAGTTTACAGTCAGTTTACAAACAATTGATTCGATTTCACATTCAACATGTTTACGGACATGTTTATGCATTGACATTAATCAAATGTCTTATATTTTAACCCGTATTGTCATATTTACATACACAACCATGTTTAAATCAAGTATACAATGTACATATCTGTGTTTAATTTAAGAATCCTTTCTTCTGTACAATGTAAGCTTTCAGCGGCATTAAAACTCTATTCATACCATTATTAAACATTTAATGTTTATATTTGCTGTTGGATAAGCAGTTATAATCAAACAGACTCCCTTTCAATGAGCTTTATTTATTTATCATGTAGTAGGGTCGAAATGAGCACAACAGTCCAGGGGCGGATCCAGAAAATTTTGTTGTGGGGTGGGGGAGGGTATGAATCAAGATCCATTCAACTTAACCGCAGTAAATACTAGATATACATTTACACAGTAAGGGACCCTAACTTCAACCTAAGTAGTCAAGAGACACAATTTACTTTAAAAGCTTAGTATTTTTTAAGCTTACATGTATGTGTTTTAAGAACTCTACTCTTTTCCCTGGTTGGAGTGTGTGTGGGTGTGTGGGTGTGTGTGTGTGTGTGTGTGTTGGGGGGGGGGGGGGGGAAATATCATCCCTCTGCCTGGATTCATTCCTGACAACAGATTTGGACAGTGTTCAAAAAGGAGTAAAGAGTATCTCCATACAAAGATGAACCTCTTGTTTGTATAAATTCAATGAACTAGAACATTTCGTTTGATAATTTATACTAGTTTTAAATATAAGACTAATAAATAAAATTGTATTAGGGCGCTTGTGGTATAGAGTGGTAGAGTCTCCGATTTGTAACTCCTCTGACTGCTAAGCCTCTCACCGCGAGGATTCGAGTCCCGTTCGGGGCGAAGGACATAATGTGGGAATGTCTTCCAGCTGACTTGCAGTGCGCCGGTGGTTCTACCCTGACATTTATCTAGGGTCTACCTCCTACAAAAAGGCTGGACTTCGCTATAATGATCATAACTGGTCGCTGCAATGTATCTTAAAAACAACAAAAACAAACAAAAACAACAATCCGTATAAATTACTTATGCATTAATACATATGGGCACATAAAAGGTCGAAACAGCTGGCATTTGTACTGAATTTTTTATTTATTTTTGTTTGAAACCTACACTTAAAAAGCTAGACTTCGCTATAATAATCATAATTGGTCCCTGCGACTTATTAAAAAAACACACACACAACAACAACAACAAAAAGCAAACAATAAAAGTGTGCAGGTAGGATGGTAATAGAAAGTTGTAGGTTAAATAAAAGGTTTCACTTGCGGCATGCCAGCGTTAAACTCAGGTCGAGGCGAGCCAAAGTCTTCAAAACATCCCAAACATTTTGTCTTCCTTTTCTTACCGGACCGGGTATCGCAATCGATAGATCGTCGGCTCAAGGTACGGCAGGCCTAGGGTTCGATCCCGGACCGCGACATACCAAAGTCTTATAAAATGGAAGCTGTATAGCTCCCTTGCTAGCGCTCAAGCAAATATAAGGGTAGTTCCACGACTGGTTGCCTTGGTGTTCGGTTAATGTGACTGGGTGTGGTATCATGTCAGGTGTTCACGGCCTGCTAAACACAGTAAAAGCAAAACTATGTCTGCTTAAAGTGGACACCATCTCCAGATTACTGAAATACTGTTGGTGGGACGATAAACCCAATAAACAAACATGCTATGCACAGGGAAAGCAGCACTATATTTGCTTAAAGTGGACACTGTCACCAGATAACTGAAATACTGTTGTTGGGACGATAAACCCAATAAACAAACATGCTGTACACAGTGAAGGCAGCACTATATCTGCTTCAAGTGGACACCATCTCCAGATTACTGAAATACTGTTGGTGGGACGATAAACCCAATAAACAAACATGCTATGCACAGGGAAAGCAGCACTATATTTGCTTAAAGTGGACACTGTCACCAGATAACTGAAATACTGTTGTTGGGACGATAAACCCAATAAACAAACATGCTGTACACAGTGAAGGCAGCACTATATCTGCTTCAAGTGGACACCATCTCCAGATTACTGAAATACTGTTGGTGGGACGATAAACCCAATAAACAAACATGCTATGCACAGGGAAAGCAGCACTATATTTGCTTAAAGTGGACACTGTCACCAGATAACTGAAATACTGTTGTTGGGACGATAAACCCAATAAACAAACATGCTGTACACAGTGAAGGCAGCACTATATCTGCTTCAAGTGGACAACGTCTCCAGATAACTGAAATACTGTTGTTGGGAAGATAAACCCAATAAACAAACATGCTATACATAGTGAAGGCAGCACTATGTCTGCTTAAAGTGGACACCATCTCCACATAACTGAAATACTGTTGTTGGGACGATAAACCCAATAAACAAACATGCTATACACAGTGAAGGCAGCACTATGTCTGCTTAAAGTGGACACCATCTCCAGATAACTGAAATGCTGTTGGTAGGACGATAAACCCAATAAACAAACATGCTATACACAGTGAAGGCAGCACTATGTCTGCTTAAAGTGGACATCATCTCCAGATAACTGAAATGCTGTTGGTAGGACAATAAACCCAATAAACAAACATGCTGTACACAGTGAAGGCAGCACTATATCTGCTTCAAGTTGACACTGTCTCCAGATAACTGAAATACTGTTGGTGGGACGATAAACCCAATAAACAAACATGCTGTACACAGTGAAGGCAGCACTATATCTGCTTCAAGTGGACACTGTCTCCAGATAACTGAAATACTGTTGTTGGGACGATAAACCCAATAAGAAAACATGCTATACACAGTGAAGGCAGCACTATATTTGCTTCAAGGGGACATTGTCTCAGATAACTGAAATACTGTTGTTGGGACGATAAACCCAATAAACAAACATGCTATACACAGTGAAGGCAGCACTATATCTGCTTCAAGTGGACACCGTCTCCACATAACTGAAATACTGTTGTTGGGACGATAAACCCAATAAACAAACATGCTATACACAGTGAAGGCAGCACTATGTCTGCTTAAAGTGGACACCATCTCCAGATAACTGAAATGCTGTTGGTAGGACGATAAACCCAATAAACAAACATGCTATACATAGTGAAGGCAGCACTATGTCTGCTTAAAGTGGACACCATCTCCAGATAACTGAAATACTGTTGGTGGGACGATAAACCCAATAAACAAACATGCTATACACAGTGAAGGCAGCACTATATCTGCTTCAAGTGGACATTGTCTCCAGATAACTGAAATACAGTTGATGGGACGATAAACCCAATAAACAAACATGCTATACACAGTGAAGGCTGCACTATATCTGCTTCAAGTGGACATTGTCTCCAGATAACTGAAATACAGGATAAACCCAAGATACAAACAAACAAACTTCCTTTTCTCATGTTTCAGGCCCAAGGGTGTGGGGGGGGGGGGGGGGTGCATCCCCACCAACAAGGTAACAGAGTAGAGTTGAGACAACACATATAAGCTTTAAAAATACTACTCTTATAAAGTAAATTTTGTCTGTTGACTGCTTAGGTCGAAGTTAGAATCCCTTGTGTGTGTGTGTGTATATTTACATTTTATAAATGTCTCAAAAGTTTAGGCATAGTTTGACAGGTTTAATATCTACACAATTTCCATCTGAAACAACGATTCAATGATCGACACAGTTGTTCACAAGAAAAAAAAATCCGTCTTTCTTGTAAAGAATGTGAAAGAAAATTAAATGATTGTAATAATACGTATGATATTCTTGCATTTTGGTCCAAGTTATGCCCGAACACTCACTACGCGCATTGTAGGGGAAGACCATGCCCCCTCCCACCCCCATCCACCAAAGGCCCCTCTATCCCGGGTCTGCGCATCAATTAAGGCCCAGATACGCACCTGACCGTAGAGGTGAACGTCTGTGGTGAAGTAAGACCTTGGTCATGTTTTGTTTGAAAATAAATGTCCTATTAACCATTGTCTACTCAAGTAGGTTCAAATCGGAAGAAAATACACCACTACATGCAAGGTGCATTATTCATACTTTCACCAAACTTCAGTCACGGCGATATAAGCTTTATTTTCGTCTTTTCATGACAGGCCGCAATAGCTCAGGTGGTAGAGCATCGGCTTGCGGATCGGGAGGTCGTGGGTTCAAACCCCGTCCGGGTCAAACCAAAGACTTTAAAGTTGGTAGTAGTGGCTTCCCTCCTAACGCTCGGGGCTAAGGGGACAGCATTACGCCTGACTTGTCGGTTTCAGTATAATGGACCGGCCGGGTTCAGTCCCTGGGCACCTCATAAGTGCCCCTGTGCTATGATAGAAATGTCGCTGCACAATATCGGCAAAAATACCGGCAAATCCCATCCCATCCCATCTTTTCATGTTACATTTGGAAACCCTCGCGAAAACGTTCTTTATAGCAATACTTTGTGATTTAACTTTTGGTATACAGTCGACTTCCATTTATTAGAAACTATTGGATGTTGCGATTTACTTTGGACAAAACTAATCGGAACACCTCGAATAATTCACGAATCATCTCTCGGATGTATGTAGGTAGTCGGATCACCTTGGACATTTCCCTAAATGGGACTTTTTTGTGTTAGGGATTGGGATTGGATCCCAATCCCTAACACAAAAAAGTCCCATTTAGGGAAATGTCCAAGGTGATCCGACTTTTTGTGTTAGACGTCAAAACAAAGATGGCAGCTCGGATGACAGCTCGCTATAGTACGATGCCTGTAAAACTTCAATTTGTGGCGGCTTCAAATTTAAATCATCCAAAACAGCTCAAACAAAACAGCTGTCAAACATTGTTTATGTTTTGTGCCGACTACATTTTAGGCATATTCTTCTTCGAAAAAATCCGGCAAACAAAACAATCGTAATTTCTGTAAGTATCACTGCACCAGATACATCAGAGGGATGATTGTCCCGAGGACGGAATTACCCGAGGAGTTCCGATTGGGTCAAATTGACACGCATGCGCCACTATGGCTACCCTTCTTGCCACCAGTTGGTCAAACGAAGAGACACTTTTTGTTTCAATAAAAATAATCGCGACAACCTTTTATTCTCAGACAGTTGTTCAAATAAAGAGCAATCTTTCACCAAACATGCGATTGTTTGCTTAAATTTTCAAGACACCCCACGGCTAGGGCGACATGTCGAGATTATCGTAGAAACGGCTCCCACCTGCACTGAAGGTTTGTCTAGCTATGGTGTAACATTCGTACAAAGAATAAAACGTAGGCAGCAAATGTGTCGCTGAGGTACGGTGTTGAAACTTGAATTAAAATATCACTTTAACCACGAGCTTTAAATATAAATAATTATTCCATTAATTCTAAAAAAAAAAGTTAATTTTGATGCATACATGAAGATTCACCTGGTGGAAAACATTTTGCTAATAATGAACGAACCGTGTTAAGAAGAACATTTTAAGCACACCATTTCCAGTGCTCCCTCTCTAAAGCAACATTGGCAGGAAGTTGCCAAATTAGTTGTTGTAGAAAGGTTGTTGCTCTGGAGAGGTAGTCCCTATAAGATGGATATGCATTGTAGTTACTTACTTTAATGAAATCAGGTTGTGGTATTACTATATTATTTATTTAGTTTTATATGTCACACTATTATTATTATTATATGTTAATTATGTAGTGTGTATTATATTAAACTTTTGTGTGCTTTTTTTCTTGAGTGCGTTTTATATTGTGAACGAATACGTATATATTGCTACATCGCTTGTTGTATAGTTTTATATGGAATTATATATGATTGAAAATAATGTTCCTAGATCTTTAAAGAAATGTCTCATCATGCTTGACATATTTCGCCGCAAAGTTGGTGTGACCGCTAGGTTACCGCGAGGTTGGTGCGACCTCAAGGTCGGTGTGACCGCGAGGTCTGTGTGACCGCGAGGTTGGTGTGACCGCGATGATGGTGTGACCGCGAGGTTGGTGTGACCGCGAGGTTGGTGTGACCGCGATGATGGTGTGACCGAGAGGTTGGTGTGACCGCGTGGTTAGTATGACCGCGTAGTTGGTATGACCGCGATGATGGTGTGACCGAGAGGTTGGTGTGACCGCGTGGTTAGTATGACCGCGTAGTTGGTATGACCGCGATGATGGTGTGACCGAGAGGTTGGTGTGACCGAGAGGTTGGTGTGACCGCGAGGTTGGTGTGACCGCGAGGTTGGTGTGACCGCGATGATGGTGTGACCGCGAGGTTGGTGTAACCGCGATGATGGTGTGACTGCGATGATGGTGTGACCGTGTGGTTGGTGTGACCGCTTGGTTAGTATGACCGCGTAGTTGGTATGACCGCGATGGTGGTGTTACCTCGTGGTTGGTATGACCGCGTGGTTGGTGTGACCGCGATGATGGTGTGACCACGTGGTTGGTGTGACCGCGATGATGGTGTGACCGCGTGGTTGGTGTGACCGCGTGGTTGGTATGGCCGCGTGGTTGGTATGACCGCGTGGTTGGTGTGACCGCGAGGTTGTTGTGGCCGCACGGGTAGTGCGACCGCGTGGTTGGTGTGACCTCGAGATCGGTGTTACTGCGACTGACTTTTTTTTACCTGTACGGCATTCCGTAGCTTCATGCTAAGTCATACTTTCATTACTTCTCTTCCGATAAAAATAGAAACATCTTGCTGACACGGAAGAATATATTTTAATCACGACGCCCAATTTACATTTAAAAAGTGGACTAGATTTCTACCTTTATTATCATTTGGTGGAGGGGGGTGGAGGCACATGGATTCCGTAAAATGTCATATAGCGCCAAAAAATGTGCTAAATCATGAATCTCTAAATTGTCTGAATAAAATAGCAAATACAACATAAAACTTAAATCGCATATACATTCTTGGACCTTGTATAAGAGGCCAACCTCGTAATTCCAGCTGACCTGCTGTGCGCCGGTGGTTCTACCCGGACATGTGTCTGGAGGTGTTCCTCCAGCAAAATAGCTGGATGTCGCTATAATGATCATAATTGGTCGCTGCGATGTATTTTATAAACGAAAAAAAAACCCGAAAAAGTCGTAAATATACAACTCAATAAGCTTGCTTTCATAATCACTTTCGACATTTTTTTCCTTGATTTCTTGTAGTAGTAGTAGTAGTTGTTGTTGTTGTTGCTCCAATCAATAATCTCACAGTTATTCAGTGTGTGTGTGTGTGTCCTCTCGGAACATTAATAGTTAGGTTTTCAGTTCACCGGCTTGGTGTGAAACCTAACATGATGCAACGCTTCCATTTTCCTGACACTGGGTCAACGTGTTCTGGGACTCCAACTTTAGCGGAGAAAAAGAACTAAAAATTAGGAAAAATAAATCGAAAAATAAATCGCTTGATTCATTCATTAGAATGTGTTAATTCATTTTATTAGACAGGAGTTCTGAGTGGCTTCGTTTTACTTTTATCAACTTTTCCGAAATGTTCTGAGTGACTTCGTTTATCTTATATCAACTTTGCAGAAATGTTCTGAGTGACTTAGTTTAACTTATATCAACTTTTCAGAAATGATCTGAGTGCCTTCGTTTATCTTATATCAACTTTACAGAAATGTTCTGAGTGCCTTCGTTTAACTTATATCAACTTTTCAGAAATGTTCTGAGTGGCTTCGTTTATCTTATATCAACTTTGCAGAAATGTTCTGAGTGACTTCGTTTAACTTATATCAACTTTTCAGAAATGATCTGAGTGCCTTCGTTTATCTTATATCAACTTTACAGAAATGTTCTGAGTGCCTTCGTTTAACTTATATCAACTTTTCAGAAATGTTCTGAGTGGCTTCGTTTAACTTATATCAACTTTTCCGAAATGATCTGAGTGCCTTCGTTTAACTTATATCAACTTTTCAGAAATGATCTGAGTGCCTTCGTTTAACTTATATCAACTTTGCAGAAATGTTCTGAGTGACTTCGTTTATCTTATATCAACTTTTCAGAAAATGATCTGAGTGCCTTCGTTTAACTTATATCAACTTTTCAGAAATGTTCTGAGTGACTTCGTTTAACTTATATCAACTTTGCAGAAATGTTCTGAGTGACTTCGTTTAACTTATATCAACTTTTCAGAAAAATTCTAAGTGCCTTCGTTTAACTTATATCAACTTTTCAGAAATGATCTGAGTGCCTTCGTTTAACTTATATCAACTTTTCAGAAATGTTCTGAGTGACTTCGTTTAACTTATATCAACTTTTCAGAAAAATTCTAAGTGCCTTCGTTTAACTTATATCAACTTTTCAGAAATGATCTGAGTGCCTTCGTTTAACTTATATCAACTTTTCAGAAATGTTTTGTGTGACTTCGTTTAACTTACATCAACTTTTCAGAAATGTTGGTAAGGCTTTTCAACGTCATATGCGTATTGTCTTTACAGCAGGCAACTAAACCGGTTCTGGGGCGCCCGTGGCATAGTGGTAGAGTCGCCGATTTGTAACTTCTCTGACTGCTTAGCCTCTCACTGTGTGGGTTTGGTTTATAGTTAGGCCTACCCCAAATTTTCTGGATCCGCCCTGGCGTCCCAGTGATCCATTAACACAATAAACTAGTCTTTATAACATATCTGGCTGCCTTCACTATTTATCTACTTTATCAAGAAAAATATTGGCGCATAAACGGCAATCATTTAGGAGGGGTTCGCCATATTTTATTGGACCAAAGTGTAATTTGTGATGAACGTCTGTGTCACAGTGTGGGTCACGTGCTGTTATTATCAATCAACATACCATTGTTCATGTTTTATCCAGATTTGTACAATTAGATTTTATCACTTCTAGTGTCGTAAACCACTTAATTGAATGTGCTAATTAATTGTATTAGACTGGAGTTCTGAGTGCCTTCATTCACACTAATAATTGAAAAAAATGTATTTCAAAGCTGTGTAAACGTCGATGGTTCAGAGAACTGTGCTTTTTATTTATTTATATATTATTTATTTATTGGTATATATATATATATATATATATATATATATATATATATATATATATATATATATATATATATATATATATATATATATATATATATATATATCTATATATATCTATATATATATATATAATATATGTGTGTGTGTGTGTGTGTGTGTGTGTGTGTGTGTGTGTGTGTGTGTGTGTGAGAGAGAGAGAGAGAGAGAGAGAGAGAGAGAGAGAGAGAGAGAGAATGTTAAATACAATACAGTTTCTAACGGACAATGCAGACTTGAAGTATTTGGCCAAATTTAGTCAAATGTTTACATCCTGTGTGGACAATAACTTGTTGTAGTTAAGTACGGAAGGTCTAATGTAATAAAACCGATAAAAAAAAAACGTTTACGTAAGTTGTTGTTGCATGGACAAATGCAAACGAAATTATAAACATCTTCTACGTTTCGCGATCCACAATTTAAACAAAAAAACGCTCATTTCTGGGAATGTTTGGTCGGCCATTACGTCCCTAATGTAGATATGTCTTGCAGTTGACCAATGAGGCATCGGCTGGGCTACCCAGACATTACATCGAGTGTATTCCTCCATCAATAATATTTAGGGCATCGCCAAATGACCACACTCGTGGAACATTCATAAATGATGTAAAAATATATCTCAACAGTTCCGTTGCGGAAACAACATTTGTAGATTTGCATGAGTCAGAGAGAGAGAGAGAGAGTGAATTGCAACGTATGATCAAACTTAAAGAAGGTGGAAAACTTTTATATACACGCTACTTAACACTGCACCAAATCAGGGATGGATCCAGGGGTATGTGTGTGTGTGTGTGGGGGGGGGGGGGGGGGGAATAGGGAATCCAACCCCCTCCTCTCAACCAGGTAAAAGAGCAGAGTTATGTGTAAGCTTACAAAATACTAAGCTTTTAAAGTTAGTTTTGTCTCTTGACTGCTTAGGTCGAAGTTACGGTTCCTTACTCTGTACACACACACACACACACACGCACGCACGCAAACACGCACACACCCTCACACACACACACACAGACACACACACACACACACACACACCCTCAAACACACACACACACACAGACACACACACACACATTATTTACTACTATAAAGTTGAATGGATCTTGCTTCATACCCCCCCCCCCCCCCCCAAAAAAAAAAAAAAATCTGGATCCGCCTTTGCTCCAAGTATTTTATAAATTAGCAGTAAATGGAAAATTAAGATAGTATTTTATACTTTTTACAATGCAGATCCACTGAAATCGGCGAGTTGTGATGCGTCGCAGTAAAAAGATGGTCAAAACAGAGTCCTAACCGTCAATGTCTGTGTATGTAATGCTCCGATCACTGTTCACCATATAGGTAAAGCTCGGGAAATGACCGAAGCATTCCGAGTTAGAGTACGCCGAGATATCGCGAATGTCATCATTGTTTGGACTATTTCCCGGTGCCTATTGGATAAACCTCGGTCCCATTTCGGCAACCAACTACAATCAGTACACCAATCAATCATTTGGCACGTTTAAAGGCATTTCTCCGTTCGTCTGTCACTACCTAACCCCCGCCGAGTTTAGATTGGCCAGACGACATTTCATTTACATGCACTTCACAGTAATGCTGATTATTGTGGGAAAAAACACACTAACGGTACACCGCGGAGCTGAAACAGCAATCACTTGTAATTATGATTATAATTATAGTTGTTTCGAACCACTAGTTTAAAATTTACCTAATGCGTTACTTAAGCACAAACATCTAGCTTGGATAGCGTTAAAATTGTTTGCCAACAGTTATATATCATAATACTGACTACTAAATATAAATAGTGAATTCCTTATTAAATGTCATTAAAAGATGGTATCCGAAAGTTTGGACAGAAAATATTTTCATTATACATCTTAGTAAACCATTGTTATTTGAACAGATCTTGTAAAATCCTGTTTATTGGTGTCCTACACCTGTCTGAAAAGTGAACCATAACGCCACAATCGTCATTACAAACATGTAGTTCCTATCCAAGCCACGCTGCACAGTTAGCTATTTTTAAACCAAGAAAACCATATGACCACTAATGTTTTAGTTCATCCACGTCATCCGCTGTGACGTCGATGTCTATTTTTAGCAGAAATTCCAATCGTTCTTACTTACAGATATTGTCACATATATAAGATGTATGCAGACTGTCGGATACCACGTTTAAGACATATTATTGTTACGAGCTATTTTTGTAAAACTGCACTATTGTGCATACAATTATTGTTTGTTGTTGTTTTTTGTTACATTGTACCGACACAATTGTGGTCATAATGGCGACGTCCAGCTAATTCGTGGTGGAGGACGACCCCAGACTTACGGCTGGGTAGAAACACCGGCGCACCGCAGGTTAACTGGAAAACCGATCCACATGAAAACTCTCGCCCCGACCGGGACTCGAACCCACGCGGTAAGGGGCTGAGGACTTTTAAGTCAGTGACTCTAACCGCTCGGCCACGGGCGCCCCCTCCCCCCACATACAATTATCATAAACGCGTACGCCAAGATACTGTATAGAACGTTTTAAGGTGGTATCCGGCAGTTTGCCTACAGCAAATACAAGTAGCATTATTTTACTACTTCTTTGGGGAATTAGGACATAATTTCTGCATAAAATAATTCTTTAGTTTGAGTGAAAGCTGAGATAACATTCAGGCGCGTATCTGGGCCGTTTTTGAAGTTACGCACAATTACAAGGGAAATAACCTTTGTAGTAATACTTTTGAATATATTCGGTTCTTTTCTAATGAAAAACAGGTAAAATGCTGACATGCGAGGAACTTAACGCAAAATATGAACGACCTTTTCAACTTGAATGGCGTGGTAATAAGATTTTATAACATAGAAACTGGGGAAATAAAATATATCATTCCTATCCCGGGAAAGGTATCGATATTCTTAGTGTTTTTGGTACTTTTAGATTTTCCGAATTTTCGAACGGAGGTTACGCACGTGCGGAAAGTGCGCAATGGCAGAAACGCGCCTGATAACATTACACCAATGGTAAGACAGTTAACGTCGTGAAATATATGGATATAAATTTCCATTATTTCCAAAACTATAAATAGGCATGATGGGGATTCCAGCTAAAAATAGATATCGACGTCATAACCGATTACCAGGATGATCATGTAAAAACGTGATCTCAAAAGTTAGTGGTCACGTGGTTTTCTTAGTTTAAAAATAGCTGTGCAGCGTGACTCAGATACGAAATATACCTCTTTGTAACAACTTTGGTGTTATGCTTTACTTATCACATGGATGTAGGGCGCCAATAAACAGCATCAATCGGAACTCCTCGGGTTAATTTCGTCCTTGGGACAATCATCTCTCGGATGTATCTGGTGCAATAATTCTTACTGATATCACGATCGATAAGTTCGCCGGAAGTCGGAAGAAGAATATGCCTAAAATGTAGCTCGCACAAAACATAAACAATGGCATTATTTGACAGCTGCATGTCTGCTGCGCTAGGTAAATTAAACTTGAATGATTTAAATTTGTAGCCGCCAAAAATTAATACTTTATACTTTAATGTTTACACAAATCTAGGACTTCAATTAACAGCATTTTGCAGGACCTTTTCAGGTAACAATGATTTAATTGGTTATTTAAGAAAAAATGGTCCAATTATAATTTGGTTCGGTACCCGTCCGCTGATACTATGGTGTTTTCCGCCGTTCAGATCATCTTTTAGACATAAAATAAAAAGTGACTTTCAAAAGAAAAGAATCCTTTCACTTTAAATGAAAGCTAATCATTTTAGTATGGTATTTAAAGGAAAATACTTCCCCCAATATCAGCTTTTATGCAAATGAAACAAAATGACAAAGGGAGATAACTCACTATATTTACTTTTTTTATTTTTCCCAAAGTTATCTGCCGTGTTTACATAACATGTGCACACTTTTAAAAGGAATGAATAAACACGCTGTGTTATTAGCATATTAAAAGAAAAAAAGCACATAAATAAACACCACACATTTTGTTCAAGATACTGGTAGCATAGTAACTAATCGAAACTTTTTGTACCAAGAACTAGAAATATTTATGAAATATAGATAGTTTCCATGTGATGTCACAGGTATTGATTAGACAGTTTAATGCAATCATCTTTGTGGGCATAAGCTAATGCAGGCTGAAATCTAGAAATATGTGCTGAATTGAACTTACCACTGTGTTTTAATTTTTTCTGTCTATTTCACTGAATTTTATATCAAATGTAACAGTGGTGAGTTTAATACAGCACATATTTCCAGATTTCGGCCAGCATTAGCTTCTGACTTCAAAGATGGCTGCCTTAAATTGTCTTATCAGTGTCTATGACATCACAAGGAAACTATCTAGTTCTATAACAAATCGTACAGTTTAAACACAATCTACCAGAAATCAACAATAATACGCTCATTTGCAGCAAACACAAATATAAAACAATATTTTTATCCCACGTCTGTTGACAAAGCTTCGTGTCAACCAGTCTCAAAACACATCGACTGCTAGCTCCATGTGACATAATCCAACCAATGAACATAGCAAGAAATGGGTCACGTGATATGTCTAATAATCAGACGTCACTAATGCGTCACATGACCTTAAGCAATTATTTCCCGCTAATTAATTCCATTGTCTACAGGAAACCACGTGCCGAGTTGACATCTGTTGGCCTTCTTTTTGCCCGGACTGGATTAGTCTCCCTTGCCTTTAACATAAAATAAAGTTACACGTTGAAAATCAAACTAAGCTAATTATACTAATAATTTTACTCATTCAGTATAAATTTACTGGTATTTTTTTTAAAAAAATGAACGAACAAAAAAGACAGCAAAAGAACAACGATATAATCTTTTATAAAGGGACCGTATAGCTTCGTCGGTGCCGACGGCTACTGAATACGTTTCACTCCATTAATACACCGTGGGATTTTTTATCTACAATTTCGCCGTATTGAGAGTAAAATTTGAATAGATATCAGCCAAGCAAAACAACGCTTACATTTCCACTACTCGAACGTGTGGCGGTAGCTAAGTAACTGGAAACTTGAATTCTCTTTGCATTTATGACGTCATGTTGGAAGGAAAGCCGAAACAATGAAAGAACGAGTTTTATTATTGGACTGAAATCTTCATCGGATTATGAAGCGACCAATGAAATATCATTATCAGAAACGACGAAAAGTGAACCAAATATTCCATGGGCGATGAATGGAGAGTAACGGAATGGATCGGTCGTGGGTGTCCGACGATGGCAGTATAGTAGAAGTTGCTGGCCTCGTTAAATGGGTCAATTGTCCTATATTATACTTTTGTTTTTGTTTTTGACATATATTACAGCGATCATTTACGATCATTATAGCAACGTCCAGTTTTTTTGGTGGTGGGAGACCGCAAACAAATGTCTGGGTAGAACCACCGGCGCACCGCAAGTCAGCTGGAAGACCTTCTCACATTAAGTCCTTCATCCGCGAACGGGACTCAAACCCACGCAGTGAGAGGCTTTAAAGTCAGAGGAGTTACAAATCAACGACTCTACCACTACGCCACGGGCGCCAAACAAGCCATTATAATTTTGTGCTCATGTTAAAGTAATATCTGCTATCACAGTTTGTGTTTTAACAACAACAACAATAACAACAACAACAAAAACAAGGCGGGTATCAACAACAGCAGCAGTCTGGGATGGATGCAGGAAGTGGGGCATCCCCCCACCAACCAGGTAAAAGAGTAGAGTTGTAAAAACACATACTTGTAAGCTTTAACAAATACTAAGCTTGATTCATACCGCCCCCCCACACACACACAACCGAGATCTGGATCCACCACTGGACGATAAATAAGACCGTGCATTTCAATCGACTTTGTTACACCATACAATAGGGAAGTCTCTTTTCAGATCCCTTCAAATTTGTCAACACCATCTCTTTTTTTATTTAATTTACTTGTTGAATGGTAATTTCAATTTACTCAAATCGTTTAAAAATATCGCCAACTCACTGACAGTAATATTTTACGTACATTATGCAATACTTTAAAATGCGCTACAATTATTTCAACAAAACGTGGACAGAAGAGATAGGTTCAAAATGTGTTATTGTTTTTTTACATTTCCAAAAACAACAACAACAAAAACAACAATGAAAACAAAACAACAAAATAAAAAAATGAAAAGATAAAGGAAGTATACCACAATGGCCAGTCTGCGAGTCAGGACATGGTACCGAGTCGCCGAGCCACTTCAAGTAGGGGGCGTTACCGTCCTCAATCTGGAAATAGACATGTTACCATAGCAACCCTGGTTTTATTGGTCATATATTAAACCAATCGGAACACCTCGGATACTTCGCGAATCATCTCTCGGATGTATGTAGGTAGTCGGATTACCTCGGACATTTCCCTAAATGGGACTTCTTTTGTGACAGACGTCAAAACAAAGATGGCAGCTCGGGTGACAGCTCACTACAGTACGATGCCTGTAAAACTTCAATTTTGTGGCGGTTTCAAATTAAAAAAAACAACAATTTAAATTTACCCAGCGAAGCAGACACGAAGCTGTCAAACGATGGCATTGTTTATGTTTTGTGCGAACTACATTTTAGGGATATTCTTCCGACTTCCGGCGAACAAAACGATCGTGATTTGAGCAAGTATCATTGCACCAGATGCATCCGAGGGATGATTGTCCCGAGGACGGAATTACCCGAGGAGTTCCGATTGATATTAAACTAAAGTATTTCTTAGTCATTTCGGTCAAGTATGTTGCATTCTTAGCCTTTTAGTAAAAAATGATGTTTTTATTTCTTAGTTATCTAGATAAAGATTGTTGTCTTTATTAAAAAAGTTGCTATTTTAACGTTTTGAGTTTATGTGGGCTTTGAAGATAAATTCAAATTCGGTAAAACGACGTTGTCATTGGTCGACGTTGACGCCGTTTCTGTGTTGTTTCTTATATGGCGCCCATAAACGTTTGTACAAATATGTAAAGAGGGCATGTGTTTGTGTTTAATTCTCGAAAGGGGCAATTTGCCGAATATTTGACAGTGAGAATTTTTTTTTGTAAAAAAAAAAAGATAAATTAAAATGTTGTCGTTGTGTAATTTATTACAAAAGGACTTAATTTGGCGATATCAAACCTTAGAGCTGATGACTTCTGCGACATCATAGGGATGATTCTCTCTGTAAAACAATGAAATGAGACATTAATGAATAGTCTCCCCTGAATACTCCCTAAATTCAAGTAGGTCCTTTCATTTGTTTTACTCGGTTTTTATCCTTATGCTCTTTGGAGTGTATGTTGACGTTTCTGCCTTTCTTATAATACCCAGGTTAACCATCATTAATACACACTTCCATTTTCTATTTTAAACAACAACTCTCTATAAGTATTTAAAAGGATTTTAAGCTTATATTTATGCAAAAGTAAGAAATTTCACTGTTTGTAATTGCAATATCTACAAACGAACTAGCGATAAAGTCCAAGAATTCCAAATCAAAGAACCTACATACAGTTTGGAATACCTCGGATATAAACTACCAAGGGAGACAATTTCCATTTCACCAATGTACTTCATTATACTTTTATTACATACAAAATACATATCTACAACATAAACATGTACAAAGTGGTCCAATCATTTTTATTAATAAATATCGCCGATTTATATTAATTAAATGACTAAAAAGAACTCAAAGTCTATATTTTCCAGGGGCGTGCCTGGGCTTACGCACTTACGCACGTGCGTACAGTTGCTTCCAAAAATTGAAAAAATAAAAACACCAAAAAGCAAATAAAAATCTTGCATAACCTATGTTTGGCACTTGTTGTTAGCTGTTTCATTTTTTAAATTAGAGTTCTTTAACCCTTTTCCAATTTTCCAAATTCTACAAATACTTCTGCAATCCTACCAGACATATTTCTGTCCTTTCCTGCTCGTTGTACTAAGGAAAAAAAAAATCCGGGGGCGGGGGAATGCCCCTGACCCCCCCCCCCCCCCCGGAATAGTGCGTATACTCAAAGGTCGCCTAGGCACGCCCCTGTTTTCAGAAATGGAACTTACCTTACGTATTTCGAAAGAAGAGGGACAACGTCGGTTCTGGTTTTAATCATCTGTAACGAACGACATGGGAATGAATTAACGACATCGACATTAAACAGGCGAAACTATTTAAATTAAACGGCAAGATAAGACTAACTCTGCTGATTAGCGTCACAGGCTTGGAACACGAAAGAGATTCACAGAGCCGACCCACTCACACCATCAAAAAGAAATGGGAGGGAGGGGGGGATCAAATAAGCATACAACCTAACAACAAATACAAAGAAAATCATTATACTTTTTTTGCAAATTTTACCAACAACAATAGCAACAACAAGAACGCAACCAAATAATATACCATTGCAGAAGTCATATACACAAAGCACAGATTCTTGGCCATGATGGGAAATTATTACCGAATTGAAAATGCAAGGATCTCTCAAAGTCATAAAAAGACTGTGAGTTTTGTTTTTTTCTTTTTTGTGGGGGTGGGTGGGTGGGGGGTTGGGTGGAATTTAGAAAACAAAATATCAAGATAGTTATGTTCGTGAGTCTTAAAGAAAACATACCAGTCCCAAAACGTATAACCGTGTAAAGCCTTGTAAAAATTATAAAACAGTTTTAAGGCTCTTTGTCAGATAACTGGAAAAATAACGGCCATTACATTTTTGTGCTTAGTTTCAAATCTGTTTGCATAAATTATATTATTAAGGTATTTTTATTTCATATTAACTGCAAAGATATTATTTTAAAAAAGTACATTGCTTTGTGTTGCTGGTCATGACTTGTTCATTATTACATTTTTGTCAACAAATGTCAAAACTTTAAAGTTTGATATTTTTGACCAAAAAAAAATTTAGTCAAAGAACACATAGTAAAATAAGATACATTTTAATTTATATTTTTATACAATATGAAATAAATACAACCAAATCATTGAGTTTATGCAACCAGATTTGAAACTAAGCAAAAGAATGATGGCCATTATATTTTGCCATTTATCTGAAAGAAAGCCATAAGCATGTTATCTTCTTGAAAAGTATGAAATTGCATTAAGCACTTTCTTACAATCGGAACTCCTCGGGTAATTCCGTCCTCGGGACAATCATCCGTGATGATTCGTGAATTATCCGAGGCGTTCCGATTGTACTTTCTTACAACACCATTTAAAAAGAACTGC
>CM017572.1:30359402-30619402 GCA_007844125.1 Sinonovacula constricta
TACCACCACAACAATAACCATCGCCATCCACAACGGCAATCATGACTTCAATCTGAAGCGTCAATTCTTCTGATCAAACTTAGCACCGAGCACTTACTGTGACAGTTTCTTAGCCACATCCATATCCGGAACCGTGACGAAGGCCATTGAATAAGTTCCCGCCACGTAATCGGTCGCCATCTTGGTGAAACTTCTTCGAATCACGCCGGCCAGAGAGTTCATGTACGAACCACCCAGCAGAACCTGAAATGACGTCATAGTGCATGTGAGTGTGTGTGTGTGTGAGTGTGTTTGTGTGTGAGTGTGTGTGAGTGTGTGTGAGTGTGTGTGTGTGTGAGTGTGTGTGTGTGTGTGAGTGTGTTTGTGTGTGAGTGTGTGTGTGTGCATGTGTGTGCGTGTGTGTGTTGGGTTTATCGTCCCACCAACAGTATTTCAGTTATCTGGCGACGGTGTCCACTTGAAGCAGACACGGTGCTGCCTTCACTCTGTATAGCATGTTTGTTTGTTGGGTTTATCATCCCACCAACAGTATTTCAGTTATCTGGAGACGGTGTCCGCTTGACGCAGATATAGTGCTGCCTTCACTGTGTATATCATGTTTGTTTATTGTGTTCATCATCCCGATAACAGTAGTTCAGTTATCTGGAGACGGTGTCCGCTTGAAGCAGATATAGTGCTGCCTTCACATTGTTTTCAACATGTTTCCGGATATTTAAAAAAAAACAACCGAAACAACAACAACAACGCCATTTTTATTCACCTTTTTGGTTTGTTAAAAACAACACCAAATGTAGTCTTTCTGATTTGAATTTTGCCAACTGGGCCGAAACGTTAATAGAGTTTTAATGAACTGTGTTATTGAAAAAATACCCCCTCAACACACACCCATCGGAATAATATTTACTGAGCAATACCAAGCAAGCAGAGCTACAGAGAAGTTATAAATTCGATTTAGCAAGTTTACATATTGTTTTACTCGGTTTTCATGCTTGTGCACTTTGGAGTGTATGTTGACGTTTCTGCCTTTCTGATACCCAGGTTAACCATCATCAACAAACACTTCCTCTTTCTTTTTTAAAATAACAAATTTCTATAAGTATTTATTTGGATTTTAATCTTATATTTATGCAAAAGCAAGAAATATCACTGTTTGTAATTGCAAAATCTACAAACGAACAGGCGATACAGTCCAAGAATTCCAACTAAAAGGGCTAACTTACTGTTTGGAATACCTCGGATATTAACTAACAAGGGAGAAAATTTCCATTTCACCAACATCATGATATTATCACGCGCTGGAGGCACGTGACTTCAGCAAACTCCTAGGGCTGTTTCTAACATTAGCGCTTGTTTATTATATAAAGCTGCCAGGTAAACCAGGTGTAGCAACCACCATGATGTTGAGAACATAACAAATTGACGTAATACAAAGGCCAGACGCTCCAAGTTATGGAAGGGAGATAAATACAAGGGAGATAAATGCGTCACAAATTTCTAAATAGGTCCTATCAAAATTTCCACAGATATTTAAATTTAATCTACCTCTAGACAAAGGCAAACAGGATAAATGTAAATGTGACAAAAACACAGAGACAAGACATAACACACAAAAAGAAAAACCAGCAGTTACCGCCTTGGAACGGTCAATCGGCAAAAGGACTGACTGGGGAGCGTAAACCTGGTTTGTGGAGCGCTCCAATCTCGCACTTCCTTAAGGTTTTTCTATCAAACAAACAGTGTAAATAAAAATATCCCGTCACAGTGAGACAACTAACAGTAAGCGCCTGCATCGGGAGTTAAAACAGATACAATAAACTGATATTACAGACAAAATATCTAGCAATAAAATAAACTATCAACATATGTATGTACAAGCTGTACAGTAGATAAAAGTAATTTGTGTATACATCAAAAGAAAGGCCGCCGTGGAAAAGGAATTTTCAAAAACTTGCGAATGTCCAGTTCATTCTGAATTGGTGGCGTTTTATTCCCCCGCGAAATAAAATAGTTTTGATAATTAATTTTCGTTGATTCCATCCATCCACCCATCCATCCACCCACCCATCCATCCACCCATCCATCCACCCATCCATTCACCCACCCATCCATCCACCCACCCATCCATCAATCAATCCATCCATCCACCCATCTATTCATCCACCCATCCATCCATCCACCAATCCATCCATCCATCCATCCATCAATTCATCCACCCATCCATCCATCCACCAATCCATCCATCCACCCATCTATTCATCCACCCATCCATCCATCCACCAATCCATCCATCCATCCATCCATCCACCCATCCATCCACCCATCCATTCATCCACCACTCACCCATCCACCCACCCATCCATCCATCCACCCACCATCCATCCATCCATCCATCCATCCATCCATCTATCTATCTATAAACATCGTATATGTTTATGATAGATTCTATTAAGACGTGTCTATAGACAACAGACGCCGAACCGAGCACAGGGAGTGCATGCTTCTATTTTCTTTGAAAACGTCTTAATAGATTCTATCCGACTTAGAAGTCCCCGCCTTACTTCACCTGTTCTACCAAAATGACATGTAATCCGCACGCTCCCCCCCCCCCCACCCCCCCCAAAAAAAACCCCACAAAAAAACAAACAAAAACAAACCAACTGTCAATCAAACTGTCAATCGTCTTGACGTGTTCAAACTTGTCGTCACAAGGGGAGGAGTCAAGCCGGAATGTCGTGTTTTGTTGCACATGCGCAGTTGAAAATAAAACCATTTAGTAAAATAGAACGATCTATTTTGTTCATTGTAAAATAGAAAATAGACAGGAGTTCTATTGGAGTAAATCGCTGAGGAATTTGAATTTTCATATCTTCTAATTGGCTACAATTGTGGGGCGACTTCTAAATTAGTGAAGCATCATTTGACCTAAGATTAAATTTATTTCTAGCCAGTTATATCATTTTAAAATCTTATAGTAAATTCTATTAGAATATTTCAAAACGTGTTTGTTAACATTTTGATATTTGCCGATAATCTCCCCACATAATCGGCGCCGTTTCGAATCGCTATTTCTAAGCAATGTGTAAAAAGCGTGTTCTTAGCAAAACTCTCGCAAACTTTGCTTCGTACTATGAGATGGCGTGTAAAATTTATTCAGATTGTTGACTGAAACTATAAATATTTCGTAACATACTGTTTATAGGTATTTGTAACGGCTATCAGATTAAGCAAAACCTCCGAAATAAAAGGGCAGAACAATCTGACGAAAAAAACAATAAATAAAAAAAAACAACAACAAAAAACAAAACAAGCGTGTGATGTTCAAGTTTTATTGTCAATAAATAAACATTTCAGGACGATTTAACATTTCTACCTAAACAGATCCAAGAACAAATCAGCAATACAAGAATACATTTACATATATGTAGGTTAGTAAAAAGAAGGTATGGTTATATGTGTTAGATTATAAATATTAATAATCTAATAACGGGATTATAAATATTAATAACATAATAACGCTTAATTTATACCACCATCATATTTAAGTTATTTTACATAAAAATGTGCTTTTGAAGTGGTCATAAAGCAGTTTTTTGAAGGATAAACAGAAATTTCATTATAACGCGGTCGATGGATCCATCCGCTCTCCGCGTTATAAAGGGGCGCGCTGTATTTTTCATGAATGTAATCGAAATCTGTGTTAGAACAGTAATGGTGCTACATGTAGTGATGTTTTATTTTAAGCAGCAGTGGCATAAAATCAATATGATTTGGCCTGGTAGTGTGTACCATTCCACCCAGTAACACTGTGATCTTAAAGGCGGTATTCGACAAAGGTGGTATGCCTATCTCTAAAATATGTAACAATACCTAACTTCTACTTGTATTAACTTCTGTAGAAAAACATCATACCTTAGTCTAACCTTTGGCTATTTTCAACAGTATCTCAATTTTCGGGCAGTAAAACTCGTTAATCAACACTAGAAATATTTATTCTTTTCAAATCTATAATAAGAACGGCAAGAATTTCTGCTAAAGACAGACATCGACGTCACAGAGGATGAGCTCAAATATAAGTGGTCACGTGGTTTTCTAAGTTAAAAAAAAGCTAACTGTGCAGCGTCGCTCAGATAGAAAATACATCTTTGTAATGACGATTGTAGCGTTATGGTTCACTCTACAGTGCAGGGCATAAAGAAACAATTTTGCGAGATCTGTTTAGGTAACAATAGTTTATTAAGATGTTTAATGAAAATATTTTTGTTCCAAACTGTTGGGTATCACTTTTAAACTTTACTACGAGATATATTTACAGCCATTAAGGAGATATCCTATAGTTTGCCTATAGCAAATACATGTAACAAAATTTTACCACATCTTTGGGGTATTTGTGCGCAATTTATGCATAAACTCTTACTTAGGTTTAGTCAAGACGGGTTGAACACTGCCTATATTCTGAGAACCAATCGCAAAAAACACACACACAAAACACACAAAAAAACAACAACAAAAACAATAAAACTCATTCTTTCCAAATGTATGAATAAGCGCCATAGTGAACTTTGCTAAAAATAGATAGTGACGTCAGAGCTGAAGTACCTGTTATGACGTTATAACGCCAAATCAACAATAGGTTGTCACGTGGTTTTCTTAGTCTAAAAATAGTCATCCCCGTAGCGTGACTCAGATAGGAAATACTTGTTTGCAATAACGTGTGGGGGTTTATGCATCATCGTTCACACAAATCTATGACATCAATGAACAGCAATTTACATGACATTTTCAGGTAACAGTGACTTATTTGGTTATTGGAGAAAATGTTTTTGTCTCAACAGTCGGATGCCACCTTTAGCCTAAAGGTTTTCTCGTACTCATTGCAGCGTGAAGTAAACATTCACGTGTGTACATTATAATTGTCAGACAAAAACAGCTTCTAAAACTACATTATCTAAGTACAGTAACAGTTATTATCACAAATGAATGGTTAGTTTAAAAGGTGAATGACAAATTTTGCATACAATAATATTCTGTTTGTCCAAAAATTTTTAGTGTTCTAAATGTTCGCCAACTCGGTTGCTTTGATAAAATGTAAAAAAGGTATTGTGTCTTAAGAAAGAAAAAAAAAACATTCGACAAGTCATATGTCTGCATTCGTGCTTGTGAAGATGATTCTGGAAATAAAAATAATATAAACAAAATAAATTTGTTCATCTAATATATATTTACAATTATTTATTTATTCAATTTATTTCTTTAATTTATTTATTATTTATATTTATTTATTTATTTTATTTTACTTTATTTATGTATTTATTTTTAGTAACTTATTTATTTATTTAATTTTATTTATTGCGAACTTACCTCCTAAATTAATATGATATAAACGATATTGAGTTAAAAATTACTATTTATTTAAATCAAAATCATAATACATTTTAATCCTTACTTCCTTACGAAGTTATCCAGTATTGTCGGGGCTTGGCTAACCGCGAGTCAACGCGGTATGATAAAAGAAAACACAGAACCATTCTTATCTGCACTTCACACAATATGCGGCATGTGCCAGACCATGTACTTATAATCGCAACTTCCATCAGAATATTATCTTGGAAGTCATAACGAAGAAATCAAAGGAAACCAACTCCAGTCAGCTGTTGATGGCTGCCTAACAGGGGCAGCTTGCCCCTATATCTCGGATCAGGGATGGATACCCGGGGGGTGGGGGTGGGAGTGGATGGGGGATATATATATATTATCATTGGGAATATTTCTGAACTTAATGCAGTGTTTAATATTTTAGTTGGATTTGGCAAATTGTGTGTAAGCAGTATCTGTTTATTTCTGTACCTATATCGAGTACGATATTCGTGTGTAACCTTTTCCTATCATCATTCCTTTCTTTTCTATGTTTATTTTTTTTTTTTATTTAATTTTTTTTTTGTTGTTTTATTATTTATTTCTTTATTTCATTATTATTATTATTATTATCATTATTGTGAAAACACATACATGTCAGCCTAAAAAATACTAAGCCTTTAAAGTAAATTTTGTCTGCTAACTGCTTACGTCAAAGTTAAGATCCTTTACTGTATATATCTATCTAGTATTTACTGTGATAAAGTTGAATGGATTTTGATTCATACCCCCGACCAAAATTTTCTGGATCCGCCCGTGTTTCTGATAGGTTGATAAGATCCAGATTGCAGCATCTGTTACATCCATGAATATAGATCTAAAGGTACCTTAAATCCCTGGTCTGCTAGATGAAATTATAATCTGTCCTTAATTCCGAACCATTTCCCAACAATTTAACGCACAGAAACATGTACAGTTTGATAGAAACTTATCCAATGGGAGACAGAATGGTCTGGGTCTAAATTGTTTTTCTAGGCTAATTAGTCGGCTACTAATTAAAAACACGTGACATATATGTCTTAGATCAGATCTGAAATGCAGCACGTGCGATACCTATCTATATTTAGTACGAGTGACCTCTTAGATTGGTATACGTTACTCCTTAATGAGCACGTGATCTAATCGCAAGGTCTCGGCGTGCGTCTCTAATAATCAAAGAGCTAACAGCTCGAGTAAATCATACATATTGTACGATAAGTGTGTACAATACATTTGTATTCTGATGTACCCAATGCCCTTCGTGTAGATACTACATTGTTAGCAATGTAGATAAATAAATTGATTCAAAGCGCTAATAACCGATGTTTTATCTTCATTCTCAAGTTTGTTTTGGTTTTTTGAAATACATTTCAGCGATGATCATTATAGCAACGTCCAGCTTTTTTGTGGGGAAGGACCCAAGACAAATGTCTGGGTAGAACCACCGGCGCTCAAATTAAGTCCTTCGCCCCGAACGGGACTCGAACCCACGCGGTGAGAGGCTAAGCAGTCAGAGGAGTTACAAATCGGCGACTTTACCATTTCCTACGGGCGCCCCTCGTCCTCAAGTGCAATCATTATAGTTTTTAAAATCATCACATATAAAACCTCGAATTAATTTGAGATACATTTTGGACATGTGCTGCGTTTCTATTTTTTATCAGTATACTCATGCTCAGGTGGTACTGCGTCGGCTGGTGGGTCGGAAGGTCGCGTGTTTAACCCCAGGTCGAAACAAGCCAAAGACTTTAAAGTTGGTAGAAGTGGCTTCCCTTCTAACGCTCGGGGCTAAGGGGACAGCATTACGCCTGACTCGTCGGTGTCAGTATAATGGACCGACCGGGTTCAGTCTCTGGGCACCTCATAAGTGCCCCTGTGCTATAATGATAGAAATGTCGCTGCACAGTATCGGCAAAAATGTCGGCAAATCCCATCCCATACCATTGCTGTATATAAATGGACATACATTTTTTTAACATTTGAGATTTAAATTTCTACCAACAGTCGAGGCATTCCGTTTCGTGTTGTTTTGTCTGTAGGCCGGAGAACAATGTAAACGAGTGTTTACTTCATAAAACCATCCATTGACAAACGCAATAAGAAGCGAAAATAACAAACCATCCACTGATTGATCACTTGTGATTTTCTTAAGACAAACCTATATATAAAAGTTTATTTAAAAACAACACTTATCACATTTCACAGTTCTAGACTAAAAACCCGAAAACGTTAATTTTGTGATAAGCAATATAATTCTATGCGTTGCCTGGCAACGATGCGGAGGCAGTTATGGCGGGGTGCTGATAAGCCTGGCTGCCAACTGTTTACGCCTTCATATACACCTCAAGTACCTTGATACCTTGCAGACGGAGATCTTATCATTGAGACTACCTGTGTCTTTTATGGGGAAATAATTTCTACGGAATGGCAAACGTGCCATAATGACAGGTTTGTGGGATTTCTGACGATACTGTGCAGCGACATTTCGTTCATAGCACAAGGGAACTTATGAGGAGCTCAGGGACTGAACCCGGCCGGTCCATTATACTGACACCAACGGGTCAGGCGTAATGCTGCCCTTTTAGCCCTGAGCGTTAGGAGGGAAACCACTACTACAAATTTCAAAGTCTTTGGTTTGCCCCGGCCGGGGTTTGAACCCGCGACCTTGACATGTTTCTGTCCTCAAAAGCATGCAGACATCTAAGTTTACTAAAAGCTAGTACACTAATTAGATTAATTTTAAATAATGATAATATTTCGCATGCAAAACTTTTAAGTTTATTTATTCTAAAAAACACAGGATTGTTTATTCTTGTTGTAGAGTTATTGCAAAACGTCTTAAGGCCTGTCCACACGATAATTGTATCAGAATATGTATTTACCCCAGTATATACGCCCTTATTGCACTTATTCATTAGAAAATGTTGTTGTTGTTTTTTTGCAGAAAATTTATTTTGCGATTTTGCCAATTCAGTGTTGACTCTTTGTAACACATTTTATAACTTAAAATCATCAATATTTGCATTCGTGTATAAATACTTAAAACAATTACCCTGTATGCGAAACATCAAACAAGACTTAATTATCAATAAAAGGTAGAACAAAAAATAATTTCACAATCAACAAAACATGGAATGAATTATCCCAAATTAACAAGATCACGATCGAGTTAGTAATAATTACATTTCACAATTGGAACTATTGTATACAATGTTCACCATTGGCTTCAGCTTGTATCTCGGCCTGTTGTTCCCGCAGTTTCCTTTTGGCTTCCATTTCTTCCTTCTGTTTCTGATTAAAAGCGATGAATTTCAGATCCAATTCATCGTAGGTTGGTACTTTCTTCAGGACAATGTCCACATCCTCGTCCTGTCGCTGGTAAAGCATCTCACCTGGAAAGTCCAGCAATCCGTGTTTCCGGGCTCGAACCAGCAAGCCCACTAAATAATCATTAATCCGTTCGTACGCTTTGAATAACACTCCAAACTTCACCGTTATAGATCCATCGGGAAGCTTCTCTCCCAACTGCGCGATATTTTCACAACATTCCACGATGTACGCAGCGATTTTGTTTTTGGCTTTCTCTCCGCGGACTGCGGTCAAGGAACCGTCAACCGGAAGTCCGTATTTGTCGTCCACTTTCACCAATTTTGTCCTCTTGTCGTGATCCTTCCATACAGCCTTAGCTTCCTGGAGGGTCTCTCGATATCTATTGTGGTCATTTCCCCAGAATTCGCTGAATGGGTTAATGAGACGGTCGACGTTATGGTTCTCGATTCGTCGCTCCCACATCGCCTTAGATTGTTCAATCAAAGCACGTGCGTCCTTAAGGTCGCGACCTATATATGGGTCACTCCTGCACGTGCGTAATGTGGGCGGGGCTTTCAATTGCTGGATCGGGGACTTTATCTTAGTATCATTATTTGCATCGTTCTGTTGTGTTTCAGTCATGTCGTCTTGTTTGCTAGTCATTTTTGCTTTTTTTTTTTGTTGTTGTTGAAGATGTTTCTACCTAATGTTGTTCCAGTCGTTACTTTTTAATGCCACAACCTTGCTTCTTTATCCTACAAAGTCAACAGGTATGTACACCAAGGAATCTGTGTTTTCTCACTTTGTAATATATTCTCGTTGAGAAGTATTCCCAGTTGTAGAGAATGACAAAAATCTCACAGCAGACTGTGGTACTTCCCAGCACTTATTTACTAGGTAGTGCTGTGTGTTCCGGGAAGCAGTACTCCGAACAATGGCAAAAAACGTTAATACTGAAAAAAAAAACAGAACTGGTTTTATTTTTGTCAGATACATGGATATAACGTCAATAAAGCAAATGGACAAATTCACATAACATAAAAAATAACTTATTTATATCTTATTTAAAAATAAACATTGTTTTGTTTTTTGACCTATATTGCAGCGACCGTTTATGATCATTACAACAACGCTCAGCTTTTTGGTGGAGGAAGACCCCAGACAAATGTCTGGTAGGACCACCAGTGCACCACAAGTCAGCTAGAAGACCTTCTCACATTAAGTCCTTCGCCCCGAACGGGACTCGAACCCACGCGGTGAGAGGCTAAGCAGTCAGAGGAGTTACAAATCGGCGACTCTACTACTACGCCACGGGCGCCCCGCTAAAAATAAACTAATCCAGGATTTCAAAAGGGATTTGGGGTTTTAAAGCTTATAGCTATACAGTTTACAAGTGTTAAACCCCTGAATGAATCTTTTGTAAATTAAAATTAAATATAAAACTGTAAATTACTATCAGAAATATAAATTCTTTTCTTTTCTTTCCTGTGTAAACGAGAATTGTTGCATGGACATTAAAATTTAATGAGTATTTGAAGAGTAATTAAGATGGATCAAAGAGAGGCACTGGGATTACTTTTTTTACAACTGAGGTACTTGTGTTTTGGCAAAGCTGCAACAACCATGACTATAAAGTGAGTATTTCAAATATTTTACATAATATAACTAAATGTATGATATTTGAATATAAAAAACTAAGATTTCTTTCAAATGAAAGATAAATCAGAATGGGCACCCGTGGCCGAGCGGTTAGAGTCGCTGACTTGAAACTCCACAGCCCGCTCACCGCGTGGGTTCGAGTCCCGGTCGGGGCGAGAGCTTTCATGTGAGGTTTTCCAGCTAACCTGCGGTGTGCCGGTGGTTCTACCCAGACGTCAGTCTGGGATCTTCGGCCACCAATAATTAGCTGAACGTCGCCGTGACCTTAATTTTGTCGGTGCGACGTAACGAACAACAAAAACAAACAAATATAGATTAGCGTACATAATAAAACAAACAAATGTAAATCAGCGTATATTATTAAACAAACAAATATAGATCAGCGTATGTAATAAAACAATGTCAACTGTCCACATGCTTTATAAGCAAATAAGGTTAATTCGCATTGATTAAGGCAATAGTGTGCAGTTATATAAAAAAGGGAGAAAAATAAATAAAAATTCTAAAAGATAAAATATTATTATAATAATGATGTAATATATATATATATAATTAGTTCTCATAAAGCTGTGTTTATACATTATTGTTAAAAGAGGAGATACAATTTTAAAGTTTTATAAACATGAACAGGTTGTGTGCTTTTTTACCTTTTTTTCCTTAAATAGAAGGAGCCGTTTTACTTTCCCCGTTTAAAGGCACTATCCCCTCGGAAATAAAGCCAATGGATTTCCATAACAATTAAAATTCCCCTCCCATAAATTTAACAATAAATGAGGAAACTGGACTATAATAATCTAGTGGAGGAATTTAAGAACAAAACATACAGAAATGCCATGTAATAAACATACAACATGTATAATAGCAAATAAACAAGTTAAACATACACACCCATCCCCA
Source organism: Sinonovacula constricta (assembly GCA_007844125.1). Taxonomy (NCBI): domain Eukaryota; kingdom Metazoa; phylum Mollusca; class Bivalvia; order Cardiida; family Solecurtidae; genus Sinonovacula; species Sinonovacula constricta. Next base: position 30,370,659 of record CM017572.1, read on the forward strand.
CCCCCCTTCAATAAAACGCTGCGAAATGTTCCCCTTCTTAAAATTCCCAGGCTCATCCCACTTTTCAAAAAAACAACAACAAGAACAAAATGCACATCTCCTCCTTTTATAATAAAACGCCGCGAAATTTCCTCCATCTTTAAGGCCCCATCCCCCTTATCAGCAACAACAACAACAACAAAGGCAACAACAACAAAGAAAAAAAACGCCCCCCCCCCCCCAAAAAAAAAAAAAAAAAAAAAAAAAAAAAAAAAAAAAACAAACAAAACAACAACAAACTATAAAACAACTACAACAACAAAACAACAACATCTACAACACCACCACCACTACCACCACCACCACCAACAACAACAATCCTGATGAATGTTAACAAAATAAGCTGCCACTACATGTACACACATATATACTGGAGGATAATAACTTTCCGATAGATGGAACATATGTGCAATAGAGACCAATATAGAACAATGCTTAACAAAGACGGAGCAAGAAATAAAAGCAATGCCAAGAAGTAAGACTGCAACAAAGTCTACTAAAATACGTTAATAAGAAACAATTCGAGGAAATTTAGACCGACAGAAAGAAAGAAATGGAACGAGCAAGGAAAAAAACAGGCGAGAAAATAAAACATGCTCACGAAAAAATATACACACACCGCTAACTTACCTTTGAAAGTGTTCACTGTTTCTCTGCAGATCGAAGACTGAGCCAAAAGCTACCTGTATCCCATCTCCAGCATCTTCACCTCTGCTCCCCCACCCCCACCCCACACCTATTCCAGAAGCGCCCAGAAATACCGTACACTCTCCGCTACAAGACGCACGTCATCGAACCCACCGAAGTACCGTAGTGCCTTAATCATTCCTTCGACCTTTTGTTCTTAACTGGCCCCGGATTTGCTGTAAAGTCGACGATGAAAAACGGCCGCGAAAATATTCAACGGAAAGTTGTCGAAGTTTATAAAGGGTTTTATATTTTAATCAACGTTATTGGGACTGCGATCTTTTAACGTGTCCAATTTCAAGGCTGGTGAAGGACCGTCTCCAGCTAACTGAAATACTGTTGGTGGGACGATAAACCCAATAAACAAACTGGTGATGGATACGCGGTACCGATACCAGTGCGCACATAATTATGTGTGCCCGCGCATTTTCGCTTTCGATCGACAACTTTGGACGTATAAACGAATTACGAATTAATATCTGGGTTGAAAGTATGAAATACCAAACGTTTTGAGTTTAGTTGCTATCCGTATTTATAAACGGAATGTATTTTTGAAATATTCAGAAATAGATCCCTTTCCGAAATATTCGTCCCCCCCCCCCCCCCCCATTATTAGAAATTCAACGAAAACAAAGTCGTTTTAACACAAGTTCATTTTTTTCTTTTTTCCGTAGAATAAAGTGTTCGAGAGCAATAAGACAAAATTTTGACAAAATATTTACCATCCAGGATGATGTATTTTGGGGTGTGTGTGTGTGTGTATGTGTGTGTGTTTGTGTGTGTGTGCATGTTTTTGTTTGTTGTTGTTTTTGTTTGTGTGTTTTTTGTTGTTGGTTTTTTTCTGTTTTGTTGTTGTTGTTATTTTAATTTATTTATCGTTTATTTATCGTTTACCCAACCATAAAATAGTATTTTACTTATGAACAATAGGGTATCTCAGTACAGTACAGTACAGGGGCGGTTTTCAGCATATGATTTTAATCAGATTGGTCAAACTGTAAATAGGATATTATACTGACTTATACTAGTGACAAAACAAAAAACAACACAAAAACAACAACAAAACAAAACAACAACACCAACAAAACTCGTGTGCACTTATTGTACATAATGTTCACATGGTACACGTGTAGCTCTAAGCATGTGAGCATTTTTTTCCTGTTGTATGTACTTATAATATTTATTTAATGAAATGTTTTTTCTTTACTTGTGGTTTTTATTTGTTCCATCGAACCGACACAACTATGGTCATATTGGGGACGTCCAGCTAATTATTGGTAAAGGAAGAACCTCAGACTTATATCTGGGTAGAACCACCGGCGCACCGCAGATAAGCTGTAACACCTTCCCCACAAGAAAGTTCTCGTCCCGACAGGGGCTCGAACCCAGGCGGTGATGGGTTTAGGAGTTTCAATTCGGCAACTCTAACCGCTCGGCCACGGGCGCCCCCTTATGAAATGTTGTCAAAGAGTGTACGAAATACCAGTAAAAGAAAAACCATATCATTTTCACTCTGCACCCCCGCCTCCACCCCCACCCCCTTCCAAGGGAGATAATTAGCTAATACTGATGGTATGGTAAAAACAGCTGATAAAATGAAGTTAAAAAATAAAATTAAAAAATGTTTTAAAAAAGCATAAACATTTGTCGATTTCAGTGTATAATGGTATTTTATTTCACGAGTGGTCAAAGAAAAATAAATTTCACGAGAAAAATAAATTTCACTAGTGGTCATAGAAAAATAAATTTCACGAGAAAAATAAATGTCACTAGTGGTCATAGAAAAATAAATTTTACGAGAAAAATAAATTTCACGAGCGGTCATAGAAAAAAAATTTTCACGAGAAAAATAAATTTCACGAGTGGTCATAGAAAAATAAATTTCACGAGAAAAATAAATTTCACGAGCGGCGCATCAACAAAAAACAACAACACACAAACAAACCAAAAATGCTGCATGATAACGTTTAACATAAAAACAACCACAACGTCGTATTTATTAAGTATTGGGTTTTACAGCGAGAAGGGCGGAGGTTGTTAAGATTCACGACATGTCTGGTATTTACGTAATACAACTTGAATGAAAAACAAAGGTAGTTGTTGTTTACCACAAAAATACACGTGTATACGTGTTGATTGTTTTATCTACTGTACGAACACTGAACATCCTTTTATACCGATAAAATGTCACAGGACAATCAAATGAATGGACTTACTGTCTGTCTGATTTTATTCGTTATTTTACCACTTCATTTAAACTTCATTTGCTCACCAAACAAACCAAATCAAATATTGACCTTATATATCAACAGTTAATGATGCAATTTAATCAAAACAAATTAAATTTAATAAGTTCCAATTAAATTTTCTAGTTATCTCTAATAGATAAAAGGCGCAAAATGAATACGTTTAATCTCTATGAAGATCAATTATTCTTTAACAACGCCCGGATTTAGGTCGGATTCGTTCGAATTTTTTGCCATAATACAGAGTCTTTTTTTGCCGATACTGTGCAGCGACATTTTTATCATTATAGCACAGGGGCACTAATGAGGTGCCCAGGGACTGAACCCGGCCGGTCCATAATACCATTATACTGACACCGACGAATGCTGTCCCATTAGCCCCGAGCGTTAGGAGGGAAGCCACTACTACCAACTTTAAAGTCTTTGGTTTGACCCGGCCAGGGTTTGAACCCACGACCTCCAGATCCGCAAGCCGACGCTCTACCACCTGAGCTATTAGTCTCTTTATTTTTGAAACAAAGGTTTTTTAAATTGATATTGTAAAAACTGTTTATGATATGTATAGAAAGTTTATAAACCAATTTTATGTTAAGTATAAATAACTTAACGACACTGTACATGTAAAACCATTTTTATACTTTTAAATTCAATTATATATGTTTTTATATTTTTCTATATTTTACTTACATAGTTTAGTTTTAACCTGATTATGCTCGATTCACATTTAACTTTGTATTCGGCGCCGTATGACCTGTTAAGTGTCGGTGTGCCGTAAAACCCAATTATTATTATTATTATTTACATTACATGTACATCATTCATACATTCAAAATCAATCCAGTTTATCTTCATCCCATTCCAAGTTTCTGTCAAGCTCATTTTTATGTACTTCTATGTACTTAATACAAGGCATAGGACTCGAATCCACGCGGTGAGGGGCTGAGGAGTTTCAAGTAGGCAGTCGTGTGCGTGACAACTCGGCGACTCTACCACAAAGCCACAGATAACAAGCCCTGGACAGCAGTAATTTAACAAATCAGAAGTATGATTGTCTGTTTGTTTTTTTTGTTGTTGTTTTTTTTTGTTTGTTTTTGTGTGTGTGTGTGTTTTGTTGTCGTTTTTTGGTGTGTGTGTGTTTTTTGTTGTTGTTGTTTTTTGGGTTTTTTTTTTTTTTTGGGGGGGGGGGGGGGGGGGGGGTATCGTCCCACCAACAGTATTTCACTTATTTGTGGACAGTATCCATATCTGAAGGAGAAATAGTGCTGTCTTCACTGTGTATAGCATGCCGTTAACACCTGACATGATACCACACCAAGTCACATTATCCTGACACCGGGCCAACCAGTGGAACTACCCTTATATTTACTTGAGCGTTAGCAAGGGAACTATACTACAACCATTTTTAACGGCTTTGATATCTCGCGGCCTGGGATCGAGCCCGTGGCCACCCGTACCTGTAGCCGACAATCTACCGATTGTGCTACCAGGTCCGGTCACAAGTACGATGCAAATGACAACTAGAGAAATCAGTACTCACGTGTGTTTATTTTTTCATTCAGCCATGTCAGTTATGGATTTATTTAAGGTGCCATCATATGATGGTAATGCGCGTGAATGATGACAATGTTTTAAAAGTTGTATTTGACAGTTTGGACCATTTTTTTTCCTCAAATAAATAAATAAGACATTGTTTTATGAAAATATCTTGCAAAATGCTGTTCATTTGTGCCCTAGATCAGTGTGAACTGTGAAACATACATAAATCCACATTTCTAACTTCAAACAGGTATTTCCTATCTGAGCCACACTGCATAGATGGATATTTTTAACTAGGAAAACCACGTGACAACTCACTTTTGAGATTACGTTATATCGTCATCCGGGTAATCCACTGTGACGTCAGTATCTATTTTTAGCAGAAATCACTATCGTGCTTCAGGCGCGTATCTGGGACGTTTTTGATGTTACGCACAATTACGAGGGAAATAACCTTTGTAGTAATACTTTTGAATATATCCGGTTCTTTTCTAATGAGTAACAGATAAAATGCGGACATGCGAGGAAAATATAAACGACTAAAATCCTGACGTGTATATGTTTAATCATTTTAAACCTTTTCAACTCGATTGGTGTGGTAATAAGGTTTTATAACATAGAAACTACGGAAATAAAAGATATCATTCCTTACCCGGGTTAGGCATCGACTTTCTTAGTGTTTTTGGTAATTTTCGATTTTTCGAACGGAGGTTACGCACGTGCGTAAAGTGCGTAATGGCAGAAACGCGCCTGTCGTGCTAATTTAAAGAATTTGGCATGATTTAGAGCGTTTAATTGCGATTTGTACTGTGTAAAAATGTGTTCAAAACCATCTTTACTTATACAAGCCACACTGGAGCATTTATTGAGACAGATGATTGACAAATAAAATCGTACTTTCGCGCGGTGGCGTTAAGGTGACCCGCTCACGTCTACTTGACGTTGCTATGGTGACGATATCTCGCGCATCATGCGCAACTACGTTTTCAGTATGTGATTTGCTCATAGAATATCGTTGTAGCTACAAGTACATAAAAAATCAAGTGAAAATAATGAAAATTGAAGAAATAACGGCACTTGTCCCGAAACTTTTCGAACATCCCTCGTACTAAAGTACGAGTTTATGTAGAAAGTATGTCCTAATTCCCCAAAGCATTGGAAATGTATGGTTACATGTATTTGATAGAGACAAACTGAGTAAAATACTAAAGTCAAGATACCCATGTAAAATTTGCACTATCTCTATGTTCTGGTAAATACAATATACGGAAGATAGCGAAGCAAGTCAATAATAGCACGTAATTGCTTATTACAGGGTATATACGAATAATAAGGTTTTGGGGCGGGGTAGGGGCCAGGGTAGGGGCACTCGAGGCTCGCCCAGTGTAGATCTGTAACCTTATGTAACATCACCTGTGTTGCACGTGCCGTAGACGTCCCCGCCCCAGTAGTTCCTCACTGTTCGCTGCCATCGCGTGCTTTATTTAAACCAGATCCCGTTAAAATAAATTTCGATTAATTTATATCGTGAAAAGTGGGTGAGTGTGTGCGGAACTGTTGTCATTAATTTCGGTTTATAATGACAAACAAACAAACAAATAAATAAATAAAACACATAAAATTAATTAATTTAATTAAATAAATGAATAAATTAATTAACTAATTAATCAATTAATTAAATATATATTTATGGAATATTTATGGAGCATGAGCAAGGGATCTATACCACTACCATTTCTAACGACTTTGGTATGTCGCGGCCTGGGATCGAACCCGGGGCCTCCCGTACCTGCCTGGGATGGGATTTGCCGGCATTTTTGCCGATACTGAGCAGGGACATTTCTATCATTATAGCACAGGGGCACTTATGAGATGCCCAGGGACTGAACCCGGTCGGCCCATTATACTGACACCGAGCGTTAGGAGGGAAGCCACTACTACCAACTTTAAAGTCTTTGGTTTGACCCGGCCGGGGTTTGAACACGCGGCCTACCGATCCGCAAGCCGACGCTCTCCTTTTTATATTGAAAACATAAATAAGTTCAGTGTGTTGTTCGTTTTCTATTGAGTATGCCTATATCTATCTGTGTTTTAATATACAGATAAAATATTTAGGTTAGTCACTTGATTACTTCCGCTTGCAATTTATAAACATAAACCACAAGTTATTGACAGTCACTTGCTGATATTTGTGTAGTTTTACTTTTATAGTTAGTAAGCGCTGTAATGTAATGGTTAAAGTACAAGCCTTGTTATCTGGAGATTGTTGAAGCATTTTTTTAAGATTTCGTTTATTATAGTTAGTTATTATAGAACTATAATTGTTAATAACTGTAGTTGTATTTATCCTTATTTGAATTGTGTGTGTGCGTGCGTGTGTGTGCGTGTGTGTGTGTTTACTATATACTTTTTGTTTTCCTTATCAGCATGTGTTCATTTTACTTATTTTATCACAAAAATAATATGATAACATATATTAAAATGTGTGAAAATGATAATACACTGACCGTACACATTGTGGCAAAATGTCATTAAGTCATTACGAAATGCATAAAATGCACAATACTGACAAATACAAACCAAGCTATGTGTAAATTTTAGGAATTGTAGAAAGGAATTGGGGTCGAACCTTCGATCCAGGAGTAAAAAACTACAGAACATAGTTCCATAGTTATTTCAAAATTATGCTAGTAATCTGAAATTTTAGCAGCAGCAGCAACAGCAGTAACAAGGAACACTTTAGACAGTTCTTAAATTGCAACAATAATCCCACAGATAATAAGTAATGAAAACACGTGTAAAATAAAAAAAAAGATTTTCAACTTTAATATTTATTTCCCGATCTAAAATTCTAACATTAATTTCTCATTCAACAGTTAACCCCGCTATAATCTATTTATAGTACACAACTGTTACCGTACACAAGAATATGCGCCCAGCGTGAGTGTACATGAAGTCATTCAAATAAAGCACACACTAGTGAACGCTGCATATCTGTGTGCATGCATACAACTGCACACAGATTGTCAATACACAACTGGCTGTAAACATTAGTGTGGCAATTCATTTTCAAGCATTAATTTCATCAGTAAGAAATGATATACATACCAACACATACAATTATGTTGTAAGGCAAACAATTAATTGACGTAAATACGACGCTATGTGACTGACATTCTTATGTAATTTATGATTCTATTTAAACTCTTGGTCAAAATAACCGAAGAAAGGTTCCGAATTTTGAGTTGAACAAACATTTGACGCTATTGCATCTGGTATTTTGTTTTTAGAAATGGTCAACAATAATTTAACGACAACAATAATTTAACTCGTTCTACCAACGTCTTAGACAATGTGTAAACAGTGACGATCTGGGTATTGATCTATTCTGTATTCATGAACACGTGTTGTTTACATCTACAGGTTTCTAATTACTACACAGATAAGGAAGGGATGCCTACATACCAAAATAAAGGTTCCAGTCCAGAATATCCACGTTTTATCCAGTGTCACTTTGACAGAACGGTAACGGAACGTGTTTGGATAATAACACGTGAATAGTGTGTGTTGTTTTTAATCTTACACAGTCGACATACATATGTCGTGATCAGTCAAGGGAAGCAACTCGTGATACATATTTGATTCATTTTATATATGGTTCTCTTTCTTGCATTTGAACACTGGTCAAGGGGTGGTAAGCATAAATGTCCACTGGAAGTAGTACCCCTGACATAAACTTTTTTTTATATATATTTTAAGGTAGATGCTTGTTTTGTGGCTGTACTTGCTATAACTAAGATAATCTCATGCATGCTGGTGCAAAACAAAGCTGAAACGTAGAAGTATCAAAATGCAAAAAAACCCAACTGCTCTCCTATGCTACTAATGGGTTGACCGGTTTTGGATCATTTCATTGAAAAAAATACAATGAATGTTTTCAGGGAAAGATAACCGTGTTCGCGACATATAACTTTTCTTCGCAGAGGCCCTGTTTTTAGATAGCACATTGGTCTTTCTCACAATGTATAATTTTGTGGTTCCCAAAGAAATGGTTTGCTGTTTAATTGCTTCCAAAGTTGTGAGTAACAAATTTATGTAGTGTCGTGTAACCTCAATATTTTTAATTCAAGGGAGACTAATGCTTTATGAGGTCATTTTAGTTTTATTGAGTTTCTTCCCCTGAGTTTACCTGTGTACTAAGTACGTCATGGTTCATCGATTAATTTTAATTGGTGTACCTGAACATATTGACGGTAGGTCAGTGTGACCTTGGACACGGTTTAGGAATGATGTGTAGACGTTATGTGTTAGCTAATTTTAAAATTGGCGGGAATTGTTGGAACGAAGACATTTCGAATATAGGCGAGTTCTAACCATGTTTGGAGTTTAAATAAGTAAGTTTGATATTCTATTAATTATTCTAATCATCATGTTTTATATGTGATGTCATAGGCACTGATAAGACAATTTAAGGCAGCCAAATTTGAAGGCAGAAGCTAATGCAGGCCGAAATCTGGAAATATGTGCTGTATTAAACTCACCACTGTGTTTTTATTTTTCAGTCTATTTTACTGAATTTATATCAAATTTAACAGCTTTTATGAAGTATTTTAAATATCCAAACTATATTTAAAAGTTAAAGAAATACAACCCAAAAAGGTACACTTTCATTTTGTTTAAGGATGTGCCAATAGTTTTATTTATTTCTGTGTTTTAATTCTTTGAGCATTTATCAATGTTAAAAATATTGTATTCTAAAAATATGAATTTCAAGTGCTCTCTGATGGTGTATAGCTTTCAGTTTTGGACCACAAATGAAGAAATTACAAGAAAATAAAATTTACGCTTCTATACAATTCATCAGAATCCATTGAAGTTACCATCAAAAACGGCAGCCATGGTAAGGGACCTTTACTGATGTGGAAACTATCAATTCAACTCCAAATTTTACTCTATATTCAACACTATATCCAACACTAGATCCAACTCCAGATCCAGCTCTAAATCTAACTCTAGATTCAACTGTAGATCCAACTCTAGATTCAACTGTAGATCCAACTCTTGATATAACTCTAGATCCAATGTTAGATCCAACTCTAGATCCAAGCTCTAGATCCATCTCTAAATTCAACTCTAGAACCAACTCTAGATCTAACTCTAGATCAGTGAAATAACAGTATAAGCAAGGTCGGATCGCGTTTCTGCCATTACGCACTTTACGCACGTGCGTAACTTCCGTTCGAAAATTCGAAAATCTAAAAGTACCAGAAACACTCAGAAAGTCGATGCCTAACCCGGGTTAGGAATGATATATTTTATTTCCGTAGTTTCTATGTTATAAAATCTAATTACCACAAAGGTTTAAAATGATTTAACTTAAACACTTCAGGTTTTTAGTAGTTTATATTTTGCGTTAAGTTCCTTACATGTCCGCATTTTACCTGTTATTCATAAGAAAAAACAAACCGAATATATTCAAAAGTATTACTACAAAGGTTATTTTCCTTGTAATTGTGCGTAACTTCAAAAACGGCCCAGATACGCGCCTGGCGGATCCAGACCCTATATTTGACCATATAATTATTTACAGTTACGGAGGGGAATCATATAGCCTTCGGCGCTTTAATTACAAGTCCTTTGCTTTTTTTTTTTCATTTCGAGGAGTTCCGACTTCGTTAAATCACTTACCATTCGCATCATCTTTCCTTCCGTCCGTAAAATAGCAGAGGTGATACGAATGATTGATGATGTGCTCAACCGGAAACAGCTTCATTCGCCAAATAAAAGCATAAACTAAGTTGTCCGTTTGTTCGAAACTGAAGCGGAAATACTAGCTCGACTTATCTTGGCATGTAAAACAGAAAGTAGAAAGCCGAAATCTCTAGAAAATCACCGGTATCAATATTGAAGAAAAAAGCAAACAGGGATAACTATGTCTACTGAACAAGATGTAAGTATTACCTAGGTTAGTGACTTAAATGAAAAAAGCAACATTTGTCACTTTTCTATTCAAATATTTACATGAACGATCAGCGTACATGTACAAAAGTGTCTATTTTTTGAAAAATATTATCACATGTTTTGACTATGTCCACGAGAATTATTGTAATAGTTTGGAGGTATTTGTTACAGGAGCTGCAAACAATTTTCTCTTATGAAGTTCTCTTTTTATTTTATCCTTGACAACAAGGTTGTTTTTTTTACTGCCCTGGGAACGGGCCCATGCCCTATAATTTTTGGGAAAAAAGCAGGATTTCTTCCTTAATGGGGAACGATAAAACCTGATGTAAAGTTTTTGGAGAAAATCGTATGATTTTAAATAAATTTTCTGAGGGTAAGTTTAATTTCTTCTGCTTTACATTTCATTGCTAGTCACACTTTGTGATATTAGGGTCCACTGCCAGCCCCTGTCCCATGATATCTTGTCACATAATCCTAGCCTGTTCATGTTTTGTCTCAGGTGGGAATTGGAGCATAATTTCTGTATGAACTCCTACTTTAGTCTAAGTAAAGATTGATAATTTTAAACTGTCACATTTATGTTAGACAGTACATATCACGATAAAACTCCCTAAATGTCCATACCTACCAAATCCATAAATAAACACCAATCTGATTACCTCGGCCTTTATGCTATGCAAGAGACCTCTGACATAATAAGGCGCCATCTTGGATCTACTTTGTGTGTCTTAGTTTTAATACTGGGTATTTAATGTTGACTTTTCAATTTTCCGTAAATCATATAGATTGTATTGATAAAAAAAATCGTTGTTATTGCAAGATATACTCAACTAAATGATATATATATAATTTGTTACTTTCTCGCGAACGGACACTGTTTCATAACTCAGGCGACGCACTTTGGTGTATTCTAGAGCTATGTACGAGGTGTATTTTACGAACCATACGGAAATACCCGAAGTTTTACTATTGAAATAAACACATGTTACTCTTCTGTGTTTGATATTTTTGGGGTGTGGACAAACTCAGGAACACAATGTTCAGTATTGTATATACAGAGATATTTTAATCTGAAAATAAACAAAGAGAAACAACCCTTAGTATAATATAAATGTCAATTAGGGGTTATTTAATTACATACACATATACAGCGTTTTTTTTTTGCCTCATTGGGAATGGGTCCGGTACCATCAAATTGGGAATTTTTCGAATCGTGAAAAGTGCCAAATTGGGAATTTTCGCGTCGTAAAATTAGGCTAATAGGGAATTTCATGTACAAGGTGAATATATTGTAATATTTGCATAAATGTGAATGGTTAGCATTCTTTGTATGTAAGTTTATTGACTTGAGAGGAATAAAGTGAAAAAAGTCTTAAAATATTTTTATCAGCATGTTTATTTGAAACATGATAATGTTTCAGCAAAGTGATGGTGCAATAAAATATATCACTTTGATGTAGAAAAAGTTAAAAAAAAAATCGGTTTTTAGTCGTTTTACTGTTGTGGCTCACCCTGGTGCTGCCTTTTATTTAATCTGTAGATATAAAAAAAAGTATAATAATTTACTGATGAAAGAATGTGTACACATAAAAGATATTTAATGTTAACCACTGTTATAAAACTGTCTAGATAAACTTGTCTGAACAAGCAACTTAATTTATAATTATGAAATGTTATGCACTAATGAATAGTATACATCATCATTCCCCACCCACTTAAAAATACAGTAAATGACAATTTTCAGTTTTGTTTCAGACTGTTGTGACCAGTGTTGTTATTAATATAACCATCTAAACTGAAGTCTTTCTGTTTATAACATTAAAAATATTGATTACTCACTTAGAAAAACAATTCTCAATCGGGACCAAAACAGCAACAGAAAAAAAACAACATGGGATCAAAATTCGAGACGATGTGCCATTTAAAGGTTTTAGACATCTTAACGTGCATGATTTAACTCAAAATCTACTTTTTTTTTTTTTTTAAAAACAATGCTTGTATTTAAAAGTTATCCATTGCTATTTCATAATACGCTTTTAGTGAAGCATTATCTGCATACATTCTGAATAATTTGGACGATTGGACGATTGTCAATTTAAAATTTCGTAGCAGCCATGCCTTTTTTTTACGTCAACAGAAAATGCGATTTACGGTAAAGGAATTTCTCGCTGTTAGCCAATCAGCGTATCCCAAACTGGGGAAATACCATCGCGTCATTGTTTTTGCCACAGCGCGTCACATATTCTGTGAATCGACTGGTTCATGTTTCTATTTTCATACCTCGTGGTTTGCCATTAGATATTGCAAACAAGTCTCTAACATTTTGTTCGTACATATAACTTTTCGATCCTAGCGACGTAAGTGAAAATGAGTAAGAATTGAACGGAATTTTGTTTGTTTTTGATATTTTTCGACTTTTTTTGTGGGTTGTTTTTGATGAAATTGGGAAAAATGCTTCTTCGGCGTCATTGGAAAGGGTCCGTTCCCGGAATTGGGAAGGGTCCGGTCGCGAAATTGGGAAAGACCGGTACCGATTGGGAACGGGTCCGTTTACCGGACTCGGCTAAAGAAGGAAAAAAAACGCTGATATATATAACTAAAACAATATCATTACAAAATAGTAAGTAGCAAGAATGCTAGCAGCATTTTACTAAACATTTAAAATAAGCATTTAGCAAAACGTTGTTAGACATGTTAACACATTCTCACAAAATAATTAGACACAGAACAAGTACAATTGGTTTCTTTACGAAATATCATATTTACTTTGCAATATAATAACAATATAATAACACATGAACTTACGATGTGTGATAATTACACAAGAGTAAACTGTTTTGTTTCACGTGTTCATAAAGGACTGAAAGTGCTGAAAGGTAATTTTCTCCACAAAACGTAAAAACATCAACCTGTCACACACATAAGCATGCTCTGTTAAAAACCGATATCAGGATAACCCGGATGACGCTATAATCTCAAAAGTAAGTTGTACCAGATGCAATAGCTCAAGTGGTAGAGCGTCAGTTTGCAGATTGGGAGGTCGCGGGTTCAAACCCCGGCGGGGTCAAACCAAAGACTTTGAAGTTGGTAGAAGTGGCTTCCCTCCTAACGCTTGGGGCTAAGGGGAAAGCATTACACCTGAGTCGTCTGTGTCAGTATAATCGACCGGCCGGGTTCAGTCCCTGGGCACCTTATAAGTGCCCCTGTGCTATAATGTTAGAAATGTTGCTGTGCAGTATCAGCAAAAATGCCGACTAATCCCATCCCATCCCTGTTCTTGAATTCCTCCACTAGATTATCATAGTCCAGTTCACACAAGCTACCACTGAAATTTTTTGTTTTTAGGTGAAAAATTTAGCTTATTTTTTGAGTGGAAGGAGTCTTTAAATGTCACCTTCTCTTCTGGAGATCAGACATCTGGAAAGTTACAAAAGTTGTCGGGGGTTGCTGATTTGTAATTCCTCTGACTGCTTAGCCTCCCACTGCGTGGGTTCGAGTCACATTCGGGGCAAAGGACGTTACCTTTAATTCATAGTTCATCTATAATTTTGAAAATTCACTTGACTTTGTTGTGTTTCTTTTAAAGAGATAAAAGGATTTTAATACATGTATGTTGAACATGTAATACTAGATTTAAGGCTGAACCAGTCGGTCTACACATAAACCCATAGTCATGCAGATTCTGTTAATGATTTTGAATGGTTTGTAAAGGCGTAAAATGGCGTATACATGCAGAAAAGGGTAAGTGAAAAGTGGAAAGAGCCAGTGGTTCTACCTAGACATTTTTCTGGGGTCTTCCTCCACCAAAAAGCTGGACATCGCCATGATGATCATAAGTGGTCGCAGCAATATATTTAAAAAACAAAACAAAAACAAAACAAATAAAAGCTGTCAGTCATTCAGAAAGTGTCAGGCCAAAGAAATTTGTCCAACATATTACTGATATACATAAATTAAATTAAAATAACTAGAAAATGGTTAAACCCCTGCACAACATTAAAGCAACAATTGTAATTTGAATGTTCTTTTTATGAAACTTGCAAATATAAGGGTAGTTCCTAAACCCAATTAACAAACATGCTATACACAGTGAAGGCAGCACTATATCTGCTTCAAGTGGACACCCGTCTCCAGATAACTGTAATACTTAACTGTTGGTGGGACGATAAACCCAATAAACAAACATGTTGACTGTGTTTGTGTCCTGTGTTGCTCTGTCTATCATGTCCAATGTGTGATATTGTGTGGTACTTGTGTAGTTACACAGTGATATAACAGGTTCTACAGGTGTTCTATTTTTAGCTTGCAACCTTTAATATATAAGGGACTGATTAGGGGCAGGGTAGGTCTCCCTTCTACTCAAACAAGTGATGTTTGCATGGTCAGTTTATACTGTTATTATAAGGTGGCCACACAGTGCAAGCCTGGTAAGTTAATGTTATTTTGAGTTAGGATTAATTTTGAGTTATAGCATTTATATTATTTATATTGCTTGTTTTAATTTAAATGGATTTTTTTTTTTCCAAATGCCTATTACTGGAAAGGATTCATTTAGTCTTAAAATTTATAACCACTTGTGAAACTACTTTTAGGTCATGTGGACATGGCATGCTCTACACAGTGAAGGCGGCACTATATTTGCTTCAAGTGGACACCATCTCCAAATAACTGAAATACATACTGGAGTTGGTAGCGCAATCGATAGAGCGTCGGCTCCAGATACGGGATGCCCCTTCGATCCCTGACTGCAACATAACCAAAGTTGTTAAAAATGGTAGTGGTATGGCTTCCTTGCTAACGCTCAAGCAAATATAAGGTTAATTCCACGACTGGTTGGCAAGGTGTCAGGATAATGTGACTTGGTGTGGTATCATGCCAGGTGTTCACTGCATGCTATACGCAGTGAAGGCAGCACTATATCTGCTTCAAGTGGACCGTCTCCAGATAACTGATGGTGGGATGATAAACCCAATTTGCTTACCTTAGTTGTGGTTTTCACACAAAGTGACCATGTTGCATTAAGAGACCACCTGTCTTAAGAGACCATTTTAGTCCCGTACTGTGGGTGATCTTTTAATACAGGTTTGACTGTATATAATTTTAAATGACATTTTTTATTCTCTGTATATATATTTCTCTATTCTCTAGTTACGTCTGGACGTTGCCGAGTTGAAAAAGCTGATTGAGCTTGCAGAGCGTCAGCGGGTGAAGGATCTGTTGACGATAGAATTACGTAAACTTGAGACTGAGATTATCCTCAAGGGGGAACAGAACACAGAGACCGCAATCACCGGGGATACAGTCAAACCGAGCCAACCTGTAAAGCCAGCACTGCCTCGGGTTTCAACTGTGGACATCAAAACATACGGTGGGTTTAGTTTTTGAGATACATCGCCGCGACCAGTTATGATCATAAAAGCGATGTCCAGCTGTTATCGTGGAGAAAGACCCCAGACAAATGTCTGGGTAGAACCACCGACGTACCACATGACAGCTGGAAGATCTTCCCACTACTCCATGGGTGCCCGCCGTATGATGGGATCTCGTTTTACAATCATACTCACTGGCCGCAATAGCTCAATTGGTAGAGCGTTGGCTTGTGGATAGGGAGGTCTCGGGTTCAAACCCCAGCCGAGTCAACTCAAAGACTTAAAAGTTGGTAGTAGTGGATTTTCACCTAGCTATCGGGGCTAAGGGGACAAAATTACGCCTGACTCGTCGGTGTCAGTATAATGGACCGGCCGGGTTCAGTCCCTGGGCACCTCATAAGTGTCCCTGTGCTATAATGATAGAAATGTTGCTGCACAGTATCAGGAAAAATGCCCCCATCCCATCCCAATCATACTCAGAACTCTAGAGGAGAGGAGTACAGTGACTGCTAACTTTATTTCTCCTTCAAAACCTTTAGACATAGAACTCAGTAAAATCGACTGAGTACCAGCTATACAAGGTTTTTTTTATGAGAATCAGATTTACCCCTCTTTTCTGGAGATCTGTTTACAAATATAAGTTACTTTCATCTTCATTGATGTCTATTCACCACCACCTTCAACATCATCATCATCATACTCAATTCACCACCATCTTCATTGTCAAATTATTCTATTTTTACAGAGGGGCCCCCGTAGCGTAGTGGTAGAGTTGCCGATTTGTAACTCCTCTGACTGCTAAGTCTCCCACCGCAATCAACTGGGAGACCTTCCCACATTAATTCCTTTGCCCCGAATGGGACTCTTACTCATGTGGTTTGTAAATGCAAAACACGATATAAGAAATTACATTCATTAGGACTTATTAATACTTGTTAATTGATTGTTAATTGATTATTGATAGAGACTTTATTATATTTTCCAGCATGGGATCAGTCTGACAACTATATGAAGATCTACGCCACAGTGCCTGGAGTAGAGAATGTGCCAAAGGAACAAGTGACATGCCATTTCACAAACAGGTGAGTGTTTCTTATTGAGTGGATTGAACAAGTGACATGCCATTTCACAAACAGGTCAGTGTTTCTTATTGAGTTGATTGAACAAGTGACATGCCATTTCACAAACAGGTAAGTGTTTCTTATTGAGTTGATTGAACAAGTGACATGCCATTTCACAAACAGGTAAGTGTTTCTTATTGAGTTGATTGAACAAGTGACATGCCATTTCACAAACAGGTAAGTGTTTCTTATTGAGTTGATTGAGCAAGTGACATGCCATTTCACAAACAGGTGAGTGTTTCTTATTGCGTTGATTGAACAAGTGACATGCCATTTCACAAACAGGTGAGTGTTTCTTATTGAGTTGATTGAGCAAGTGACATGCCATTTCACAAACAGGTGAGTGTTTCTTATTGAGTTGATTGAACACAAAACAGGATCCATGTGCTCAGTCTAGGGTCCAGTGATCCGTGGTACATGTGTATTTGGCAAGTGACTCTTTGACCCCTGAATGCGTGGTTTCTTGTCCTGGTTTCTTGTCCAGGTTGGGTCAGCCGCAATAGCTTAGTTGCTAGAGCGTCGGCTTGCGGATCAGGAGGTCGCGGGTTCAAACCCCAGCTGGGTCAAACCAAAGACTTTAAAGTTGGTAGTAGTGGCTTTCCTCCCTCCTTTTTGGCTGTACCGTACAAGCACTCAATGACCTTTCCCCACGAATATGTGGGTTTTTTGTTGTACTGTAAAAGCACTCAATGACCTTTCCCCACGAATACGTGGGTTTTTGGCTGTACTGTAAAAGCACTCAGTGACCTTTCCCCACGAATACGTGGGTTTTTTGTTGTACTGTAAAAGCACTCAATGACCTTTCCCCACGAATACATGGGTTTTTTGGCTGTACCATAAAAGCAGTCAATGACCTTTCCCCATGAATACGCGGGTTTTTGGTTGTACCATAAAAGCACTCAATGACCATTCCCCACGAATACGTGGGTTTTGGGCTGTACTGTAAAAGCACTCAATGACCTTTCCCCTCGAAAACAAGAATTTATTAAAGGTGGTGTCCGACAGTTTGCTTATTGAAAATACGTATAACAATATCGAACCACTGCTTTAGGGAAGTTCGGCATAATTTGTGAATAAATGTATACTTCAGTCTTAATAAATACGATAAATACGTTTTTAAACACGCGCTGAATTGTTAGACAGAACTAATCGTGAACAAAAACACTCTGTGTATTCTTTCCAATTGTATAAAAAGCTCGATAGTGGTCTCTGCTAAAAATAGATACTGACGTCGGAGCAGATTATCCGGATGACTATTTAACGTGATCTCAAAAGTAAGTGGTCACATGGTTTTCTATGTTTAAAAATAGCAATCTCTGCAGCGTGGTTGGGATAGGAAATACCTTTTGCAATGATGAGCGCTGAATTATGCTTGGCTGTTCTCACAGATCAGGAACATCAATGAACAGGATTTTGCAGAAACTTTTCAGATAACAATAAATTATTTGGTTATTTGAGAAAATAAATTTCGGCCCAAACTGTTGAATACCACCATTAAAACATAGTCTTGGCTGAAGTATAACATACTCTGACTGCTTAGCCTTGTACAACATGGGTTTGAGTCCCGTTCGGGGCGATGGACTTAATGTGAGAATGTTTTCCAGCTGACTTGCTGTGCGCCGGTGGTTCTACCCAGACATTTGTCTGGCATCTTCCTCCACCAAAATGCTGGATGCTGTAATGTATTTCAAAATCAAAATAAAACAAAAACCCAACATATTTGGACAGTTTTACTATTCTTTGATTACTAAATAAGTGATGTTTTTTATTTGTAGATCATTTCATCTCAACTGCCAGAATGTGGGCAACAAGAATTACACATGCGGTGTCAAAAACTTGATGGAAGAAATTGAGCCAGAAGAAAGTCATTTTAAGGTAAATTTTTAATAAATATAAGAAAAAGAAAAAAAGCGTCGGCTCTAGGTACGGGAGGCCCCGGGTTCGATCCTGGACCGTGACATGCCAAAGTCGTTAAAAATGGTAGTGGTATAGTTCCCTTGCTCACACTCAAGCAAATATAAGGGTAGTTCCACAACTGGTTGGCCCGGTGTCAGGATAATGTGACTGGGTGTGGTATCATGCCAGGTGTTTATGGCATGCTATGCACAGTGAAGGCAGCACTATATCTGCTTCAAGTGGACACCGTCCCCAGGTAGCTAAAATTCTGTTGGTGGGACGAAAACCCCAATAAACATAAACAAAAACTTCTTTTTTTATTGTTTAGTAAAATTATCTATATAAGTATTGTAATGTTTTAATAAACATTAACTTAAACTGTCTTATCACATGTTCTACCTAGAAATATTAATATTAATGTTTGTGAATATTAAAGATTGAATATATGTATACCCAGGAATATGGTGTTGCATTTAGTCAAAACTGATCATTTAGTAAATATTTTAAATAGATGTATCAATGATTTCTTTTCCAGATCAAGTCAGGAAATGTATTAGTTATGTTGAAGAAGAAAGCTAAAAAGACATGGCCATATGTGACAGAAAAAGAAAAGAAACTGAAAGAGAAGGAGAAGTCATCAATGAAGTATGTTTCTCAACCTTTTTCTTACTTTCTGGCTTATTTGTATTTATACTCCCTGATCTTCACAGGTGGAGAGATCTCATAGTGAAAAAGTGCAATGCGTAAGAACCATAACTCTTTGCTTCATAGTTTTTGAGTAATAACTGCCCTTTGTTATTTTTCATACTTTTATTGTCCATGATTATCATACTTTGATTTTCATTATGCTTCATATGAACATTTTCATTATGCTTCATTATGCTTCATATGTACATTTTCATTATGCTTTATCTTCACAATTTCATTATGCTTCATCTGTACATTTTCATTATGCTTCATCTGTACATTTTCATTATGCTTTATCTTCACAATTTCATTATGCTTCATCTGTACATTTTCATTATGCTTTATCTTCACAATTTCATTATGCTTCATATGTACATGTTCATTATGCTTCATATGAACATTTTCATTATGCTTCATATGTACATTTTCATTATGCTTCATATGAACATGTTCATTATGCTTCATATGTACATTTTCATTATGCTTCATATGTACATTTTCATTATGCTTCATATGTACATGTTCATTATGCTTCATATGTACATGTTCATTATGCTTCATATGAACATGTTCATTATGCTTCATATGTACATTTTCATTATGCTTCATATGTACATTTTCATTATGCTTCATATGTACATTTTCATTATGCTTCATATGTACATTTTCATTATGCTTCATATGTACATTTTCATTATGCTTCATCATTTTCATTATGCTTCATATGTACATTTTCATTATGCTTCATATGTACATTTTCATTATGCTTCATATGTACATGTTCATTATGCTTCATATGTACATGTTCATTATGCTTCATATGTACATTTTCATTATGCTTCATCATTTTCATTATGCTTCATATGTACATGTTCATTATGCTTCATATGTACATTTTCATTATGCTTCATCTGTACATTTTCATTATGCTTCATATGTACATTTTCATTATGCTTCATATGTACATGTTCATTATGCTTCATATGTACATTTTCATTATGCTTCATATGTACATTTTCATTATGCTTCATATGTACATGTTCATTATGCTCCATATGTATATTTTCATTATGCTTCATATGTACATTTTCATTATGCTTCATATGTACATTTTCATTATGCTTCATATGTACATGTTCATTATGCTTCATATGTACATTTTCATTATGCTTCATATGTACATGTTCATTATGCTTCATATGAACATTTTCATTATGCATTTTCATTATGCTTCATATGTACATGTTCATTATGCTTCATATGTACATTTTCATTATGCTTCATATGTACATGTTCATTATGCTTCATATGAACATTTTCATTATGCATTTTCATTATGCTTCATCTGTACATTTTCATTTATGCTTCATCTGTACATTTTCATTATGCTTCATCTGTACATTTTCATTATGCTTCATCTGTACATTTTCATTATGCTTCATCTGTACATTTTCATTTATGCTTCATCTGTACATTTTCATTATGCTTCATCTGTACATTTTCATTATGCTTCATATGTACATTTTCATTATGCTTCATATGTACATGTTCATTATGCTTCATATGAACATGTTCATTATGCTTCATATGTACATTTTCATTATGCTTCATATGTACATGTTCATTATGCTTCATATGAACATGTTCATTATGCTTC
Source organism: Sinonovacula constricta (assembly GCA_007844125.1). Lineage (NCBI taxonomy): Eukaryota > Metazoa > Mollusca > Bivalvia > Cardiida > Solecurtidae > Sinonovacula > Sinonovacula constricta. The sequence continues at coordinate 30,391,858 of CM017572.1, forward strand.
ATATGTACATGTTCATTATGCTTCATATGAACATGTTCATTATGCTTCATATGTACATGTTCATTATGCTTCATATGTACATTTTCATTATGCTTCATATGTACATTTTCATTATGCTTCATATGTACATTTTCATTATGCTTCATATGTACATTTTCATTATGCTTCATATGTACATTTTCATTATGCTTCATCATTTTCATTATGCTTCATATGTACATTTTCATTATGCTTCATATGTACATTTTCATTATGCTTCATATGTACATGTTCATTATGCTTCATATGTACATGTTCATTATGCTTCATATGTACATTTTCATTATGCTTCATCATTTTCATTATGCTTCATATGTACATGTTCATTATGCTTCATATGTACATTTTCATTATGCTTCATATGTACATTTTCATTATGCTTCATCTGTACATTTTCATTATGCTTCATATGTACATTTTCATTATGCTTCATATGTACATGTTCATTATGCTTCATATGTACATTTTCATTATGCTTCATATGTACATTTTCATTATGCTTCATATGTACATGTTCATTATGCTCCATATGTATATTTTCATTATGCTTCATATGTACATTTTCATTATGCTTCATATGTACATTTTCATTATGCTTCATATGTACATGTTCATTATGCTTCATATGTACATTTTCATTATGCTTCATATGTACATGTTCATTATGCTTCATATGAACATATTCATTATGCTTCATATGTACATTTTCATTATGCTTCATATGTATAATTTCATTATGCTTCATATGTACATGTTCATTATGCTTCATATGAACATTTTCATTATGCTTCATATGTACATTTTCATTATGCTTCATATGTACATTTTCATTATGCTTCATATGTACATTTTCATTATGCTTCATATGTACATGTTCATTATGCTTCATATGTACATTTTCATTATGCTTCATATGTACATGTTCATTATGCTTCATATGTACATTTTCATTATGCTTCATATGTACATTTTCATTATGCTTCATGAACATTTTCATTATGCTTCATATGAACATTTTCATTATGCTTCATATGTACATTTTCATTATGCTTCATATGTACATTTTCATTATGCTTCATGAACATTTTCATTATGCTTCATATGTACATTTTCATTATGCTTCATATGTACATTTTCATTATGCTTCATGAACATTTTCATTATGCTTCATATGAACATTTTCATTATGCTTCATATGAACATTTTCATTATGCTTCATATGTACATGTTCATTATGCTTCATATGTACATGTTCATTATGCTTCATATGTACATTTTCATTATGCTTCATATGTACATTTTCATTATGCTTCATATGTACATTTTCATTATGCTTCATATGTACATGTTCATTATGCTTCATATGTACATTTTCATTATGCTTTATATGTACATTTTCATTATGCTTCATATGTACATTTTCATTATGCTTCATATGTACATTTTCATTATGCTTCATCTGTACATTTTCATTATGCTTCATATGTACATGTTCATTTATGCTTCATATGAACATGTTCATTATGCTTCATATGTACATTTTCATTATGCTTCATATGTACATTTTCATTATGCTTCATATGTACATTTTCATTGTTTTATCTGCACATTATGTTTCAGTATGGAAATTAACAAAGGGCAGTTATAACTCAAAAACTATGAAGCAAAGAGTTGCTTTACAAACTTCACAGGGGGATAGATCTCATAGTGAAGAAGTACAATCCCTAAGAACTATAACTCTTTGCTTTATAGTTTTTGAGTTATACAACAAACAAAACAACAATAAACCACCATAGAGCATCGGCTCTAGGTATGGGAGGCCCCCGGTTAGATCTTTAGCCGTGGCATTCCAAGGTCGTTAAAAATGGGAGAAGTATAGCTCCCTTGCTAACCAGATGCAGATATAAGGATAGTTCCATGACTGGTTGGCTCAGTCTGGATAATGTGATTGGGTGTGGTATCAGGCCAGATGTTCATGGCATGCTATACACAGTGCAGGCAGCACTATATCTGCTTCAAGTGGACACCGTCTCCAGATAACTGAAATACTGTTGGTGGGACAATAAACCCAATAAACAAACATTCTATACACAGTGAAGGCAGCACTATATCTGCTTCAAGTGGACACCGTCTCCAGATAACTGAAATACTCTTGGTGGGACAATAAACCCAATAAACAAACATCATGCTGGTTCAAATCCGGCTCATTACCGATAAATATTACTGGCTATGCAATGCTACGTTTACTCTAAGGAAATTTCCGCCCCCTATTTTAGCTCAAATGTGGTAAAATGTGTACTTTACACAAGTTGTTTCCAATGTTTGTAGAAGTGGTATCGATGACACGACTGATCCTCAGGAGTCGTTGATGCAGATGATGAAAAAGATGTATGACGAGGGTGACCCAGAAATGAAACGAACAATCGCCAAGGCTTGGACAGAGTCAAGAGAGAAGCAAACCAAGGACATGCCTTTTTAAACTCTGGTTAACATTTAGTGACAATAATTTATAAAATCTGAGTGTCAAAATTCTGCAGCAGACAAACAAAAAATACTTTTACAACAGTGCAGTAAACTTAATTAATAATTAATGCTTGTGATAAGGGCATATAGGGAGTACTTTCTGCCCAGAGTTCCACTTGTGGCAGGGGAGCGAACAAGTGTATTCTTAAAGTTGTCTTTTTATGATTGCCACAGATGGCTTGAGGATTTGGTACGTTTATCAAGAAAGTACAGGAAAGATTTTTGTCCATAGAATGTTTTTGTTTGTAGTTCTGGTTTTAAAAGCATTTGCATAGAGATAGTTTCAATGTGATGTCATAGGCACTGATAAGACAGTTTAAGGCAGCCATCTTTGAAGGCAGAAGATAAGGCAGGTGAAATCTACAAATATGTGCTGTATTATTTTTCAGTCTATTTTACTGATTTTTATGTCAAATCTAACAGCTTTTATAAAGTTTTTTAAATCTCAAAACTATATTTCAAAAGGTAAGAAAAATACAACCAAAAAAGATATACTGTTCATTTTGTTTAAGGATGAGCAAATAATTTTATTTCTGTGTATTAATTCTTTGTGCTTTGATCAATTTTAAAAATATTGTATTCTAAAAATATTAATTTCAAGAGCTTTCCAATGGTGTATAGCTTTTAATTTTTGGACCACAAATGAAGAAATTACAAGAAAATACAATCTAAGCTTCTATACAATTTATCTGAAAATACCTTGAAGTTACCATCAAAGATGGCCGCAACGATAAGGGATATTCACTGATGTGAAAACTATCTTTATCAAATACATATAACAATATAATGCCACTGCTTTGAGGAATAAGAGCATAATTTCTGCATAAACTCCTGCTTAAGTCTAATTCAACGTAATCTTTAACCATCGGCTCCAGGTACGGGAGGACCCGGGTTTGATCCCGGGCCGCGATATACCAAAGTCGTTAAAAATGGTAGTGGTATAGCTCCCTTGCTAACACTCAAGCAAATATAAGGGTAGTTCCACAACTGGTTGGCCCGGTATCATGCCAGGTGTTCACGGAATGCTATACACAGTGAAGGCAGCACTATCTGCTTCAAATGGACACCATCTTCAGATAACTGATATACTGTTGGTGGGACGATAAACCCAATAAACAAACAAATAATTTTGAACTCTCACATTAATGTTAGGCAGTACATATCACGATAAAACTCGTGTCCGTTCCTACCAAATCCGTAAGCAAGCTCTGCTCATAGTTGGAGCGGATAACCCGGAGGACGCTATAACATAATCTCAAAAGTTGTACCGGCCGCAATAGCTCAAGTGGTAGAGCGACGGGCTTGCGGATCAGGAGGTCCCGGGTTCAAACCCCGGCCGGATTGATCACATGCCGGGGATTTGTTTCACATTTTTTTCATACATCAAGGGTTGTGCTCAATTTGTCTTTATTGTGTGTATGACCACAATTTATCACATAACCTACCGCGCGGGCGTGAGGTAACACTCATGCGTTATTTTTTGGTAACTCACTAGTTAGTTATCGTAGTGTGACAACATTGTCGTAGTGTGACGTCATTAAGCATGTGTGGCGTATATGCCATTTCTCGATCACTTTGTTGTTGCCGTTTTATGCATTTTGTTGGACAATTTCATTTTAATTAATAAATAGATAACATTTTAGTCATGTTATAAACGAATCTGTTCCATTTGTGTGGAAAATGGTCGAGTGAAGACTGGAACTATCTTTTGTGCGGATTCTTCCAAACTGAATTACACATGTCAAGGCCGACTGTTCATACTATAAAAAGATTATGCATTGTAAACAAAAACGGCTGGTGTTTTGGTTATGTGATAAATAGAATCTAATATTCGTAGTCATTAGGTACTAAAAATATTAATTCGTCTGAAACAATACGAAACTCGGCAGAGCCTCGTTTCATTCAACTCGTTTAATAATTTCAGTACCTAATGACCACACATATCAGATCCTCTATATATATAATATTCCCCTAAGCAGAAGTAAGATACTGTTACATATATTTGATTTTGGCGAATTGTCAGATAACACATTTATATGTGTTTGACATTTTGAGACATTTTTTTGGTAACTTGACTTCTATGAAGGTAATATTTTTACTAAAATGTTTTGCGTTTTGTGCTGTAGTTTATAAAGTTTAGTGTTCCATAAGAAAATTTTCAGTACAAATTAAGCTCAAAATTTAAAAAAAGAACAACTTTCTAAAATATCTTTCAATGCTATACAAGAAATAGTTAACTACAATTTCTGATCAAAATTAACATATGGCCACTCATAACTTTAAAATTGGTTTACAAAAAGATATCAACCAATCATTTTACTAAAATGGGTTTACAAAAAATAAATCAACCAATCATTTTAAGCTTGTTTTATTTTTTTTATTGCAACTTTCCTCGTTAATGAGTTTTTTTTATTGAAATGTTCCTTGTAGGGGCGTCACGAGTAGTGGTAGACATGCTGATTTGTAACTGATCAGCCTCTCACGTTCCTGTAATGATCATAAATGGTCGCTGCAATATATTTCTAAACAAAACAAAAGGAAATTATCCTCTTTCGTTGGTTTACATGTAAATAACAAATCAAAATGACTTAACCAATCATTTTATTGAAACTTCATCTTTAACTGTTTTTGTAAACACTTTTATCTTTAATTATTTTACATATAAATAACCAATTAATTTATTGAAACTTTCTTTTTTTCATTGGTTCACACATACATAACCAATCTCTTTCCTCCTTAATTGGTTTACATAGTTTACATAACCAATTAATTTATTGAAACTAACGTTTTTCATTGGTTCACACATACATAACCAATCACTTTCCTCCTTAATTGGTTTACATAGTTTACATAACCAATTAATTTATTGAAACTAACGTTTTTCATTGGTTCACACATAAATAACCAATCACCGTCCTCTTTAATTGGTTTACATATAAATAATCAATCAATTTATTAAAAGTTTCCTCTTTATTTGGTTAACACATAAATAACAATAATTAATTTTCTTGAAACTTTCATCTTTAATTGTTTTTATTAAAACTTTTCTCTAATTATTTTACAAATAATTAACCAATTAATTTATGGAAACTATGTTTTTCATTGGTTTACACATAAATAACCATTTTATTGAAACTTTCCTCTTTTATTGGTTCACACATAATTAACCAATCAATTGATCGATTTTCCCATTAATTGGTTCACACATGAATAACCAATCATTTTATTAAAACTTGCCTTTTTAATTGGTTTATACATTTAATTATTTAATTGTACATATTCAATCCTTGATCAAATCATGTCACATTGTCATATTTCCATTACAGCCAATGGAGTAATGTTTATTTAGAATGCCACAGTTCACTTTAATTGCGAACAAAATGTTTTTTATATTGTTTGCCAACATGGAAGACTGAAGTTATCAGACTGTGTAGCCAGAATGTCAAAATTAACACAGTTAATTAATTTTTCAATTTAATATTAACCTATTTATTAATAGTCGATAGGGAAACCGGTTTTTTCAACTTATATTAATCCCTCTCGACTGTCCACTTTCTGGGTAGAACCAGTACTCAGGTACGGAATACCTGGAGCAATGTTCAGCATGGACAGTTTTGGGGTCCGAACCCGGAACCCTCCGATCCAGAATCCAATGTCTAAACCACTAGACCACGGACGCCCACAACTCATTTATTTTATTGAGTAAAAACAGGAATTTTGAGGACCATGTCTCAGAGTTAACCTGTAGAGCACTGGTGGTTCTAAACCAGGAGTTCATCTGGGGTCTCCGTTCTCCATGACCACAGGTCAGTTTATTATACAAATAAATACTTTTGTTAAGGTCGATATGTAGTTTTGCGGACCTGGGTAGTGTGATATTGACCAAAGTCCGAGGTTGATATCACATACCAAGGTCCGCAAAACTACATAACGACCTCAACATTAGTATTTGTTATATTATATCCTTTGAATATGAAGCATTCTGATGGTTTGATAATATTAACCTCAACTAAACATGTTACCAAAATGAAGACTTACTATTAAATAACAACACAGATCTAGAACTATCTAGAATATAAACGTACTCAAGGCAACTGATGTCACGCTTTTGGTCTGTTTTGATTCAATATTTTCCTTCAAGGCTTCCAAATCGTTTGAAGATATGGTTTGAAACATTCTCGCCTGCTTGCTACGTGATGCCATGAAAAATTAACACTAGCAAAGGTCAATATTAATTCCCTGAGTAGTTATCACTTTCTTTTGACTCTGCACGTTCAAAGCTATCGACCTATCAAAATGCTTCAAATTCATAGGGTATATAATATGTTTATATAACCAAACCTTTTTTTCAGTGGCACCAACTGGCCATTTTTCTATTAACATTATTCTGTGCAATATCTCAATAGTTTTGTACTGCATGTTACCCTAACCCTTTTAAGTACACAAAGGTCATGCTTAGATAAAATAGTGAATCCAGAACAGCTAGGCTCTTACAGGGCGATATAATATCTGATAAACTTTTAAAATTTAACAGCGTTAATATCATCAAACACAGACATACAATTTTCACAAAGTAATTATCTAAAGGCTTTATAGTTTTGATATAGCATACTTGAACTAGGAATTCTGTCCGTATATCCAAAATAATATAACAAATGTTCAGTGTGACATCCATTTTGGCTGAGACCAGCTGCAATAGCACAAGTGGTAGAGCGTCAGTTTGCGGATCCGGAAGTCGCGGTTCAAACCCGGCTGGGTCAAACTAAAGACTTTAAAGCTGGTAGTAGTAGTTTCCCTCCTAACACTCGGGGCTAAGGGGACAGCATTACGCCCGACTCGTCGGTGTCAGTTAAATGGACCAGCCGGGTTCAGTCCCTGGGCACCTCATAAGTGCCCCTGTGCTATAATGACAGACATATCGCTGCACAGTATCGGCAAGATGCCGGCTAATACCCATACCTGTAAATAAGAACGACTGGAATTTCTGCTAAAAATAGACATCGATGTCAGCTATGACTTGGATGAACTAAAACTTTAGTTGTCACATGGCTTTCTTTTTTAAATATAGCTAACTGTGGCTCAGACAATTGTGGCAATATAGTTCACTTTTCCAAAAGGTCCTAGAGATCAATAGACAGACTTTGACGCGATCTGTTCAGATAACAATGGTTTACTAAGAAAAAAATATACATATATAAAATAAAAACATTTTTGGTCGAAACTTTAGGATACTGCCTTTAAGGCTAAAATGCGAAGTGAAAACATATAATGTCCAATTGCTTCAAATGCTGCATGACTGAAATAGTATATGGAAAAAGTTTTATATTGTACTTAAAAATTCTGTAAACACATGAATAATTTTTAACATAAGTATCGTCACCTAGGGGATTCCCAAAAGGTATAAACAGTAAGTTCAAGAAACAAACATGGTTCCTGGACCACTCTGTGTTTTGCTGAGACAATTTTGGCCAAAGTTAGGTCTTAAAGCACATACAATGTTTTAGTAGGGGCCTTTGTGGACTTTTCCAGATCCGACTTCAAACTCCTACCCTAGATAAAAATATGGATTAGACTCCAACTTAAGGCCAATCACACAACTCTAGAATCTAATTAAATTTATTTAAAAATCATATCAGGATTAAGACCCTCAAAGTGCATAGAAATTAACGCATTCTTTGAAATATTTTTTTCGTAGAACATTTAAAAAACAACAAAGTCCAATATTGTAAAGCATGGAAGCTTTAATCGCGGGTTGTTTTTGTAATATCTTACAAAATAAAGGTACATGTTAAATTAGTTAAGGTAACAGTATACATACATGCAGAATAATTGTAACGATACACGAGTGTTGAATAATTTACTAATTCACATAATCTGCAGAATAATTGTAAAGGTACACACGTTTGTCCAATAATTTACTAATTCACATTATAACTGGTTTATCACTGTGGGAATGCTGAAAACAGAACAAAATTTGCCCCAATTACTACAAAATAAAGTTTAAAATTCACACGCTAAAAAAAGGAATTGCAAGATGGCAGTGAGATAAAAAAAAAGGATCCATAGCAAACTATTTTGACTTATACTATGTATTTGTTTAAGAAATAAGTTGCAGCGGCCAATTATTGATTATAGCATGTCCCGCTTTTAAGTGGAGGAAGACCCCAGACAAATTTCTCGGTAGAGCCATTGGCAAGCCAGCTGGAAGACCTTCCCAGATAGCCGGAAGATCTCAGATAGCTGGAAGACCTTCTCAGATAGCTGGAAGACCTTCCCAGATAGCTGGAAGACCTCAGATAGCTGGAAGACCTCAGATAGCTGGAAGACCTTCTCAGATAGCTGGAAGACCTCAGATAGCTGGAAGACCTCAGATAGCTGGAAGACCTTCTCAGATAGCTGGAAGACCTCAGATAGCTGGAAGACCTCAGATAGCTGGAAGACCTTCTCAGATAGCTGGAAGACCTCAGATAGCTGGAAGACCTTCCCAGATAGCTGGAATACCTTCCCAGATAGCTGGAAGACCTCAGATAGCTGGAAGACCTTCCCAGATAGCTGGAAGACCTCAGATAGCTGGAAGACCTTCCCAGATAGCTGGAATACCTTCCCAGATAGCTGGAATACCTTCCCAGATAGCTGGAAGACCTTCCCAGATAGCTGGAAGACCTTCTCAGATAGCTGGAAGACCTCAGATAGCTGGAAGACCTTCTCAGATAGCTGGAAGACCTTCTCAGATAGCTGGAAGACCTTCCCAGATAGCTGGAAGACCTTCCCAGATAAAAGTCTTTCACTCCCAATTGGACTTGAACTCACGCGTTGAGAGACTAAGCAGTCAGAGAAATATATATACATTACAAAATGGGATCCTTAGCAAATTTAGGTGTCCAATGCTTTGAAATATAAGAAAAACAATAAGTTTTAACGCCTGCACTAAATATTAATTACTGTTTCAATAAAATAAATAAAACATCAATACACAACACAACAAAAAAAATTACTTTTTGAAGCCTTTTCTAATTAGTTGCTCAAGATATACATCTCATTTCCTACCAAAATTATAAAGTATAAATATTTTAAATAATTTTAAAATAAACATGCTCATATATTGTTAAAAAGTGATATGGCATTTATAAGGCATACATTTTCATGAAAATGACAGGACAAAAAATGGGAAAGGTCCCGCCATGTCGCCCAGTGGGCTCATGATAAACTATGGATGTACATGCTTACCATTAAATAAACCAGTTACCAGCAATGTGTAAAGTTACTATAAATACATGCATATTGTAGAAACATACAAATCGAGTATAGGAACAATTTACATATATAAGTTTCATATACAATATATTACCAACACTACCAAATTTTAAAGCAAGCAGGTATAATGAAACCTGCCAAAGTAAACATGGTTACTTTACTGGTTAACTTACCTTTACATCTAAGGGTTAACTTTCAGTTAAGTTTGTTTATTGGGTTTATCGTCTTACCAACAGTATTTCAGTTATCTGGAGACGGTGTCCACTTGAAGCAGATATAGTGCTGTCTTCACTGTGTATAGCATGCCGTGAACACCTGGCATGATACCACACCCAGTCACATTATCCTGACACCGGGTCAACCATTCGTGGAACTACCCTTATATTTGCTTGAGCGTTAGCAAGTGAGCTATACCAGTATAATTTTTTAACGACTTTGGTATGTCGCAGCCCGGGATCCAACCCGGGGCCTCCCGTACCTGGAGCCGACGCTCTACCAATTGCGCTACCAGGTCCAGTCTGTTAAGTTTCATTCGTCTATTAATCAGGTTAATTGTAACACAATTTGGAGTTCAAGTGAGAGCATCAGCAAGAAAGTATTCTTCGGTGGAGAAGGAAATACACTTTATTTGTTTCGTTTAGCGACCAATTATGGTCATAATAGAGACCACCTTTTTTTGGTGGAAGAAGACCCCCGACAAACGTCTAGAGTAGACCTATCAGCACACCACATGTCAGCTGGAAGACTTGTCCACATTAAGGGATCGAGAAAGGTAATGTAAAGAAAAATTTTCCCCCCTCTCGCTCCACTTACATACATTGTCGAGTTGTAAGACACAGCACCTGGAAGTCCTTGACGTAAAGGCGAAATTTGACGAAAATATTTACTTGCTTTAAGACAACACTCCATCTAATTACTACTTCCTGATGATAAACACAATAAATAAATAACTACTTTATCAATTAAAAGTTTAAAGGAACATCGAGTTACAACCTTGACACATGTAAATACCGTAGCTCGAAGGTTACAGTTCTGACCATCGGTGGCAAGAAAAATCTGTTGTTGTGGGAACCAAATACTGCTAGAAACTAAACATTAAGTTAGGTTTGAAGCTACATGAACCCTAACACCATATTTCAAACTAAACATTCAAAATAATAATAACAAATAAACAATCACAAAAAGCATTAACAAAATCCCTGCATTTTTTCAGATAAAACTAAAACTTTGGATAAATGAACACTTTAAGTTACAGGTTTTGATACCCTAAGGTGCAGTGTATGATTATCTACGCTTACGCCAAGCCAACAACAATCTCATCCAGACCTTTATACAGGAAAACATGGACTTTGCTATATTTTAAAATTTTTTTTGTTACATTGCACCAACACAACTATGGTCCAGCTTATTATTGGTAGAGGATGATCCCAGACATATCTGGATAGAACCACAGGTTGACAACTAGTTATATAAAACCTGAATAATCAAAATATAGCATTTGCACATTTTAGTAATATTTACAGAAAATAAATTATTTCAAACGGAACTGTTTTGCAATCATTCAGCTATTTGGAGGAAGACCGCAGACACATCTGGGTAGATCCACCGGCACAGATCCACCGTAAGACCCCAGACAAATGTCTGGGTAGAATCACCGGCGCACCGCAGGTCAACTGGAAGACATTAAGTCCTTCGCCCAACTGGGACCTGAACCCACGAGGTGAGAGGTTAATCAGTCCGAGGCCTTACAAGTGGGCGACTCTACCACTATGCCACGGGCGTCCCCCTCATTCAGCTATTTGGTGGAGGAAGACCCCCGACACATCTGGGTGGGCACACCGCAAGGCCTTCCCACATCAAGTCCTTCGTCTCGAACCCACGGGTGAGAGGCTAAGCAGGCAGGGTGTATTTTTCTATATGGTAAGTTAATACAAATGAAATGAAATAAACATGAGGAAGATAAGAAAAAAATTGACAAGGCAAACATAACAAAAGTCTTAGTTGGTAGGTCTAGCACAGCATGGCTTGGGGAAAAATATAACTTGGAATATATTTTAAATTCTCACTTAATATTATTCCAAAAGGGAATTTATTTAAATAGTCTGTTAAAACTCTTTATTGACGTTTCAGATAAGTTAACGGTTGATGTTTTGTATTTTTAAAAATGGTAGATTGAAATGCAACGTCAAAAAAGAGTTTAAAAAGACTATTTTTAAACTCTGTTGTAATGATTTATAAATAAATAAAAATATAAATATTGTCAATAAATAGAAATTCAGTAGGGCAAAGAAACTGTACCAAAAGATGCAAACATATATAAATGTTATATATATAAACAATACTTCTTAGCTTGCTATATTTTCATACAAAATTCTTAATAAGCTTTCAACAACAAACTTTTATAGAAACTATGCAGCAAATAGTGATGGGGTTACATACATAAAGGATTTTAGTGTTTTTTTCCTGCTTAAACTAGGAAACTTTCATAAATCTTGGATAATATATAAATAAATGTCTTAAAATACATCGTAGAATTTTTCTAAATGCTAGAAAATTTCTTAGTCTAAATAAATAAATAAAAAAATTGATGAATACAACCCATGATCCTGTTAAATCTGCTTGATCTGGTTTTAAACTAATTAGCTTATTATAACTTGGCGAGTTTTATATACTCAGTAAATATTGTCAATTAAAACAAGCCCATTAACAAAAACATTGGAATATTGTGCGACTCCTTTGTGTGAAGGTCAGGCTAACTGTGTTGAGTTTGTCTGTGTACTTATGAGCAACTCAGGCTAATGTTTTCATCCAAAAGAACAAATTATTAAAAATGTCTTTTATGCCGCAAAGATCAATTATGATCATTGCACAGTGTTTTCATTAAGCAGATACCACGAATCGATAATTCAAAATTGTATTTCGGTTCCTGAAAATTTCGCTCCTTTTCGATATGTAACTGATGCAATATATAATTATGAGGTTTGTACTGCAGTGCACTTGGCACATTTACCAAGCAATGCTGTTCCATAATTTTTATCTATGGTGTTTTACAAAAAATGATTCTTTACCAGAGTGGCTAAAGAAGCAACCAAAAGTGCTCAGAATACAGGATGTTGGTTCTTTGATTTAAAAATTTTCTGTCGGGCATTGCCCCCCCACCCACACACCAGCAGGTCTCCTTCAGTGATACTTTGGCCTCTTAAAATAAATCTTAATGAAAACCCGGATTGCAGTGACATCTAGCTATTTTGGTTGAAGGTCCCGGACAAATGTCTGGGTAGAACCACTGGCGCACGGCAAGTCAGTTAGAACACCTTTCCACATTAAGTCCTCTGTCCCTGAAAGGGACTGGCACATATGCAGTGCGAGGTTTATCAGAGTATAAAGGCAAATTTGTTCAGTCCTGCCTTTTCTTTCATACTTTTTCTTTGCATATAAAACCTGCAAAATATAATAAACTAATGACAATTCAGAGTTTCAACATGTTAGAATAAACCATCTGTAAACATTAATGCCCCAAAATGAACAATAAAAAAACATTGATGTATTGAAATAAACTTAAAATTGATAAAGTTATTACTGACGATAACAAAAAATAATGTGCCAAAATAAATGTAGAATTTTTTTTAACAAGATTTATATTTTTTCTGAATATTGCAATAAAAAAATCTTACAAAAAGTAAGCAAATGTTATACAAAAAAGATAAAAATATTACTTTTGATAAAGGTAAAAGAGATTCTCTGCATTACGTATCTGTAATTGAGTATATTGAATAGACATATCTTAGAAATAAAAAGTAAAATCATGAATTTTAAGCTGTTTTTCCAGTGTTATTTTAAAACACAAGTCCCAATTTTTGCAACCTTCTTTATAAAAAAAAAAGAAGCTAACATTAAGATATGTCTCCAAATTATACAAATTCAAAGCTTACTCAAGTTTTATCCATGAATCCTCTAATAACAATATTAGGCGAACAAAACACCTCTTTTGGTAAATTTGTTAACAAACAGATCGTTTTGTATTGGTAAAAAATACAGGTCGCATTGTGTTGTGAAAAAAAGGTGTCCTGGGAATTGCTCTTCATTGGCATCATCTATTGCAGTCATGCAAGCCATCAATCCATCTGCACTAAGCTACAGAAAACACAGCTTCCGGAGGGAGTTAATTGTTTGTCTACAGTCGCGCATTCACACGTGTACAGTTCATTGGTCCAAAGTTGCCATCACAAATTCATGGATAATTAACGGAACAGTTACATCGAACCCTCCGATGTTCAGCATTCCTGGCTTCTGCGCGAAGTCCAGACGTGTAGCCGTCAACCCGCAGAGAACCATCCTGTCATAAAAATAATTACAATACATATTCAGGCTATTAAAGTGCCACCTTATATATGCCAGATATCATTCTTCCATTAGACGCATGCACAGTTCTTTTTTACAGTCTACTTGTTAGCATTCTTTGCAGCCATAAACAGATTTCAGATTATGAAAAGAAATAATAAAAAAAATACAAAGACTATTAATATTTAAATTTTGTAAAAATTACATAACGAATCCTTATTATTGATCATTATTATAAATGGCTATTAGTAGGCATGATTAACATTAAGAATTTTTATTATTTAAGATTTATTATTAAGGATTTATTATTAAGGATTAATTAATAAAGATGACTATTAAGGATTATGATTTGGATGATTATTATTATTTAACATTAATATTATTACTAAGAATATATTATTATAAAATATTATTATTATTAAATATTTATTATTATTAAAGATTTATGATGATAAGGGATTTATTATTATTAAAGATTTATTATTATTAAAGATATATGATTATTAGGGATTTATTATTATTAAAGATTTATCATTATTAAAGATTTATTATTAAAGATTTATTATTATTGAAGATTATTTTTATTGAAGATTAATTATTATCAAGGATTTATTAGTATTAAAGATTTGTTACTATTTAAGGATTTATTATTTTTAAGGATTATCATTAAGTATTTATTATTTAAGGATTTATTATTAAGGATTAATTAATAAAGATGACTATTAAGGATTATGATTTGGATGATTATTGTTATTAAACATTAATATTATTACTAAGAATATATTATTATTAAATATTATTATTATTAAAGATTTATTATTATTAAATATTTATGATTATTAGGGATTTATTATTATTAATGAGTCATTATTGCATATTTATATTTACTATTTAAGGATTTATTTTTATTGAAGACTTATTATTTAATGATTTTTTAAGGATTTATTAAAGATTATTATTATTAAGGATTTATTATTATTAAAGATTTATTATTATTTAGGATTTATAATTATTAAGGATACTTAATTTTTTTTTTTTAAAGATTTATTATTATTGAAGATTAATAATTAATTAAGGATTTATTATTATTTAGGATTTATTATTATTAAGGATTTATTATTATTAAGGATTTATTATTATTAAGGATTTATTATTATTAAGGATTATCATTAAGGATTTATTATTTAAGGATTTATTATTATTGAAGATTTATTATTATTAAGGATTTATTATTAAGCCATATTATTAAGCACTTTGTCAAGTCAATGCATGGATTATAAGTACTTACTGAAGAAAAATTGTTAAACAGAACTACTACAGACAGCATTCAATATGAAAAAAACACTGAAAGCTCATTGAGGGAGAACCCCGTTCGAAAACTGCTACGTCCTGATTTTAGTACTTTAACTTGTAGACATAACTATTAATTTGTTCCGTGTTCAATATGGCTGCAAGGGATGACCCTCTGTTTTGTTTTTGAAATACATTGCAGTGGCCAGTTATGATCATTATCACAACGTCCAAACTTTTTTGTTGATGGAAGACCCCAGACAAATGTCTGGGTAAAACCACCGGCGCACAAAAAGTCAGCTGGAAGACCTTCCCACATGAAGTCCTTGGGCAAAAAAATGGGTCTCGAACCAACGTGGTGAGAGGCTAAGCAGTCAGAGGAGTTGTGGATAATCTCTTCTTATCAACTGGCGATTCTACCACTAAGCCAAGGACGCCCCACCTTTCTGATATATCCATCTATATGTGCATATGCATTTGGCTTGACCAGTATTCAAGAGGCCTGTTGTTATATTCCTAGCAGCTGACATCATTAACACAGGTTGGGATTAGGGATTAGCGGGCATTTTCGCCGATACTGTGCAGCGACATTTCTATCATTATAGCACAGGGGCACTTATGAGGTGCTCAGGGACTGAACCCGACCGGTCCATTATACTGACAGAGACAAGTCAGGCGTAATGCTGTCCCCTTAGACGCGAGCGTTAGGAGGGAAGCCACTACTACCAACTTTAAAGTCTTTGATTTGATCCGGCCGGGGTTTGAACCCACGACCTCCTGATTCGCAAACCGACGCTCTACCACCTGAGCTATTGCGGACGGTCCTTATACAGGTTGGCTTTTCATGTTAATATTGTGTAATCAGAAAAAGGTTATTTTACTTTGTGTTGGGCAGCTGCATGGCCTCTTTGTACTCTTCTAGACGTGCTGCGACGGGCTGCTCTCCTTCCATCTCGTTGCCATCGGAGATGATAAGGAACACGTCAAATGGTTTCTTCTTCTCCAGGGCCCAAGTTATGGGGGCGGAGGGATCGCAGGCAAGGTTTGGCACCTGAATTGTGGTTGAGCAGATAAGATGGCGATCATTAGATTGTATAGGAAGTCTTCATGAAAGAAATTAAAAAACGCTGGACCTTTGGTCCACCAAGCTGGCGATATCTACTGGACCGGACCAAATTTTACTGGACCAGTATGATTTCGGCATTTTGACACAAAAGGTTGGTAAGCTTACCGAGGTGTTACGAGTGGTTGGGTTCAGTAAAAGGCTATACAGCATTGTTTAGATTACTTTAGCAAGCATGTTTTCATAATAATTCTGAATTTTGAAAATGTTGTGGCTGAAAATTCTGTCA
This sequence comes from Sinonovacula constricta, assembly GCA_007844125.1. NCBI lineage: Eukaryota > Metazoa > Mollusca > Bivalvia > Cardiida > Solecurtidae > Sinonovacula > Sinonovacula constricta. Next base: position 30,408,657 of record CM017572.1, read on the forward strand.
ATTTAACTGCAAGAGGTTTTGGTTGACTCGGTCCATGAGGTTTTTGTCAAAGACAGTAGGTATAGTACATAACTGTGAGAACGTGGTATTTCATTTATTTCTGTGGAGATGCTGTCAGTATATAGGAAACATACAGGAAGAGAAGACCATGACTAACAGTTTGTATACATGGAATATAGTCCTTAGAAGTATTTTGGATTCAGTTTTTAGTGCCACATAATTTTTTTTGGTCCATTAGTTTTCACTTCAAGATTTTTTTGACAGTTTTTTTTAAATATCGGACCAGTTTTCAAAAAGCAGCCATTGCACTAATCAAACCTGGTGATTTTTACCCTAGCACATCATGTGGCATACCTCTGATTTGACTGATAAATTCATATGTAATTGATTAAATGGTGCAGCCATATCTTTTACCCTGTAAGTTTTGCCCCAACCGGTGTGAATGTACATTTCTACCTTGATGTTTTCTACTGTTAACAAAACAATGAGGAAATCGATTGTAAATTGTTTTCCACCTCCCCAAATCGTTTTAGTACAATAAGATTTTAATTCAATTTGTTTTACATCAAAATCAATTCGTAAAAACGATAAAACAATGCTTATCTGGAGCATTGAGTTTTATTTGGTTTTGTCCTGATATTATTCAATACAATTATGTTATGATTTCTTTTCCTGAAAAAGTTTATTATTTAATAAATGTTGCAAGTAGGCATGTAAATTGGGTTTATCATCCCGCCATCAGTATTTCAGTTATCTGGAGACGGTGTCCACTTGAAGCAGATATAGTGCTGCCTTTACTGTGTGTAGCATGCCATGATCACCTGACACAGTGCAACATCCAATCACATTATCCTTACACTGGGCCAACCAGTCATGGAGCTACCCTTATATTTGCTTGAGTGTTAGCAAGGGAACTATACCACTACCATTTAAAACGGTATGTTGCGACCCGGGGCCTTCTGTACCTGGAGCTGACGCCAAGTAAGCATGTCCTACAAAGATGCGAGGCTATTGAATCAAAGTATATTTCCCCGTGTATTTTCAATAATTTTTTACCCTTTGAAACACTTGCTTTGAAAATAAAACTGTGTCTAAATCAATGCTACAAATGTGAGGATTAACTATAAAGAATAAGTGGGTTAGGGATGGGGTTTGCCAGCATTCTTGCCGATATTGTGCAGCGACATTTCTATCATTATAGTACAGGGGCACTTATGAGGTGCCCAGGGACTGAACCTGGACGGTCCATTATACTGTCACCAAAGAGTCAGGCATAATGCTGTCCCCTTAGCCCCAAGCATTAGGAGGGAAGCCACTACTAACAACTTAAAAGTCTTTGGTTTGACAGACAGGGGTTTGAACCTGCGACCTCCCGATCCGCAAGCCGACGCTCTACCACCTGAGCTATTGCGGCCGGTTATATGTAAGTGGGTTACTTACGCCGGTGATTTGCATTATTAAAGCATGAACATCAGCGAAATGAGGTTCAATCCTTAAATGTGGCTATTTTAAAATTAAAGCCTCAAGATAAACTTTCAACTTGTAAAAATGGCCAAATTTTTCTAAAGTTGTAATATCCTTTTTGTTAAAAGTTGACTCTTAGCCCTTGCTTTGTATTTCAGAAGCAAGAAAGTCTCTTATTATAAATAAAATGTATTTATAAATAATTGCTTCAAAAACTTCTGAAGACCTGCAATCACTGAAACACCCTTGCTTTTTGTGAAAAAATTCAGCCAGGTGGGTAAATAGGATCATAAAATATATAAAAAGTGTACATATTACACATTTTTCCTGAGGATATTACACGACATTTAAAAAAGCATACTTACAGGTGCAGCCCTGTTTCCAATTTCCTGTATGAGGTCTTGTATTTCGGAGGGATACTTCATAGGTGTGAATGATGCAGTAAAGAAGCCGAGTTGTGGCTCAGTCTCTTTTTTCTTGATGAACGTCGCCATCAGAGCCATTACCTCTAGAGATGTTATGTTGGGGCAGCCACGTATACCCTTTCCCAGCTCCGACACCGAGGCCTTGACTGACACAAGGATTCGCTTGTTTGTGCTGGGATAGTTGTGCTATAAATAGAAACAGGAAGTATTGCTTCAATAGCTGTAAATAGCCACAATACCTATAAATAGCTCCAATATCTATAAATAGCCACAATAGCTATAAATAGCTCCAATATCTATAAAGAGCCACAATAGCTATAAATAGCTCCAATATCTATAAACAGACGCAATAGCTATAAATAGCTCCAATATCTATATATAGACACAAAATTTATAGACAGAGGAGCATCTTAAGTAGTTGCGATACAAATAAAAGAAGAGGGTCATGATGTCCCTTTATCGCTCACCTGAGGACTCAAAATCTTACAGTAGGCTCATATCTGGCATCAAAAGATGGGAGTTTCTTCTACTAAACAAATCTTTGATAAAGACAAGGATATAAATGTGAAATAAGTTTTTTCTGTTTGTTTTTGAAATTACTATTTATAATCATTATAGCAACGTCCAGCTTTTTCGGTGTAGGAAGACCCCAGACACATGTCCAGGTAGAACCACCGGCACACCGCAAGTCAGCTGGAAGACCTCCTCACATTAAGTCCTTCACTCCGAACAGGACTCGAACCTTTGCAGTGAGAGGCTAAGCATTCAGAGGAGTTACAAATCGGCAACTCTACCACTACGCCACGGCGCACCTAAGAAATAACTGCCCCATGTGGGGCAGGATAGTGAGACGACCATCTTTCAAGGTTGTTGGACATATAAATATAGAGAAAAACAAAAATTCTATTAAAAAAAGTGCTCTGCATGGTGGTGTGCCCAGTTCTGCAATATGTTCCCATAGCACGGTTTTACTGTACTTTATACATTTTTTTTTTTTACATCGTTTGACTTTAAAGCTTACCTGCACAGCGGTTTTGAACATTTGGTGGAGGGCATCATACAACAGTGGGTTGTTCTTGGTCACCGTTTCTGTCAAGGAAAGCTCGGCTTCTTTCTTAACCTGGTCAATAATAGTTTATATAAACAATAAACATATAAGGTAACTTAAGCTATTGTCCAACCATTAGTTTGTGCTCATATGGGATCATGTTCCAATTTTGGCAAAAATAAATAATGAAAGTGATTTAGTTGTTCTTTTTATGTCACCATGACTGAGTTAGTGTAACTTATTAAAACAAATGTACAAAATAAATAAATTATGGGCAAAAGCCACATAAAAATATAATTAAAATGTAATAAACTCAATAGCAAGTTGGATGATTAAGGCATTTGCTAGAATTATTAATGACACCTTTAGATAATTTTTAAGCATTTACCTGTACCTTTAAATGACAAGTGTATCAAAAGCACACCTGTCCCACCAACGGTATTTCAGTTATCTGGAGATGGAGTTCACTTGAAGCAGATATAGTGCTGCCTTCACTAAGTATAGCATGTCGTGAACACCTGGCATGACACCACACCCAGTCACATTAGCCTGACACCAGGCCAACTAGTCGTGGAACTACCCATATATTTGTTTCAGCGTTAGCAAGGGAGCTATACCATTACCATTTATAACGACTTTGGTATGTCGTGACATGGGATTGAACCCGTGGCCTCCCATACCTGGAGCCGACGCTCTACTGATTGAGCTACCAGGTCCGGTTCATGAACTGGTCTGTAGACGGCAGTAAGTCCTTAAAAATGATGTTCATTTACATTTAAGATACAAGCTGACAGTTAAATCTTGTATCCAGCCAACAAACACGACTCACCTGATGGTTACAAACACAACTCACCTGATGGTTACAAACACAACTCACCTGATGGTTACAAACACAACTCACCTGATGGTTACAAACACAACTCACCTGATGGTTACAAACACAACTCACCTGATGGTTATCGTCACCGCCTTGGTCCTTCTTCTTCTTCTTTTTCTTCTTCTTCAAATGGTGATCTGGATCGTTCGTACTGGCCGAGTGCTTCATGCAAGCTGACGCAGCATCACCATGACGTTCATGGCGTTTCTTCTCCCCGTACAGGTTGGTGTAGGTTCGAATGATAATATAGATCAGGAAAGGACTGATTCTAGGAAAAAATAAAAATTAGGAAATAGACTTTTACATATCTCACATAACTTATCTTTTTTCAAAATAAATATTAATGAATATTATTTTTCATTACCTTATGCAAGTATTTCCATGACATTAAAATTCATTTATACAACTTCTTAGAATGCTGCTACTATTTTTAAAAGTTGCTATTTTTAGGATGTTATTTTCAAAATAATGCTATTTTAAGAATGCTGCTATTTTTAGATCTTACTATTTTTACATTCCTTACTATTTTCAAATTCTTTCTATTTTTAAGATTCTTACTATTTTTAAATTCTTTTAATTTTTAAATTCTTTCTTACTATTTTTAGATTCTTACTATTTTTAAAATCTTTCTATTTTTAGATTCTTACTATTTTTAGATTCTAACTATTTTTAGATACATACTTTTCAGCCTTGACAAGACTCTCATCTTTGACCTTTTCTATGACCCTAGACTGTATTTGCTGCAGAATGGGGTCTACTTTCTCTTTGGAGTCTGGAACTGTGAGAAATCCACGACGCGCTAATGACGTCAAGTGACTCAACGTCTCTCCCAAGGTAAATGTCATTAGCAGAGTATTCCATACCTTTAAAAAGAGAGACAGAAAATAAGAAAATTTTAAATGTTCATATTTGTTTTATATGCAGGACTTCTTTGTGAAAAATGCAAGTAGCTAAACTATAAAATGAGAGCCCGACTATTTGGATATTATGCTAGTGTAATTGTTACGATTCACTTTTTCCTAGTTATGTGTTATATTAATATTTTCTGTCCTTTTTCCATTGATTTATTGTTTTGATGTGCTACTATAATGCTACTATAATGTGTGCTTCTGTTTATAATTACAATTTGTATACTTTAGTGTGTTACATCTCTAATGTTTAAATAAACAAATCATAAAAAAATATAAAAAACATCGTGTTTTCCTTATTCAACCACCCCTAAAATTGTCTCATGCACATGGTACAAATTTAACAATGCACAAGTCGATTCTTATTCATAACTCGATAATTGTCAGTCCCTTCAAAATCGAAATAACGAGGTTTGACTGTGTAAGAAAATATAATAAAATTTAACTTATGGATTATTACAGCTTGTGTTGATGTAGGAAGTGTGCAGAAGAACTACCTGAAAGAACACTTCCATGACCAAGGATTGGGATGGGATTTGCCGGCAGCAACATTTCTATCATTATAGCACAGGGGCACTTAAGAGGTGCCCAGGGACTGAACCCAGCCGGTCCATTATATTGACACCGACGAGTCAGGCGTAATGCTGTCCCCTTTGCCCCGAGCGTTAGGAGGGAAGCCACTACTACAAATTACAAAGTCTTTGGTTTAACTGGCTGGCGTTTAAACCTGCGACCTCCAGATCCGCAAGCCAAGGCTCTACCACTTGAGCTATTGCGGCCGGTTCCATGACCAGTGAACTCAATAAAAAACTCACGGTGCTGAAGTTTAACACTACTTACTCGATATTAAACTCAGATACTTAAGTTTAACTTAAGTTTAGGTCTAGATAAAACTTATGTACAGAAGTTATTTTCCAGAAAATTTAACTCGAGTTTTAAGTCTAGATATAAATCGGGTAATGATGTTCAACTCCAGTTTACCTCTAGATGAAACTCAGGTACCAATGTTTAACACTTGATAAAACTCATTTAGTTTAACATTTAAAATAAAACTCAAGGAGCTGAAGTTTAACTTCAGTTTAATTCCAGATATACCCAGATACTAAAATTGAACTCCCATTTAACTAAGGATAATGCTCAGGTACAAAAATTCTGTTGCAGTTTTTTTATCAATAAAACTCAAGGACTAAAGTTCATCTGCAGATTTATTCTAGATAAAACTCAATGACTGACGTCTAGTTAGACAAGAGGGCCATGATGGCCCTTAATCGCTCACCTGATGACACAGGCTTTAGGTAGGCTCAAATCTGGCATCAAGTAATTAAAAGTTATTTACTTTAGAAATCTTTGGTGAAGATTGGACCATTAGTGTGGCCACTGGGTTGATAACATTTTCTAGAATTTTACCAAGTAACCTACTGAATCCACATGACTCACTTCAAAACATATGTAAGATTTCATACTGGCAAACATGATGGTCAAGTTTGGTGAAGACTGGGCCATCAACGTAGCCTCTTAAGTGTTTTCACAAGCTTTTTCTAAAATTTAACCTAGTGACCTACTTTATGACCCCACAAGACCCAATAATGAACTCATCCAAGATTTCATGTTGACAAACATTCTGACAAAGTTTGATGAAGATTGGCCAATAAATAGGGCCTCTAGTGTGTTTACAAGCTTTTTCTAAGATTTGACCCTGTGGCCTACTTTTTGATCCCACGTGACCCAGTTACGAACTTATCCGAGATTTCATGCAAACAAACATTCTGACCAAGTTTGGTGAAGATTGGGCTATAAATGTGGCCTCTAGTGTGTTCACAAGCTTTTTCTAAGATTTGACCTAGTGACCTACTTTTTGACCCCACGTGACCCAGTTACGAACTCATCCAAGATTTCATGCAGACAAACATTCTGACCATGTTTAGTGAAGATTGGGCTATAAATGTGGCCTCTAGTGTGTTCACAAGCTTTTTCTAAGATTTGACCTAGTGACCTACTTTTTGACCTCACGTGACCCAGTTACGAACTCATCCAAGATTTCATGCAGACAAACATTCTGACCATGTTTGGTGAAGATTGGGCTATAAATGTGGCCTCTAGTGTGTTCACAAGCTTTTTCTAAGATTTGACCTAGTGACCTACTTTTTGACCCCACGTGACCCAGATACGAACTCATCCAAGATTTCATGCAGACAAACATTCTGACCAAGTTTTGTGAAGATTGGGCTATAAATGTGGCCTCTAGTGTGTTCACAAGCTTTTTCTAAGATTTGACCTAGTGACCTACTTTTTGACCCCACGTGACCCAGTTACGAACTCATCCAAGATTTCATGTAGACAAACATTCTTACCAAGTTTGGTGAAGATTGGGCTATAAATGTGGTCTCTAGTGTGTTCACAATTTTTTCCTAAAATTTGACCTCGTGATCTACTTTTTGACCCCAGGTGACCCAATAATGAACTCATCCAAGATTTCATGCAGACAAACATTCTGACCAAGTTTGATGAAGATTGGATAAAAATTGTGGCCTGTAGTGTGTTCACAAGGTAAATGTTGACGCCGGACGCCGGACGAAGCGGTATCACAAAAGCTCCCCTTGAGCACGTTGTGCTCAGGTGAGCTAATAAAACTCAAGGTGCAGAAGTTTAAGTCCAGTTTTATTCTAGATAAAACTCAAAGACTGACGTTTACGTTAGATAAAACTCAAGTTTAGAAGTCTCTCTACAGATATCTCAGGTACTGAAGTTTGATCAAAGACACAACTTGATATGCTGAAGTTTAACTCTATATGCTAATCAAGTGCTGAAGGAAAATAAGATGCTTTCTATTTGTACTTTTTAGGGATGGGATGGGATTTGCCAGCATTTTTACCGATACTGTGCAGTGACATTTCTATCATTAAAGCACAGGGGCACTTATAAGGTGCCCAGGGACTGAACCAGGCCGGATCATTATACTGACACCGACGAATCATGCGTAATGCTGTCCCCTTAGTGTTAGGAGGGAAGCCACTACTACCAACTTTAAAGTCTTTGGTTTGACCCGGTCAGGGTTTGAACTCGCGACTTCCCGATCCGCAAGTCGATGCCCTAGGGCTTGAGCTATTGCAGACGTACTTTTTTAGCGTGTAACCATAAATGACAGTAGTAACATAAACTTTAAGTACAAAGTAGAAGGTGTATTATGTTGATATTTATCCATTTTGACTGCAGACATATTATTGAAAAAAAAAGTTCACAATTCATTACCTCTTTTGAAGACAGGAGAGGTCCTGGGATATGTTCTATTTTAAGACTGAGCTCTTCAATCGCCATGGCGACACTAAGGCCATCCTCTGAGTGCTTGACCTTTTCCACAGCTTCGATGTATTTGATAACGTTTTGTACATCCTCTGACGGGTCAGGGGTCATCTCCTTGGCAACATTTAAACCTTTAATCACATACTTGACAATGAATGCCACACCTGTAAATAGAATGAAAAAAGTAATTTTGTAGGTTTTCAAGAGAAAAGTGTGCTTCTGGGATTGGGGATTTGCCGGCATTTTTGCCGATGCTGTGCAGCAACATTTCTATCATTATAGCACATGGGCACTTATGAGGTGCCCAGGGACTGAACCCGGCCGGTCCATTATACCGACACCAACGATTCAGGCGTAATGCTGTTCCCTTAGCCCCGAGCATTAGGAAGGAAGCCACTACTACAAACTTTGGTTTGACTCGGCTGGGGTTTGAACCCGGGACCTCTTGATTCGCAAGCCATCGCTCTACCGCTTGAGCTGTTGTGGCCAGGGAGAGTGCTTCTGACATAGACCCTCATTTATATATGAAAAAAATCTAGCTACTTGAAAAGATATTTAAATTTTGTATAGTTAAACAAGTGCACTGTATATACTTTGCTCGAATTCTGTCTGTAAATTTCAAAAATGAGGTGTTAAACCTATGATTTTAAAATACAATTCCCTCTTTTCGTTACTTTAATCAGCTTGTCAGCAAGATGGCACAGTTTAACATGCTAATTATACTTCTAAAATGTTATTCTTTGATAAAATGTTGTATATTTCATTTCATCTATGACTTGTACGTTTACACAGTTTATTTCTTACTTCAATGATTATTGTAAGTAATTTTCATCGAATCAATGTTCTATTTGAGCTGAAATAATTTCGTAACATAAATGACATAGCGTAATTTTGTTAACATTTAGAAAAGAATGTTTGTTGTTTGACGTCACATTTCAAATGTAAGAGATGTATGAGGCGGACACATTGATACATAAATGTCACTTTCAAGTGCTCATCCAAAATCACTATTCAGACCACTTTGAGTCAGAACAGAAGGTGGTCTTAATAAAGGGACATTACTCTATTTAAATTTCACCTTCTTACCTCCCTTTGGGGAAGGTATTTGGTATACAGTAACTGAAGAAGAAAATACAACTTTTCAAATTTTAAGTGAGCAAAACTTTAAAAATGAGCAAATTAAGAATAAAACTAAGAATATTTCTTGTATTAAGTATATGAAAATACAAACCCACAAGGGAGACAACCAATACATTTTGTTCATTTCTTATCTCAATCAATTAGATTCCATTTTATGTGAATGCTACATCCTTAAATGGTTTTCAAAAGTTTAAAAAGTGAAAAAAAAAATATAAAGACTTCTGCAGTAACTTTAAACCAAATACCTAGCCACATGGGAGGTAAGAATGTAGGTATTTTTTGAAAGAGTACAGTCCCTTTACATACAAAGAGGTAATAGACTTGAAACATTGTCAAAACATTGTATAATACATTGTGAAGACACATGTCTGAGAAGGCACATATTAGTCGGAGCTTAGTGATATCAAAAGACTCGATTTGAAACTGTTTGGTAATTCTGGTCAGATTATAAATCTTTACTATGCAAACCAACTGTAGAAATTTGGTAATTTGATTTTTCTCATTTATAAAACAATCTGTTCTCTTGAGACGTGAGACTGGCACCAGAAGCAAAAAATCTGAAAATTGATGGGGGGTCTGGGGGTCGAAAGCCCCTTAGCTGAAAAATAAAAACAGCCATTCCCATGGTGCCTAAATCCATCATCCAGAGAGCTTTTTCTTACTTTGACCTACCCCTATTTACTCATACTGAACACAACTACAAGCTTCAAAATGATCCTATTTCATGACTTATTTTCCATTAAAATCACACACTCCTTAACAACATGGTATTTCACTGTAAGACTGGGTCTCAAACTGTTTCGCTTAATGATTTAACTACTCAATACTTTTCACAAAATGTTCCCAATCCTGTTAATAATACATGTATCAAGTAAGTATTGTTTCTAGGCGATTTATATGTACAATGAACTGCCCGAGCAACTGTCCATCCACTTCAAACTCCATCCAGTTCCATTTTAAAGCATTCTCTACACCCGAATCATTTGTTTTCATATGGCATTTTCCAAGCTCTGCAAACCTGAAGACCGCCATTTTAAAGAAAGAGCTCCCCGATTTGGAGACTTTGTACGCTGACATGTTTGTTTATTAGGTTAATCGTTCCACCAACAGTATTTTTGTTACCTGGAGATGGTGTCCACTTGAAGCAGATATAGTGCTGCCTTCACTGTGTATAGCATGCTATGAACACGTGCCATGACACCACACCCAGTCACATTATCCTGACACCGGGCCAACCAGTCATGGAACTAACCCTATATTTGCTTAAGAGTTAGCAAGGGAGCTATACCACTACCATATTAATGTTTTGTTTTTGAAATACAGTGCAGCGCCCATTTATGATCATTACACCAACGTCCAGCTATTTTGGTAGAGGAAGACCCCAAACAAATGTCTGGGTAGAACCACAGGCACACAGCAGGTCAGCTGGAAGACCTTCCCACATTAAGTTCTTCACCCTGAACAGGACTCAAACCCACGTTGCTAAGTTGTCCTATGATATAAAAGAACGTGACTCTACAACTATGCCACGGGCGCCCCCACTACCATTTTAAATGACCTTGGTATGTCGAGGTCCGGGATTGAACAATCGACCTCTTATACTTGGACACTCTACCCAATTATGCTACCAGGTCCATGCACAACAACTATTAGAAGAATGTATATGTTAAAAAGTATGTGCAGTGATATTTTTTTGGCGTGTGATTTGCGATTTTAGCGCATATTTTTCAAGAAAAATGCATAATTTTAATATATCTTCGCTTAAAAACACAATCGATAAACTAGCTATCATAACATCCAAACATTTCATATCCATAACACGTCATCTTTGAGCAATTACTACGAGATAAAAATTGTCTGGAACACCGCTACTTCACGCGCACTTTTCGCGCACTTGTTCACACGCACTTGTTTATATTAGCAGTACAATACGACGCCAGTAACCAGATCAATCTCCAGTCATTTCCGTTTTCATTTTTGAGATGCTAAGGTTTTGCTCAGTGATGTTGTAACCAGTTACTGTAACATAATGACTCTTGTCTAGTCTTGGTTAATTTTGATTTATATGAATATATAATGTTTTTGTACAATGAATGTACATTGTTATTTGTTTTTATGCGCAAAAATAAAACTTTTGTCAAAGATTACTAAAAAATCTCATTTATTTTGAAAAAAATTATGGAGCAGAATTTGGGCATTTATTCATTTGACTACTTGTTGTTTTCATTTGCTTAAGTATTAATCATATTCCTACAAATTTGATTCGTCTGTGAGTAAATCAAAATTCTTTACTTAAATATTGATTTATTCTATCTTACTATGTTAATTGTAAGTTGTAATATTCTAAAGCCAATGCCAGTACTTCATCTTAATTCCTTTAATTTAATATTAGATACCAATAAATAACTTATTGATTCAAACATGTGCTGTTTCTACTTATTTAATTGAAAGTGTTTTTTCTCGAACTTGTTTCTTTCAAATGTATTTGTGCAACTATTATTCCCATTCGATTCACACTGAAAATAGAGAATCTTATCATTAATATTTGCTTGTTGTGTCCTAGTTGGGTACCAGACCTAAAATTCTAGCGCAAAATCTTATTGACGGGAGATAACTCATGTATCGCTTCGGTATTTTCCGTTAGCACACGGTGTGTTGATACAATGCTATGCGGCGATTTAATAAACACGAGCTCTAAACGACAACAACAGTTTAAATCAAGTTCATATCAACAACAACATGTGATTGGAAATAATAATAGTATTTCTACTTTTGAAACTGACATAATACAGTCAAACCTGTATTAAAAGACCACCATCGGGACAGGGCGGAAGTGGTCTCTTAAGACAGGTGGTCTTTTAATGCAGCATGGTTACTTTTTGTGAGAACCACACTTGAAATTTACAAATTGTGTTGTATAAGCAAGGAGTTGAAAAAGCAATAACATCAATATATTTTATTAGTGTAACAGAACAGTTAGGCATGAAAAGGTCAACTAATGTCATTAAAAATAAATAAATCAGCACATAAATACATGTATGTTTATCAGATATTATGTTTGTGCATTTTGTATTGTGTACATTCCGCCTGGATTTTCACAGTCAATTTGTATTTTGTGCTAAATCCTCTGTCGTCTTGTAATAAAATTAGTATGTAATTAAAGTATATACACTACAATTTACATGTTATCAAATTGCAAACAACAGTTCTAAAATCATCACTTAGCACTGAAATAATTATGAATGGTAGTTTGTTTCACAAATGATGTCATTTGCATGTCAATTAGAATAACGATAACATAAGTCGTTCAGTGAGTCATTTTGAGTTGAACGTTTAACGTTTCATTTTCGAATGTCCATCTTCATATTCGTCCATTATCTCACGTTTTCGTTTTGCAATGTTCTGAATCTGCGTTTTTCCGACACCAAGATCAGATGCAACAGCACGACAATTTTTCCCAATGTTCAAAAGTTTGATAACTTGGACACGATCGTCTATTGTAAGGCACGTTCGTTTAGACATGTTGATGCGTAATGCAACAAAGAACAACTGTTCCAGATATTCCATTTCTTTACTGTATCCAATTGCAGTTTGCGCTTTATAATTGTATATTTTAAGTTTTTAGCAAATCAATTTATCGTAATTTATACAAACATAACTTTGATTTACATTAAAAGAAACCGAAGTCGGAACATGGTCAATAGGTGTCAATACGAGCGGTAATATGGCACACTCGATTAGGTGTGAATCGAGCGCGGGCTTGATGTGTACATCGACCCAGTGACATTACGTAATTTCCCAGTTTGACACGGCTGATTGCAGTGATTAGCATAGAAGAGCAAGCGTGTAAATTAATTGCTTATTGTGTTGTCGTAACTAATGTGTGAGTGGATTAACGCGGTCGCCTATTAGGGTATAATTAAAGCATGTTTGACATGTTTATGTGCGGTCGCTGGACGCAGATCAAAGGTGGGCGCTTATTACATTACAATAACAGAACAAATATGGTCGGGCGGCTTTGAAGTGGTCGCATAGAGCAGGTGGTCGCCGGTTAGGGGTGGTCGTATGGTCAGGTTTGACTGTATATGTACTCTGTGTAATTTTGCTCTATATTGAACAAACGCTTACCCTTGTTGTTACCCTGGATTTCGTGGAATCTTTGGGTGCGACTCTTTTCCATAGGTCACAGAGTCACTGTGGCCATAGCTTTGGTCTCACACCGCTAAGTTTTTTTTATTGTCGAATAAATATGACAATGCGATGTAGCATGTTAAGCTTTTGCGGCAAAGATAAATATCACATTAATTTACGCATATTAAATCAGACAAAACACAAATTAATGCCTAACCCTAACCCTAGACTATGGCCTACAAAAATATGGAAAAGAGTGTTTCCCGGAATTTTTTGAAGAGAATATTTCAACGGTTACACCGTCAGAAATTACGGACTTTTACGGAAATATTGGTTCCCGGCCAGATGTAATTTCGTATTCGTGTGATTGCAGTTCGTATTCGTCTAAGTGCATTCGTATAGATTTTATTCTAGTGTTATGTAACCCACTTTGTATTCTTAAAAGAACGGACGTTCAAGATCATTAGTTAAAACTAAATATTCAAATTAAAAAGGAAGAAGTATGCAACATAATATTTTAATCACGTAGTTTAAACAAGAAAGAAGTAGAAACAATTGATCCTTACATTCTGCAGTATCAAAATACGGATGTTTAACTGTCAGTTAAAAAGTAGCAATTAAACGTGTTTAAATCAATATAAATTTATATGATTATAGATAAGAATTTAATGAATATGAATATAAATTAGATAAATAGAAATTGAAAGATAAACAGCGAATAAATGCCCAAATTCTGCTCCATAAAAAATCATTGTTTTCAAATATGTGCACTTTTTTATCACATACTTTTCAAATGATAAAATATCGCTGATGTTTTGTGAAGGGCCCTCAGGGTGGCTCAGTGCTGCAGTATTCATTTATTGTCGTTTGTGAAGCATGTGTTTTCAACATGTGGATGTGGAGGATACATGCAGCTGCCACAAGTATTTGAACTGCCTGTAATATGCTGAGGTAAATGCTCTAGGGGTAAATATGTATGATAATACCTTGCATAACAGACCCCTACGAATCCTTGAAAAAAAGGCTGCTGATACTATGAAAAATAAACTCTGAATATACCTTAATACTGAAGAAATGTTTGAAAAAAGCAATCTATATGATTAAACAATGAAAACAAGAAGCTGTGTTAAAAAAACACATATGCCCCCACCCCAAGTTATATAACTTGTCAGGGTCATGATCTGTGCACTGTTTAGTAAGTGTGTAACCTTTCATGCTACTGCTCTTTGTAGAAATTGAGAAATATCCAACTTGCCAAAACAGGTTAATAATTTCTCTAAATACAAAAAGGGGAGATAAACCAAGAAATAAAGATAACCAGAGTTATGTAACTTGTCAGGGTCATGACCTGTGCACTGTTAAGTAAGTGTGTAAACTTCCATGCCACTGCTCTTTGTAGAAACTGAGAAATATCCAACTTGCCGAAAAAGGTTAATCGGACGAACCGACAAACGGTTCAATAACTAATGCCGGGGGCATAAAAATAAGATTTAAATGAAAAAAATAAGTTCACATACATGTATATATGTGATATTTAAAAAAAAAGGTTCTTGTATCTAAAACACTTGTAAGTAAACTCCCCCACCCCACCCCACGCCCGTCCCTTTGTGAACAGGTCAGCTTCTGCACAAAGAAGTTACATCAGCAAAACAATGTGAATTTCAATTAACAACATGTTTTTTTTCTTATTACTTATAAATACTGCTTTGACAATGGTTCATGTTTAGAAAGTGTAGGATTAACAATTCCTATTATCCTAGTATACCCTTTATCTTGTTCATTATTTTACCTTAAACCAATTAGAAGTCTCAGTGACGAGTATAAGAGGTTTTGAAAGGTAAAACTTTGGACTTAACAGTACAATTACTGTGGTTGGTGGAGATTGTTTTGAATTGGTAAAATTTTGATTGGTGGAAATTGTTTTGAATTGGTAAAATTTTGATTGGTGGAAATTGTTTTGACTGGTAAAATTTTGATTGGTGGAGATTGTTTTGAATGGTAAAATTTTGATTGGTGGAGATTGTTTTGAATGGTAAAATTTTGATTGGTGGAGATTGTTTTGAATGGTAAAATTTTGATTGGTGGAAATTGTTTTGACTGGTAAAATTTTGATTGGTGGAGATTGTTTTGACTTGGTACATTTGATTGGTGGAGATTGTTTTGCATTGGTCCATTTTGCATTGGTGGCGCTTGTTTTGCATGGTCCCCTTTTGGGTGGCGGTTGTTTTTGCCTCGTCACCTTTTGCTTGGTGGCGCTTGTTTTGCATGGTCCCCTTTTGGGTGGCGGTTTGTTTTGCCTGGTCCCCTTTTGGGTGGCGGTTGTTTTGCCTGGTCACCTTTTGGTTGGTGGCGGTTGTTTTGCCTGGTCCACTTTTGCTTGGTGGCGCTTGTTTTGCCTGGTCCCCTTTGCTTGGTGGCGCTTGTTTTGCCTGGTCCCCTTTTGCCTTGGTGGCGCTTGTTTTGCCTGGTCCCCTTTTGGTTGGTGGCGGTTGTTTTGCCTGGTCCCCTTTTGGTTGGTGGCGGTTGTTTTGCCTTGGTCCCCTTTTGCTTGGTGGCGCTTGTTTTGCCTGGTCCCCTTTTGGGTGGCGGTTGTTTTGCCTCGTCCCCTTTTGCTTGGTGGCGCTTGTTTTGCCTGGTCCCCTTTTGGGTGGCGGTTTGTTTTGCCTGGTCCCCTTTTGGGGTGGCGGTTGTTTTGCCTGGTCCCCTTTTGGTTGGTGGCGGTTGTTTTGCCTGGTCCCCTTTTGCTTGGTGGCGCTTGTTTTGCCTGGTCCCCTTTTGGTTGGTGGCGGTTGTTTTGCCTGGTCCCCTGCTTGGTGGCGCTTGTTTTGCCTGGTCCCCTTTTGGGTGGTGGCGCTTGTTTTGCCTGGTCCCCTTTTGGTTGGTGGCGTTGTTTTGCCTGGTCCCCTTTTGCTTGGTGGCGCTTGTTTTGCCTGGTCCCCTTTTTGGGTGGCGGTTGTTTTGCCTGGTCCCCTTTTGGGTGGCGGTTGTTTTGCCTGGTCCCCTTTTGGTTGGTGGCGGTTGCTTTGCCTGGTCCCCTTTTGCTTGGTGGCGCTTGTTTGCCTGGTCCCCTTTTGGTTGGTGGCGCTTGTTTTGCCTTGGTCCCCTTTTGCTTGGTGGCGCTTGTTTTGCCTTGGTCCCCTTTTGCTTGGTGGCGCTTGTTTTGCCTTGGTCCCCTTTTGCTTGGTGGCGCTTGTTTTGCCTGGTCCCCTTTTGCTTGGTGGCGCTTGTTTTGCCTTGGTCCCCTTTTGCTTGGTGGCGCTTGTTTTGCCTTGGTCCCCTTTTGCTTGGTGGCGCTTGTTTTGCCTTGGTCCCCTTTTGCTTGGTGGCCCTTGTTTTGCCTGGTCCCCTTTTGCTTGGTGGCTTGTTTTGCCTGGTCCCCTTTTGCTTGGTGGCGCTTGTTTTGCCTGGTCCCCTGTTGGTGGTTGGCGCTTGTTTTGCCTGGTCCCCTTTTGGGTGGCGGTTGTTTTGCCTGGTCCCCTTTTGGTTGGTGGCGGTTGTTTTTGCCTGGTCCCCTTTTGCTTGGTGGCGCTTGTTTGCCTGGTCCCCTTTTGCTTGGTGGCGCTTGTTTCTGCCTGGTCCCTTTTGCTGGTGGCGCTTGTTTTTCCCTGGTCCCCTTTTGCTTGCTGGCGCTTGTTTTGCCTGGTCCCCTTTTGGGCGGTGGCGCTTGTTTTGCCTGGTCCCTTTTGGTTGTTGGCGGTTGTTTTGCCTGGTCCCTTTTTCGTTGGTGGCGCTTGTTTTGCCTGGTCCCCTTTTGGGTGGCGGTTGTTTTGCCTGGTCCCCTTTTGGTTGGTGGCGGTTGTTTTGCCTGGTGCCCTTTTGGGTCGCGGTTGTTTTGCCTGGTCCCCTTTTGGTTCGTGGCGCTTGTTTTGCCTGGTGCCCTTTTGGGTGGCGGTTGTTTTGCCTGGTGCCCTTTTGGGTGGCGGTTGTTTTGCCTGGTGCCCTTTTGGTTCGTGGCGGTTTGTTTTGCCTGGTCCCCTTTTGGTTCGTGGCGCTTGTTTTGCCTGGTCCCCTTTTGGTTGGTGGCGGTTGTTTTGCCTGGTCCCCTTTGGTTGGTGGCGGTTGTTTTGCCTGGTCCCCTTTTGGTTGGTGGCGGTTGTTTTCCCTGGTCCCCTTTTGGTTGGTGGCGGTTGCTTTGCCTGGTCCCCTTTTGCTTGGTGGCGGTTGTTTTGCCTGGTCCCATTTTGGTTGGTGGCGGTTGTTTTGAATGGTAAAATTTTGGGTGGAGGTTGTTTTGAATGGTAAAATTTTGGACAATTACAGCGGTCAGTGGAGATTGTTTAGAATGGTAAAATGTTGGACTAAACAGTAATTTGTGCATATTTCCATTGCTTTTCAGATGTATGTTGTGATTGAAATGACAAAATAGAATATAAAAAAAGAGTTGTAAGAAAATTTGGTTACAAATTGATATTTTTTTTATAATTGTGTGTCCAGACAGGGAACAGATTCAGTCAATTGTGAACTGGTCCCTTCACCAGACATGCTTAATGAAGGGACAAAACATGCTGATATCATATCCAAAACACTTGCTAATAAAAACATTTTCTTAAATGAAATATACATTTTGAATACAATATTTGTTTGTTTGGCATGATACTACACCCAGTCACATTATCCTGAGAAAGGAGCCAAACAGTCATGAAACTACTCTTATATTCCCTTGAGCGTTAGCAAGGGAGCTATACCACTGCCATTTTTAAGGACTTTGGTATGTCGCGGCCTGGGCTCGAACCCTCCCGTACCAGGTCTGATGAATTCAATGCTTGTTTATTGTATAACTTTTACTATACAGCTTAAATCATCACATACTTAATTTTTTAACCAGATATTATTGTTCGCTATAATTAACCCCACCAGAAACAAGAAACACACAGCATAGTAAATTTATTCTGGGCTTTTTCCACTTCGTTAGTAGGCGCCTTACCCTTCTGAAATTTCTTCATGCAGTTTTCCTCCAAAAGAGGGTTGTCACTAGAAATATTTTGAGCAGGCTCAAATCACATTTGAGGAGGCTAGGCTATGCGAGCGCGAAGGTGCGAAGCATTGCTAGGGGGGTCCTGGGGCATGCTCTTGACCATTTTTCTTCTTCTTTTTTTTTCAAATTTGAGGCAGCCCGATTTTTATTTGAGGCGGTCAAATCGGCCACCAACCGCCTCCTAATGACAACCCTGCAAAAATAACTTTACATCAGGCCTTTTTATTTCTCTTTAAGGAAGAAATCATGCTGTTTTCCCTTAAATTATAGGGATTGGGATGGGATTAGCTGGCATTTTTGCCGATACTGCACAGCAACATTTCTATCATTAAAGCACAGGGGTACTTAAGAGGTGCCCAGGGACTGAACCTGGCCGGTCCATTATACTGACACCGACGAGTCAGGCGTAATGCGGTCCCCTTAGCCACGAGCGTTAGGAAGGAAGCTACTACTACCAACTTTAAAGTCTTTGGTTTGACCCGGCCGGGGTTTGAACCCTCGACCTCAAGATCCGCAAGCCAAAACTCTACCACCTGAGCTATTGCGGCCGGTTTAAATTATAGGGAATGAACCTCTTCCCCTGGCAGTGAAGAAGGCCTTGATATTCTACTACAATGTTAATGTTACATGCTGGAGTGCTGTTATACAAGTGGTCACATCAGTAAAGACAGAGTGTGAAGAAATTGCTGACTAATTCAGAAACCTCTTAGCATTAACTGTCTGTATTTTGGCAAGTTTTGAAAATGTATCAAAAAAGCTTCTAACTGCCTAACCAGGATCTGCACCATTTGTTGGCATGCTTTCACAACAATTAATAGTGTCAAGTCATCTCATTATTGTAAGTATTAAATTTGTTATAAAAAAATAGAATTAGAAATAAAACTACCTCAGGGTACGTACTCAGTAGAAATGTTTCTTCTGTTTTCTGTTCTGCTGGCAGGGTGTGGTGGGGGAGGAAATGGTTGGGAAACTTTTACCATTTAGCATGCTAAGCATGAATATATCAAACTAAGATAAAAAGTGTATATCCAGATCAGTAAGCCACGCCCACACCCCATGGGCCCTACATGATCAGGATAGATTCTTCTGTTTTCTGCTCTGCTGGCAGACAGAAAGACGGGGAAGGGATGGGAGTGGGTAGTGGGAGACTTTTACCATTTAGAATGCTAAGCATGAATATATCAAGCTTTGTTAAAAATTGTACATCCAGATCAGTAAGCCATGCCCACACCCCATGGGTCCTACGTGATAAGGATAGTTTCTTCTGTTTTTAGTTCTGTTGGCACACAGAAAGATGGATGGGGGGTGGGAGTGGGGGGTGGGGGGTGGGGGAATTTTACCATTTAGAATGCTAAGTATGAATATAGCAAGCTAAGGTAAACAGTGTATATCCAGATCAGTAAGCCACGCCCACACACCATGGGACCTACATGATCAGGATAGATCCTTCTGTTTTCTGCTCTGCTGGCAGACAGAAAGACGGGGAAGGGGTGGGAGTGGAGGGTGGGAGACTTTTACCATTTAGAATGCTAAGCATGAATATATCAAGCTTTGTTAAAAATTGTACATCCAGATCAGTAAGCCATGCCCACACCCCATGGGTCCTACGTGATAAGGATAGTTTCTTCTGTTTTTAGTTCTGTTGGCACACAGAAAGATGGATGGGGGGTGGGAGTGGGGGGTGGGGGGTGGGGGAATTTTACCATTTAGAATGCTAAGTATGAATATAGCAAGCTAAGGTAAACAGTGTATATCCAGATCAGTAAGCCACGCCCACACACCATGGGACCTACATGATCAGGATAGATCCTTCTGTTTTCTGCTCTGCTGGCAGACAGAAAGACGGGGAAGGGGTGGGAGTGGAGGGTGGGAGACTTTTACCATTTAGAATGCTAAGTATTAATATATCAAGCTTGGGTAAACAGTGTAGATCCCAAACTGTCAGCTCTCAACCCCAGCCCCCACCACTCCCATGGAAGAGGCATGATCAGGATATGAACTGTTTGGCTTCTAAGGCGCTTACAAAATGTCTAGGTAGCTTTTCAGGTAGATATAGAAACCTGACCAAAGATTGGAGTGTTTATTACTGACAGCTGGATCAGGGTTACTATAGAGAGATGGATAGTAAAGCCCTAGTGCAGTGTGTGAGAAATGCTTCACATTCCAATGCTCTGTTCTCAGACGGGTACTGATATCTGGGATGCACTTCAGAATTTCTCAGGAAAGTTTTCCCATACATGATATTGGCACCGTCTCATGAGTTCTTTATTGATGAAATATCTTGTTTATATTGCCCATTCACACCTTTCTTTTTTTATTTCATTTATCCAGTTTATTATTTATGTTTATGTTTATCATCCCAACAACAGTATTTCAGTTATCTGGAGACAATGTCCACTTGAAGCAGATATAGTGCTGCCTTCACTGTGTAAAGTATGTTTGTTTATTGGGTTTATCGTCTCACCAACAGTATTTCAGTTATCTGGAGACGGTGTCCACTTGAAGCAGATATAGCGCTGCCTTTACTGTGTATAGAATGTTTGTTTATTGGGTTAATCGTCCAACCAACAGTATTTCAGTTATCTGGAGACGGTGTCCACATGAAGCAGATATATTGCTGCCTTCACTGTTTATAGCATGCCGTGAACACCTGGCATGATACCACACCCAGTCACATTATCCTGACACCGGGTCAACCAGTCGTGGAACTACCCTTATATTTGCTTGAGCGTTATCAAGGGAGCTATACCACTACCATTTTTAACGACTTTGGTATGTCGCGGCCCGGGATCGAACCAGAAGCCTCCCATACCTGGAGCCAACACTCTATCGATTGCGCTACCAGGTCCACTTTTATCCAGTTTAAGATTTATGCAGTTATGGTGTATAATTACCATCCCTGTGCATTAAAGGTCCGACAGTTTGGAACAAAAATATTTTTATTAAACATCTTCATAAACTTTTGCTTCCTGATCAGATCTCGCAAAATCCTATTTATTGATGTTCTACACGTCTCTGAAAAGCGTACCATAATTCCATAATCGTCATTACAAACAAGTATTTCCTATCTGAGCCATGCTGCACAGTTAGCTATTTTTAAACCAAGAAAACCACGTGACCACTTATGTTTAAGCTCATTCATGTCATCCGCTGTGATGTCGATTTCTATTTTTAGCAGAAATCTTAATCATTCTTATTTATAGATTTAAAAACTATGAACATTTTAAGTGTTGATTTACAAGTTTTAATGCCCCAAAAACTGAGATACTGTTGAAAATCATCAAAGACTAAAATATGATTTTCTCTAGAGAAATTATGCACAAATACTCCAAACGGAGGTGAGATATTGTTACATATATTCGATATGAGCAAACTGTTGGATTCCACCTTTAAAAAAACAATTCCACCTTTAAAAAAACAAAAAACAATTCCACCTTTAAAAAAACAATTCCACCTTTAAAAAAACAATTCCACCCTTAAAAAAAACAATTCCACCTTTAAAAAAAAACAATTCCACCTTGAAAAAAACAATTCCACCCTTAAAAAAAAAACAATTCCACCTTAAAAAAAAAAACAATTCCACCTTAAAGAAAAACACAATTTCACCCTTAAAAAAACAATTCCACATTTAAAAAAACAATTCCACCTTTAAATAAACTCATTTTAATTATTAGAACATTTTATATTTTTTTTAATTTATATTCAATAATTCTCATATTTTGTTAATACCGATCCATTGAAAAATGATATTCATAAACTAATAACTCACTGGACTGTATTTTTATAAAGCCTCTAATGATTCTAAGCTTTTCCTTACGATGCGGCCAGCGTCCAATTAGGCCTCTAAGAACACATTTTGGGCCGCTTAGAAATCCACCAATGAATGCTGGAAAACCATATTTCGGTTCTTGAAAATTTTGCTCCTTTTCAGTATTTAACCCAGCCACTTATTCCGGTAGTTGTTAACCTTTTCCGGTAATTGACGTTGGTCGGTACATTTTACGTCCAATATGGCGACAAAAAACACAAAAAGTTGAATGCAAAATAGATGATAAAACACACACAAACGAACTGAAATCTATTAAGTTCTCCAAATAAATATATTGCTTTGTCTGTCTGGTCCATTTCCAAGTAATGCTTTTCAAGACTGTTCCATTGTGTTTTTAAAAAAAATGATGCCTTTACCAGAGTGGATAACGTAGCCTGCAAATGTGCTCAGAATAGCAGGTCTCCTTCAGTCATCTTTTGGGGAGGGATTTGCCGGCATTTTTGCCAACACTGTGCAGCAACATTTCTATCATTATAGCACAGGGGCACTTATGAGGTGCCCAGGGACTGAACCCAGCTGGTCTATTGTACTGACACGGATGAGTCAAGCATAATGCTGTCCCCTTAGCCCCCAGCATTAGGAGGGAAGCCACTACCACCAACTTTAAAGTCTTTGGTTTGACCCAGCCCAGGGTTTGAACCCGTGACCTCCCGATCTGCAAGCGGACGCTTTACTAATTAAGCTATTGCGGCCGGTCCATACAGTTATGGAGCAAAATACAGTAATGGAGAAGTTTATGAAGATATGCAGACTGTACCAGAGGTGCATTGAAGGATCATATTTGGCATTATTGTGTTTCTACTAAAGTATTTCATTATTTGTACTTATAGTTTTTGCAACTTACAAAAAATGAACATAACAGAAATTTGAGCTATATATAAATAACAGGGTTCCCACAAATTTTAGCTGATAAAATTCCAGACTTTTTAAAAAGAAAATTTAAATTCCAGGTTTTTCCAGCCAAAGATATTCATAAATTATACTGTTAATGTACAAAGGGCGTTCACAATTGTTGTATTTAGTTTGCTGTAATCGGAACTGCACTTTAAAACCAAGTATTTTGACTTCAAAGTCAGGCTTTGCAAATGAGTTAGATTGCTGTAGTTAAGCGATCAGCTATTGACAGCATAATTTCGTGCGTGCCTAAAAAGGCTTCACAAAATGCAACAGACATCGAGAAACCTGACTGAATAAACTCTTGCAAAACGGCCCCATTTCATTTACACATTTTGATAACAAATTGCTGATTTTGTATCCAAATCGGTTTCTACTTTCCCGATTTTGAACAGATATATCGTAAAAATCACAGCATTTTCATGACCAGGAATATAATTTTCAAAATTCCCGCATTTTCCCCGTAGTGTGAGAACTCTGCATTTCGATGATCATGGTACACAAAATTATCCCTGTATGCCCTCTAGCTTCGTTTGATGCCATAAAAACTGCCCACAGTCCATTGTGGGTTTGTTTTGTTTTTGAAATATATCGCAGTGACCAACTATGATAATTATGGCGACATTAAGTCCTTCGCCCCTAACGGGACTTGAACCCAGGCAGTAAGAGGCAAAACTGTCAGAGGAGTTACAAGTCAGCATTGTGAATTTATTTCTCATGGAGTAAAAACATTTCAATGGCCTTAATGACCAACGAAAACAGCCTGAGTCACTTTGATCCTAGGTCAGTTAGTTTACAGTGGCATTTCATAATAGGTGGCTATTGCAGTATGGCTGATATAATAATTATGTTGATTACTAGCAGGGCTGGTGTCAATTCTGATTTTCAAATTCAAATTCCAACCCCATCAAAAGTCCCTATTCCAATTCCAATTCCGGTACCCTTCTGAAAAGTTGAATTCCAATTTAATTCAAATTCATTTAAACTCAATTCCAATTCCAACTCCGACTACACCTTCGGATAAGAAGGTCACAGGTTCAAAATCATGGAATTATCTACACCTTCGGATGAGGTCACAGGTTCAAAATCATGGAATTATCTACACCTTCGGATAAGGTCACAGGTTCAAAATCATGGAATTATCTACACCTTTGGATAAGAATGTCACAGGTTCAAAATCATGGAATTATATCGTGAGAAACCAGCCGCAATAGCCTAAGTGGTAGAGCGTCTGCTTGTGGATTGGGAGGTCACGGGATCAAACCCGGGCCAGGTCAAACCAAAAATTTTAAAGTTGGTAGTAGTGGCTTCCCTCAAAACGCTCGGGGATAAGGGGACAGCATTACACCTGACTCGTCGGTGTTGGTATAATAGTATTATGGACCGGCCGGGTTCAGTCCCTGGGCACCTCATAAGTGCCCCTGTGCTATAATGATAGAAATGTCGCTGAACAGTATCGGCAAAAACGCCGGCAAATCTTAATCTCAATCAACCCTTACCTGGAGCTCAACTTTTAACCATCACAGACATAAAGGTGGTACCCAAAAGTTTGCTTCTGTCAAATACATGTAACCAGGGCTGGGGTCAATTCCGATTTTCAAATTCTAATTCCAATTCCACCCCCATTAAAAGTCCCAGTTTCAATTCAATTCCAATTCATTTAAACTCAATTCCAATTCCAACTCTGACTACAGATTTTTAAACATTCATCCAGATTATATGTATCAAAAGAGCATGAAAGACTTGAAGATCATTTTTTGAAGTTGCTTTATCATGACACATTCAGTGTGACATTTACAGGTATCGGGATTGAGGAATTCACCTTTCAGCGAGATCTTAAATAGATATTACACATGGAATTAGCCAATCACATCGCGTTGATGGACACTCTACCTGCGTTATGCTGATTCTCACTAACACATTGTCCCACAAACAATGATTTTGACAAGCGATCAGTTTAAATCTGTTTGAGCCTTTGGTTCAATTTAATACCAAAAGGATTGTTTGTGGTTTGCAAGGAATCGTGCGATGCTGTAATCGCTTCTCTGTTTGCATCTTAATTTAGTTGATTGGATGAGGCTTGTCCATTTCTGCATCGAAAGGTAAAATCTCGCTGTAGCCAGCAACAACTTTCTTTCATAATTTTGTGTCATGAATGCATCCTTGGGTGAAACTGTCTTAATCTTCATCTAAACATCTCCATTACAAGCTCTTTGCATTTGGGAGATATCAAATTAAAATATTTTCGCGGATCTGTAAGATAATCTGTAAAATCTGTCATTTTAAACCAGGTTGTTTGTGGGCAAGGGGGCGGAGCTTAGACTCTGTTTTTAGACTCGCGGAAAAGTGAATTAGGAAGACCGCTATGAGCACTGATTCATATATACCTGAATGATGTAACAGAACTTTAAAGAAAGTATGAATTGACGGAATTCATAATGGAATAGGCGAATTCCACTCTTCAAATATTTGAATTCCATTTCCAATTCCAGCAATTTTTTTTTAAATTCCATTTCAATTCCAATTCTGAATTAAATTGGCCCCAGCACTGATTACTTGAATAAAGTTGCAAACATTAACCATGTTGAGGATTACTACTTCAGACTTTAAAAACTCGAGCATAAAATGACCAGAGAAAAGTAAATGGTTGTAGCATCCTGTTCATGTGAAGATGGAAGTATGGAACCAAAGTCCAATGTCCATCAATTAAAATACATGTAACAATCCTTATAGGATACATTAAATAACAACATAGATTACATGCATGGGGAGATTTTCTATGACCACCACACAGTGGTCGAAATTAGCGCTAGCCTGACAGCAAAAAAACTAATAGATTTTCTCTCAGGCTAGTAAAAATTGCCAATTTACTAGCCTGATAGGCTTGTAAGATCCAGATCATTAAAAAATTATTGTAATTTCATTCTGAATTAGTAAACAAACTTTTCAGCCGCTTATTCTTTCGGCAAGCTGTTGCTTGTATCATAAACGTGTTATGCACACTGAACCGATAATATGTTTAGTGTGCAGGAACCACGCTGTATTCTATTTCCCGCATGGTACATGATGTTCTATACCAAATTAAAATCAACTGGGCCACAGAACAAAATGGCAGAGAAAATGATAAATGTTTCTGCAATCGTACCTACTCGGCGATCTCCGGCAAGCTTCGGAGATACACACACACACACACACACACGGAATTACCCGAGGAGTTCCGAGTGATGTTTCTGGTGCAAAACCCAGGAAAAAAACACTGAAGTTGCCGAGAGTGTGGTAACCAAATGTAAATATGAAGAAGTTTGTGACAGAAATTGTCTTCTTTCCTGGACAAAGAACAAGCCCTTGTTGCGATTAACGAGGGAGTCAAACACTATGTTTTATGATGGGAATTAGATTTTCATGTGCTCTAGCAGGGCTTTTTCAGGGGGTTTTGGGAAAAAGGCCCCAGCCCAAATTAGGAATTTCCGATGCTGTAAATAGTCAAATTTAGGGGAAAAAAAGTATCAACAAATCAAACAAATTGGGAAATTTCAACATTTATTTTTCTGCATTAAAGCTTTATCTGCCTTGCTTTTGTGTCCCTGAAGGTGTTACAGAGCTCTTCTAGAGTATGTTCTGAAAGCTCTGCAGGGCCTTCAATACAGATTCTCATTAAATTGGATAGTTTTTCCTGGCCAAGGGAGCTTCTCAAAGAAGTCCATAGAAGGTTCATGGTGCATTTCATTTTTCATCACTATACTTCGCGGGTCAGTATAAAAGCCAGTACTGCATGTAACGTTTTTCTTCATATCTCCTTTCTGTTTTTTATGCAGTCAAACAATTATGGCGAAAATACTTTTGTTTATGAAATAAAAAAAATAAATCCTGTGAATTTTTAAACCATATATTGACTAAAATCTTATCTGGAGTGGCGCCTTGATACATGATACATCTTCAACTTGCCTTATGGTATACGGCTGGGTAAGAGTCTATTTTTTCACCGGTTACATTCAAACATAAATTCACAGAAAGTAGTTTTCACAGATCACCAATCAAAATGAAAAAAAAAACCGATTCGTTTAATTGGAAACGCCTCTTGATTTCATGGTTTCTGGGTTATTTATTTTTTATAGTTAAAAGGCATTCGGTTCAAATGGGAATTGATTTATGAGATTGGGATTTTTTTTCTTGAAATTGGGGAAAATGGTTGCTATTGGCATTGGGAATGGGGCCGAATATCAGCCCCGTGAGACAGGCTGAAAAAGCCCTGTCTAGAGAATAAATGAAATAAATGCTGAATGTTAAAAGGATTTTTTTTTTCTGTATTTATCTTAGTTTTTTAGACTTACCGGTACTTGTGAATTAAAACAGAATTTAATTCAGGCTAGTGAATTTTCTTTCGGGCCAGTAAAAATTGCTTAGTTACTAGCTCAACTTGCATGTAAATTTCAATCCTAATTTTCTATGACTGTACTAATACCAAGAGACTTCAATCAAGATTACCAGGCTTTTGGGGTAAATTAAGCAAAAGTGTATCACATCAATTTTTTATACAATTTGTTTATATTATTTTATTAATTCGACATGATGTTAATAAAAGAAACAATTATTTGATTATTCAATAGTATAACTTATCTAAAACATGCAATAGACATGTACTGTATTTTATATGTTTATGTCAGTTGGCCAGTACTGACCACCGGCCCATCAATCGTCAAAAAAAAAGTTTTATGCCAACCTTAAAAACAATACTCATTTTGCTTGGAGGTCACGTTAACACAAAGACAGAGATCTACAGAGGATGTCTTTTTGTGCCATCGGCGCTTAAAAAAGGAAAATGGCACAACAAAATGTCCATAGATGGTAGGGGTGTAACGATACACTACTCTCATGATACGATACATATTGCGATACATCATATTTTGGTACAGAGGATATTTCTTTCTTTTGAAATAGGTGCACTTTTTTTTACCATGACATGTTTAACAATGAGTTAGCACAGTTATCACTAACAACTTATAGTTGAAACTTTGACTTGGAGCATTGTACCGGGGTTCCAGTGAAGCTTTCATGTGTTGGAAACCAGCATTTTTGCAGCACTGTTTAGTCTCATGTGTAAAGAAACTAACTTTCAAACTGATCTAGTAGTAGCTTGTAAAGGATTTGATCTTAATGGAAGTTTATTTGTAAAGGCATCCAATTCGTGCTTGGCCCAACATTTTCATGGGTAGTGGGCCCAGCATTTCAAAAATCCCCTTTTTCTTTTTTTCATGTCGAAGATATATCTGAGTAGACTGAAATTTAAAAAAAGATGGCAAAATAACTACTTATAAAGCATATAACTTTTTAGAAAAAAAACAATAACAGATAAAGCAAGCAACTTACTATCATTTGCTGGTTTAATGTGGCACAGCCTGAAGACATCCTTGTGACTCCATCGGCCAACTTGTTTGTAGCGAGTGACAAATTCCGCCAGCTGCATGGGATCTCGGCTATTATACCAGTCCGTCATAACACGACGCAGTCCTCGTCCCCAGCCTTTCATTATCTGGCCAAGAACTTTCACATGTTTGAGGTACAAAAATAAATCCACTGGCGTCTCACATACCTCCTTCACAATGTTGTATGCAGCTACTTTGACCTCCTTGTTTTGCGTATGAGTAGCTGTAGCCAAGAAAAACAGCATCGGCTCTCTTTTAAAGTATGATTTATCCCGGTTGACTTGACGAAGGCATTCAATGGCTTCCATCCCTTGGCCTGTCTCAATCATGAGGGACATTGTGTTGCCATGGACACGAAAAGCTTTGTTTTTGCCAGGCAGGAAAAAGGTGCCTTCTGTTCCAGTTCGCAGGTACCTTTTCAGTTTCTGCTGTAGAGTCAGTCCAGAGTCAACAGCGACTGCCATTGTGATGGTTATTCCTCACTATCTACCCTAAAATAAAATAAATAAAAATGGTTAAGATTTTTACCAAGCTAAAGAAACACAACTTTAAACATGTTTAAAACTCCACTTATTTTAATATAACTATAAATCAGTTATTTTGCACTTTCTGACCTTTGTTTTTTATGACAAAAAAAGAAATACACAAAGTGATGCATCAACAATTCAAAACAGGACTATAATTTGTAAACAAAATGATTAAAGAAAAATTGTCATTATATTCTTGCAAACACACAAAAATGCCAAAAATGATATTTTATTTAATTTTACTGCTCTAAAAGTACATTCTTGTTGTGTAAACATGCCAAATATGTCAAGAATGGCGCAGTGATGCTGCTTGCATCGCGTGTAGACATTAAAAATAAATGTTTGCGAGATAATAATGCTTAAAAAGTGTTGCTTGCAACCCTATTATCACTGAGCTAACACTTACTGGTTTAAGTCTTAAAGAAAACACTTAAATAAATGGCTTATTGCTCAGTTATTCCAAGAATGTGGTTTGTGCATCGTCTAAAAATCTACTTACCATGTAGATGATGCGTAAAACGTCATCAATTTTTGTGATCACTATAATTAAGGTACACAGGTGCTAGCTCATGCTTTCGAATAAATAACGAGAGTCGGAATAAACGAAATTTATGTCATTACACTGTTTGTGAAATTCAACATTATGTAAAACAATGACAAATATGCTAATTCTTCTCTTTCTCTGACTAAAATTTTTGACGGACATTTGGCTCGTAAACGGAAGTGTGAAGTTCGTTTCCGGTTTCTGCACTGGGTTTGCCCAACGCAAACCTCACATCACATGACACTTCCGGTAAGTTATCCAAAATGGCAAGTCAGACGACGGGAATTCAACAACTTCTGCAGGCTGAAAAGAGGGCCGCCGAGAAGGTAGCAGAGGCTAGAAAACGTAAGAATTAATTGTTATTTATATAATGAATTGAAATATACAATATTTTATCGCACTGTAATTAAGAAAAATATGAAATATACATCTTTAATTTTTGACAGCTCTAACACTCAACATTCGCCGTTAAAAAACTGACATGAGCTAAGGCACTGTCTGCATGATTGGCTTAAAGCGTTATCATTTCTTCAAAGCATACATAAGAAGCTGCTCGAAATTCAATTATTTTTGTTATGTTCATTTTGTTGCTAAAATAGGTTTTATTTGGGTGCAGGTACCAATACTCTCGTACCGGGAGTAGTCGTACAATGTTGGAAAAAGTCGTACCATATATGAATTGCATATTTCCATACTAGTGGTGATATTAATAAAGGGTCATTCATAAGATGATAAAGATTAAGTATAACACAAATGAAATCTTGATGATTCTGAATGTTATTTTGTAATCAGTATACAGTATACAAAACGTAAAGAACAGTTGATCAATACTGACCTTACTTACACATATCGGCTGCTATGGATATCTGCACAGTTAGTGCAAACTCGCAGCTGTTCAAAGTCACGTTATTATGTTAGTTTCAATTTGCTTGCTTAACTTATTAAACACAGCCATTGTTTATGCTTGAATAATAAATGCATTGGTTATTCTTTTATTTTTGAAATTGTCATAGATTATACATTTAAATCATTAATTGTCAGTTATCAAACAGAATTCACTTATAAACAAACACAAGACAGTCAGCAAATATAAGATGGAATATTTAGGACATATCGACAGTACAGATAAAGTTCTGGCAGTTTTTTACAAACAATCTCTATACTAAAAATTTACTTATATATATATTATGTGGTACGACTTTTCTCAATTCGGTATTGTAATGGTATTGTAATTCGAGATTGTAACAGTACAAGATTGTAATGGTATTCCATGAAAATTTTTATTTAACTGAGGGACATTTTTGTTTAATTGACATTTTCGTAATCACTTCCTTACCCCAACCCTTTAACCTCCAACTGTGATCACAATGTGAAGCCAGGTAAAGCCACAATCCAATTGTTGATGCCTTTATTCTTTTGGTAAACGTTGGCTCCAACAAAAGATTGAGGCCAAAAACATTTGTTTCTGTAGATTAGTACCGCTCCATTACCAGTGGTTGAAATAAGCGCTAGCCCAACAGCAAAAAACTAGTAGATTTTCTCTCAGGCTAAATTGCCAATTTACTAGTCCGACAGGCTTGTAAGATCCAGATCATTGAAAAATTATTGTACTTTCATTTTCAATTAGTAACTTTTGAGTCGTTTTTTCATTCGGCAAGCTTTTGCTTGTATCATAAACGTGTTATGCACATAATATGTTTTGTGCGCAGGAACCATGTGGTATTCCATTTCCCGCATGCTACATAATGTTCTATACCAAATTAAAATCAACTGGGCCACAAAACAAAATGGCAGAGAAAATGAAAAATGTTTCTGGTTCAAAACTCGGGAAAAAAACCATAAAGTTGTCGAGCGTGCGGCCACCAAACGTTAATATGAAGATGTTTGTGAAAGAAATTTTCTTCTTTCCTGGACAAATAACAGGCCCTTGTTGTGATTTATGAGGGAGTCAAACACCATGTTTTATGACTGGAATTTGATTTGCATATGTTCTAGAGGATAGATGAAATAAATGTTGAATGTTAAATGGATTTTTTTTTCTGTATTTATCTTAGTTTTTTAGACTTACTTGTAAATTAAAACAGAATTTAATTCAGGCTAGTGACTTTTCTTTCGGGTTAGTAAAAATTGCTTAGTTACTATCCCAACTTGCTTGTAAATTTCAATCCTAATTTCTATGACTGCATTACTATCCAACCATGTTTTACTCATTCTTCGAGGAGATCATGATCTTTACAGCTAGATTTGTCAAATCTTATACTCAGTTAAATGTTTTAGTCTGTACACTAGGGCCATACTGTCTTGAGTCTTGAATAACCAACACAGATATATGAAAGGCAGCAGAAAAAAAAATATTCCAACTCGTATTCATTGTTATTGCCAATGAATTTAACACCTTCTATAACTCCTGCAAGTCTTATACTGACGTATAATTTGTATCCATATTTTCACTGGCGTAGCTTCCTTTAGGCACTGAAGGCAAGTGCCTACATAATTAAAAAAAAAATCAAATCAAAATTTAAAAATGCCAAAAATTACAAAATGAAGGTGACGGTCATCGCGTTGTATGCATAAACTTTAGATACTCTAATCACACAATCTATTGCGCTTAATGCTCTAGGTACATAGATTTATTGATTGTTATTGAAAAGCATAGTGTAGCCGGGTGATAAGGAGAGAATGTGTAAGCGGTCCGGTTAGCTCAGTCGGTAGAGCATTCGCCCTGTAAGAGAAGTGTCCCGGGTTCGAGTCCCGGACTGGCTGCACACTTTTCTCTCTATGTTACAACGGCGCCCAACATGGGAAAAGCATTTATACAAAATCCCCCACCCCCATTTAAGGTGCCTACACATGATTTTCTGTCAAGCTACATACTTGAT
Source organism: Sinonovacula constricta (assembly GCA_007844125.1). NCBI lineage: Eukaryota > Metazoa > Mollusca > Bivalvia > Cardiida > Solecurtidae > Sinonovacula > Sinonovacula constricta. Next base: position 30,441,021 of record CM017572.1, read on the forward strand.
TTTAATATGTGAAAGTTTGCAATATAATCACTTTGGCATTGTTTTATTTTTTCTTTTGTTCTCCAGGTAAGGGACGCAGATTGAAGCAGGCTAAGGAAGAAGCACAGGCAGAAATTGAGAAATACAGAAACCAGAGAGAATTAGAGTACAAGAAATATGAAGACTCTGTAAGTTTATTTTTGTGTGTACTTTATCTAGATATATGGTATACACCCAGAGGTTAAAGTGACAGAAACTGAAAATACTGAAAAATAAGGTGGGGGTCACTAGAGTCCCCCGGTAGGGTCCAAGGAAATGCCCTGGCCAGGGGTCTAAGGGTCCAGAGGCCCACAGTAGTTACTGCAATTCAGTGATTTTAGATACACAGAAACAACTTCAGATATATACACAAAGACCTTTAATTACGAAGCACTTTTTTGCCGTTGGACTTGTAGTTGATAGTTTTTGAACACACATAAGGCAATGCCCATTACATTCGGGGTTTTTTTTAAGCAGACATCCAATTTTTCACCCTTGGAGTCCTTTTCTGCCAACCACTCCCACCTCTACCTATTTTTTTGCAGCCATTTCTAGTTCGTTTGTAATAAAACCAGGTGGTAAAAACTTCACTGTATTTGTCATATTTGTTTACGAAAATTTCTCGCTGTGGCGCTGTTGGAACGTAACTACTGAAGTAACGAACAATTTCATTCACTAACGAAAACACTAAGGACCAATCAAATATGATCTTGTAAAACTTACTGAAATTTTATATCAGCAATCCGTGCAAGACTTAAATTTAGAACTGTGTGCCTAGGGAACGTAAATTAAATGCACACTGGAGCCCTCATCACCTACCCACCCCAAACCCCCCAATTTCTCACCAGATTTGCATCATTTGGAAAAGTGACCTCGGAGATTGCAGAAAATATGGAATTCAATTTTTAGACAGAACACTTTTACCCCTGTACACGTCAGTGTATCTGTATAATGGTCAAGATTTCGTTTTCTTGAGACTAACAGCTCAGATAGCTATGAAATATACCATGCAGATTTGGTGATATTTGTTATGTAATCATGCATTTAATAATACATTTAAAAAGACAATAAAAAATAATTGTTCATAACACTTACTTGCTCACAAAATGACTTTTCTAACTTGATAAATGCAAGATGCTATCATATTTGCCATAATTTGCCAGTCTCTTTTACAATTAATAACACTTAAACTGAATTTAAAATGATAAACTTTCTTTCTTCATGGGTAGCATTTGTGCTTTTTTGATGCTCTTCAGATTGTTGATGTCTATATTATCTGCATTTAGGCGTAAGCACCCATGACTGAACAGTTAAGAGTTTCAGACTTGTAATTGCCACTCACCGTTGGGTTTGAATCCCAATTGGGATGAGAACTTTCATGTCGGGAGGTTTTCCGGCTAACATGCCATGCCGCGGTGGTTCTACCAAGACATACATCAGGGGGTCTTTCCCCCACAATATTTACCTTATATGACCATAATTGTGTCGGTGGGGTGTAAAAATAAAGAGGCGGGGCTAGATCTTCTAACTGTGAGGTAATAAAATGAATTTTAAATCACAACTTTTTGACCCCTAGGCGATGACATTTTTATCGGACACTTGACAATAAACATGTCATCTTTTTTTTTCAGGTCTTGGGGTCTCGTGGCGATAGAGAAAAACAAATTGATCGTGATACTGTCGACAAGATAAGAGCCATTGAAGGCAACATGCAGCGAAACAAGCAGCAGGCACTGAGATCGTTACTTGAGAGGGTGTATGACATTAAGCCAGAACTGCATGAAAACCTGAGACTCTAATATTTATAGCAGTATCATCAATTGTAGAATTAAAAATACATAATCAAGTCTGTTATTGTGTTCTTACATGAAATAACGTCAATATTAAAAATGTAAACAGGATTCAAAGTTTAGAACTTACACAAGTACTATCTATTTTCAACACTATCTATTTTATGGGTTATTTATTGTGACTATATGTTTTGGCTAAACAAAAATAATGCACGAACTCACTCAAACCTAGTTTAAAAAGGAGTTTAGTCTCTGCTGAATTATACTTGTGTATTGTATAAAAGTTAATTTATCATTTTCATAACAACTCAGAGTGAATGATGTATGGTACTGGTATTATTTGGCAACATTAAATGTGCACTTCTTGGTATCCGTATCGATTTACGACTTACTCGTATACATTCGTCAGGTCTCTCCACTTCAACTGAGCGACACTGTGTAATATGATTGGTAAGGTAATGATGGAGTTATATCGAACAGTTTGTAGTGTAGAGGTAACGTACAGACTTGCATAAATGAAAACGCCAACTGCCACGTGTAATACGGTTCACGGCAAGTAATATTTGTAAAATTATTATGGAATATGTGCAAATTTTGAACACATCTGTAAAGCATGTACCGATTATGTTTAAATTGAAAAAAAAATGCCAAAAAAAAGGTATGTGGAGGATCGAACCCATCACTTCTCCATTGTGAGGCCGTTCGCTTAACCACTATGCCAAGAGTTTTTATTGCTAGTGCTCGTCTTACTGCCAGCAAGTAAAGTGATATATTCGTGAAGTTACGGCGATTTTTACGGAAATGCAAGACTGCATAGAGTGCATGTTTAATGTTGCCAAACAATAATGTAGAAATCCATTACGAATCCATAATTGATGTGTGAAACAACATTTCGTTACATTCCATATACAATATACTTATGTAGCTATATGTTGTGAGTGCACCTTAAAATATCATTGCCGCAGAAAAAAAGACATCTTTTTGATTTGCGCATTTCTGAAGCACCGAATTACAAATCTTATTTTAAAATTTAAGCTATAAATTTGTTTTCAGTGAAAAATGTCACGTATATCGGCTTAAAAATTTAATCCAGTCAAGTTAATTAAAAACCTTCGGCTTGTCAGCTGATATGTCAACAAGAATATTTTATGTTTATACTGACTGCAAAAAGTGCACCACTCTTTTTGCCTGATATGACTTCAGTATCAACATACACGTAAAAAACAATGGTGTTTTTTATCCTTTGAATGTTGTATTGGTCGTAAGATTTTTTGTTGTTGTTATCTAACAGGTTAGTTGTGTCTACAACAACCTACATAAGGTGGTCAAACAGTGGGATACCATGTAAATAGAAACGTTTGAATGTTGTGGCTGAATGTGATAGTGATGTTTGTTTTTTAATTGAATACTTCGAGAACCAGTAATGTTTTAACTGGCCGCAATAGCTTAATTGGTAGAGCGTCGGCATGCGGATCGGGAGGTCGCGGGTTCAAACCCCAGCCAGGTCAAACTAAAGACTATAAAGTTGGTAGTAGAGGCTTCCCTCCTAACGCTCTGGGATGAGGGGACAGCATTACGCTGGACTCGTTGGTGTCAGTAAAATGGACCGGCCAGGTTCAGTCCCTGGGCACCTCATAAGTGCCCCTGTGCTATAATGATAGAAATGTCGCTGCACAGTATCGGCCAAAATTCCGGCACATCCCAATCCCAATAATATTTTCAATGCAAATTAAATGTTTATAACAAAGCATTGTTTCCTAGTCCTACATTTTCATAGTAGAGATTAAAATTAATGTTTTCCCCCTACTCAAAGAGAATCTTTTTTGAAACAAGAAAAAATAGCATTTACATAAAAAACTTAACACTATTTTTGTTTTAGTGTGTGAATTTTATGGAACATATTTTTGTTAATTAAAACATTTTAAAAGAAGACTTGGAAGTTGGTTATTTTTCAGATAATTGGAAAAAATAATGGCCATCACTTTTTTGTGTGCTTAGTTTCAAATCTGGTTGCATAAACTCAATGTTTTGGTTGTATTTATTTCATATTTAATAAAAATATAAATTATAATTAAAATGTATTTTATATTACCATGTGTTCTTTGACTAAATATTAATTTTTTGGGTCAAAAATGTCAAACTTTGACATTTTTGACCAAAAAAAAGTACTAATGACCAAGTCATGACAAGCAACACAAAGCAATGTACTTTTTTAAAATGATATCTTTGCAGTTAATATGAAATAAAAATACCTTAATAATACAATTTATGCAAACAGATTTGAAACTAAGCACAAAAATGTAATGGTCGTTATTTTTTCCAACTATTTGAAAAAGGGCCAGTTACCAATAAGTTTATGCATTAGTTCTGTTATTCTTTTTTTTACATTCTGGACATTCACTTTTTTATATGTCTGTCGTGTTTGTGTATGTATGAAAGTTAATGATTGTGAGAAAATTGTCATATTTGTTGTATGTATGGAAGTTAACGTTTGTGAGAAAATTGTCATTTCGAATCCAGCACATATATGTACTATTATCTAATGGGTAATTTCTTTTTATATTAACATTTTTTGTAATTTTCTCCCCCAAAATCATGTTTCTGTAATTTCCCCCCCCCCTGTAAAATATCACCTTTTTTGAACTGGTTGTGTATGAGAGGATGGTTGTGTGTGAAAAATGCTGGAATGTTTAAATATATGTTAGCAATGTTAAGTAGAACATTTCTCCTGTATTAGTCCTAAGTTGTTGGAAGAATTGTTTACATTTATTGTGTTATCTGAAACATAATCTAGAATAAATATTATGTATTTGGATGAAAAATGTTGTAATTATTCACTCCTTTCCATAAATATTCAGGATTAACTTTGCTTACATGTATAAACGAAAAATACAATAAACAATCATTGACTCAAATGTCTGGGTGAGGGACAATTGAATTATTTCAGGGAGGTGTGATTTTCAGGCCAGTACTGACTTGGCAGTTAGGTGTTGTATCCTAAGAAATTATATTGTAACTCCTCCCCCTCACATTCTTACAACTCCTCCCCCTCACAACTCGTCCACTCACAACTCATGCACTTGCAACTCCTCCCATCACAACTTCTCACCCTCACAACTCCTCCACTTGAAACTCCTCAACTCCTCCCATCACAACTCCTCCCATCACAACTCCTCCACTTGCAACTCCTCAACTCCTCCCATCACAACTCCTCCACTCACAACTCCTCAACTCCTCCCATCACAACCCTTCCTGATCACAACTCCTCCACTTGCAACTCCTTTCCCAAACAACTCCTCCACTTGCAACTCCTCCCCTCACAACTCCTCAACTCCTCCCATCACAACCCTTCCTGATCACAACTCCTCCACTTGCAACTCCCCTCACATCCTCACAACTCCTCCACTCGCAACTCCTTCCCCACACAACTCCTCCCCTCCAAACAACAAAACAATGTTTACAGTTTTAAAAGAACAGATGATGTTGCTGCTATAATGGAAGAAAATGAAGCGTTGCATAATTAAAGGTTTACAAAAATTGCACAGATGTGCTAAACGATGAGACAAAAAAGTCAGGCAAAGAAAATTAAATACAATAATATAGAATACAAACTTTATTGTTCAATATGCTGGTTATATAGAATGCATCAAATTTGCAGATATACTAAAAGATTAAACACAAAAGCCTATAATAGATTTTACAAGCTGTAAGCAAATGAGTAAGACTTGTGCTTTTAAATATAGTTCTGACTCTTGGAAAAAAAAACTATCGGTATCTATTACTTTGTCAAAATGAGAAAATTCTGGATGAATTATTTGAAATGATTTTGAAAAAGCAGGAAAACGACATGATGATTCAGGCAAGATCACTCTCGATGCTTACTATCTATTTTTATAATTTAATGAAATGTTTCAAAACTGGTAATTAAAAAGAGCCAAACAATAATTCAAAATGGAAATTAAAACATTAATTTTTATTTTTTTTACCAACTGACAAACTAAACTGGTCATTAAGAAGATCCAAAAATGTAATTCAAAATGAAAATACAAACATTTTTAACGAGTATAACAAACTGACTAAAGTCTGTTCAAACAGGAAATGGAACAGTGATACAAAAGTACAAGATTTGTATTATTTACACGGAAAATTGTTTCATAGACAGCTCTAGATTAACATTAACCTTTTCTCTACCTAGAGCAACGGAAATTTCTGCCGAATTACAGCCTTCTCATATACAACATCTTTCCGTTGCTACAGCTATATAGTAGTAAAGAATGCTGGCATACTGCAAGGCTATTTGATCAGTAAATGATTTTTTAATTACCTAGCAACAATGAAGAGCACATGATGTCATATTTACATCATCCAAACGGTGTTAGGGTAAATTATTGCCCTGAAATTTGTAACAAAATGGCATTACACATGCAAGGTGTGCTGCAAGTTAGACGTAACAAGCCTCGGGCCTGGTGCAGGGTGTGTTCTAGGCGTGGGATACGTCGGTCTAACAAAACAATCCGCCTTACATGTGATGACAAACCTGGACTTTACATTGGCTGCTTTGAACTACACTGTGTTGAACCATTAGCGTCAGTGAATAGCCAGTAAGGACGTGGGTACGAACCCCAATGGCAGTACAGAACGTATACGAAGCATAGCAAGCCATGCTATCTAAGTAGTATATGTAGTATAGACCAGTAAAAGTTTTGACAAGTTACATATGAGCAATGCTAATTTTCCCTTATTTTCCGTTATTTACCCGCGGTAAATAGCTGCATATCGAGCTTGGTAGTGAAAAGGGTTAAAAATCCACAAGTGATTATCGACAGAATTTAAAACCATCATTTGTAAAAAAAAAAATTGACAGATCTTACAATAATTCAAATCTTAGCCACATAATGAAAGTCCTGAACAATTATTACTTAAAAGTCATGAACAAAGTTTATAACAAAACAACCAAATGCTTGAAAAATAAAGACATTGCTGTTCATGGTAAGTGACTAAATAATGATTGGTTACTGTAAATTAAGGATATTTTGGTGATTATACTAAAAGAGCTTCTACAAACAACTAACCAAACAAACAAAGCAAAGCAAAATATGCAGTACTATAACATTAAGCACTTCAATACATAAGTTCACTACTAAACAATGTCCCTTTTTTTCTACTAGACACAATTTCAAAAAATTAATACAGTCAAGTTTCAGATTTTATCCGACACATTGATGTACATAATCGCAGCCCACGGCTAATGAATACGTTACACTCCATTCATACAACGTGGGATTTTTATCTACGATATTGAGAGTTAAATTTGAATAGATATCAGCCAATCAAAAGAATGCTCACATTTCCGCTACTCATACGTGTGGAGGTAGCTAAGTATCTTTTAAACTTTAATTCTCTTTGCATTTGATGACATCATTTTGGAAGGAAAGCCGAAACAATAAAAGAACGAGCTTTATCATTGGACTGAAATCTTCATCTGATTATGAAGCGATCAATGAAATATCATTATCAGAAACGATGAATAGTGAACTAAATATCCCATGAATGGAGAGTAACGGAATGGATCGGTCGTGGGTGTCCGACGATGATTAATGTACAATCCTTGACACAGGTTTAATTAACAATTCATAAAACAAATTATAATTCTAACAAAACAGTTTTAAAATCTACAAACAAGCCATATTTGTTCAAAGGATTTATACTGACTTCCAGTACTTTGATCAAAACAGATGATACAAAATATACATGTCATCTTTTTCTCATAAGCTGATAAGACTGGTTTGGTAAAATGTATTTTATTGTAAATAGTTCCAGAGGGACGTGCATTTATTATATTTTTTCTAAAAATGCCCACATCCACCCAAATATTTGGCAAATACCTTTATAAACATAAACAATTGCTCCCTTTACATATTTGATCATACAGATCTGAACTTTCATATAGATCTGAAACAAAATATATGTTTTCTAATATGGCAGTGCCCATGACTGCTTACAAATATGTAAAGAGAGCATTTGTTTACATTTAACTCTTGAAAAAGGCAATTTGCCAAATATTTGAGTGTGAGTTTTTTCAGAAAAAATGTAATTTATTTGATTGTATTTATTACATTAAACACATTGATTCTTAAACAACTCAATACTTTTATTACAACCCACCAAGTGTTATTGTGCAAAAACAAAACCAAAGTGAAAATCAAATGATTTTTGTAAAGGTTGTATCCAGATTGTTTACCTACATCGAATGCATGTAACAATATTGTTTCCACGGTTTCTGGGAATTTTCGCTTAATTTCCGCATAATTTCTGCATAATCTCTTCTGCTGTGACGTCCATGGCTACTTTTAGCAGGAATTCAAATCTTTCATATTTACAAATATAGATAGTTTCCATGTGATTCATAGGCACTGATATGACAGTTTACGGCAGCAATCTTTGAAGGCAGAAGCGAATGCAGGCCGATATCTGGAAATATGTGCTGTATTAAACTCACCACTGTGTTTTTATTTTTCGGTCTATTTTATATCAAATTTAACAACTTTTATGAAGTATGTTAGATATCAAACTATATTTTGATAGTCTAAAAGGGTAAAGAAAATACAACCAAAAAAGATTAACACTGTTACACTGTTAGTTTTGTTTAAGGATGAGCGAATAATTTTATTTATTTCTGTGTATTAATTCTTTGTGCATTTATCAACTTTAAAAATATTGCATGTTAAAAATATGCATTTCAAACGCTTTCCAATGGTGTATAGCTTTAATTTTCGGACAACAAATGAAGAAATTACAAGAAAATAAAATTTACGCTTCTAAACAATGCATCTGAAAATCCCTTGAAGTTGCCATCAAAGATGGCCACCAACATAAGGGATCTTCACTGATGTGGAAACTATCTATTGTTACATATGTAAGATTAAGGAAAAATGTTGGATACAACCTATAAAGAACACCAGCGAACCCAAATTGTTCTTTTTAAACCAAAAATTAAGAGAACACCCAAAAAGTAACAATGATGATAAAGTAGTACCGTATTTTGCGGAATACAACCCCCCTTGGAATAAACCCTGCATAGCCCTTTTTTAAAGTTTTTTAAAAGTTTGTAAATACATAACCCATAGCGGAATATTCCCCGCAACCTTTGTGCCGATAATTTATGTGTAAGAAAGCCATATTCCCAGGCCAAACACGTGTCATGACTATGAATGGCTAACATTGTTTTTTTTCTTTCTGTCTCTAAAGAGTAGCGGTATTAAGTCAAACGTATTTACGCTGTACGACCACAAACAGATCAATTAAGTCGAGCCAATGTATGGAGAAATAAACGACAACTGAGCTCTGATCAGAAATAAACAGAATATCAAACCCGAAAAAACAATCTTAAGACTACAGACAGCATAAAAAAAGTTCCGAATATTAATTATAATAATATTAAATATATTACACATATTATCATACATGTGAACTTAACCACTTTGGGAGGGAGACTCCCACTTTGGGAGGGAGACTCCCTCTTTTAAGGTTCAAAATTCTTTGAAAATGAGGGGTGTTTTACACATTTTCAGAAATCTCCCTACTTGGAAAATAACAACTTCCTTCTTTGTTTATATGAACTTCCCCCTCCCCCCCACTCCAATTTCCCACTTTGCACGTAAAAACGTAAAAATCTCCGACTTCAGCCTCAGAACAAGTTCACATGTATTATATATACTTATATATGGGATATAATTTTTTGTACACTAGTCAGAAAATATTTTTTTTATTACTTAATAAATATGAATCACAATTTCAATGAGTTTAAGACGATAAATTTTCAAGGCACTTCTGTTAGACAGAAATTAACAAAACTGAGACTCAAAGATCCATTTACAAAATTTTTTTTCGTTTATCCATTATCATCAAGAACACCAAATTAAACATCACAACAGCCAAAACTCAATCTTAAAAGTGGTATCCTCAGTTTGCTCATGTATCAAAATAATGTAACAATTCCTTACCACTGCTTAGGAGAATTAGCGCATACTTTTTGCATAAAATTATACTTTAGTATAAGTATTGATGGTTTTGAACACGGACTACATTGTTAGACGGAACACATCGCTATAAAAACACTCTAAAAATATCTATAATACAGTATCAACAAAGGCGTCCAAAATAGATAAAAATACCGATCACGATGACCAAGAGAAGAAACTTTCATTGTAAAATGTAGATAATGATTGAGCGTTTTATTGTCACGGTTTGCTTGCATTCATATAATTCAGGGCTCCTATTACAACTGTATGCACTGTATATCACGGTGGGTTATTTGTAAATGGTGTATGCTCTTAATGGACAATTGCCCTGAATGTCAGCGAAAAATTAAAAATCCATTAGCCTAATCGGCATTTACTGGTGAAGTGAATTTATAGATTCTATTATCAGATGATGGAAAAACTGAAAGTTAAACAGAAGGATATTTAATAGATTTCTAAATATTAAAACATTCCGAATCTATAAATAATTACGACAGTGATCTAAGCTAAAAATACAAATTGATGTCAGCTATTTAACTGAATGATGAAAAAACGTAATCTCAATTGTGAGTTGTCGCATGGTTTTTCTTAGTTAAAAATAGCTATCTCTGCAGCGTGGCTCAGATAGGAAATACCTGTTAACAATGAGGAATGGGGATTTATGTTCACTGTTCACGCTGATCTAGGGCATCGATGAGCAGCATTTTGTAGGATCTTTTCATCTAAAAATGACTTATTGGGTTGTTTGAGAAAAAAAATATTTTCGTCCAAACTGTCGGATACCACCTTTAAACAATTATGCTAGAACAGATCTAAAACTAATAAGATGTTAAACTCCAATTAACAGATCTAAAAACATAGTAACAAAAGGTTTGAAGATCAAAAGATTTCTTATATGATGCACCAAATCATAGAAATATTTTTTAATAAAATGAGCTTTGGGTTATTAATTAAATATCTGTAAGTCATTAACTAATTAATTAATGTCGGACAAGACAATGTTATATCACGAGCCATCGTCTACAGAGTCTCAATTACATCGCACAACAAAATTATGGTCATATTGGCGACATCCAGCTAATTATTGGTGGAGGAAGACCACAGACTTATGCCTGGGTAGAACCACCGGCGCACTGCAGGTTAGCTGGAAAACCTCCCCAAATTAAAGTTCTAGCCCGGTCCAGAACTCGGACCCACACAGTGAGGGGCTGAGGAGTTACAATTCAGTGACTCTAACCACACTGCCAAGGGCGCCCCCTAGCGTGTAATACAATTGGAGGCATGTATGAAAATAACTACATGACTATCTGTATTTTAACACCAAATGTTAAAATTTGCAACACATACATCTGTTAAAAATATTTTCTCTTTTTTTGTTCCTTATGCAGTAGAATGTACAGATAACCTGTTCTCATTAGAGTCTGTTTTCAGCAATCCTAATCATAGACAGATATGCATGTAGTAAAGTCCAATTTGCATACTTGTAAAATGGCAGTAACAACTGATGACTTCTTGTATTGGATCCCACACATCATTTAAAATATCTGGAAACACTCTAAATTTTCCTGTAAGGCCTTAAAAAGAGGGTTGTTTCCGTATATTTTACCTGCCGAGTCAAAAAATTTTATGTAAAAGAAAAATCGGCATCTACATTTTTTGTCCTAATTTAGCATGTTCCATCGTTATTTTACGGTGCGAAAATTCTTATGCAACATGACAGGAAATTGTCTGCAACAATTGGACAATTGGTTTAATGTCATATTGAACAGATGTATACGCCTAAATGCTAGAGACCATCAGTGCAACCCAGTGCAGAGTTGAATTGTATCATATAAACAATGCTGTCGTGATGTAGCAAAATGACAAGCTCGCTGATCGCAGTTTGTTTGGAAAAGTGTACTTACCGCTACAAAGTATTTTATATGTAAATGCATAGTCAGTCTGTATCAAACATCTTTCTTGGTAAATAGAAAGTCACTTCTGATACCAACTTCTGGAATGGTGATTATTAAAGGTTCTTCAAGTTACACTCCTCTAAATATACCAAATAAATAGTAAAATATTAAAGCATAGGACAGGAACATACTTATTGATCATGTCCCAACCTACCGACCCATTATTTTTCTGGGCATGTAACCAGAAACAAACCTTTTTTTTGCCTAAGCTAACAATACTAACAAAAACATTAAGCACTAAATAAAGAAATAATCTCAAGCAAGAAACTATTACCCTTCTTGCCAGTGTTGTACACAAGTAACTCTTATCCACACTCTAATCATAAAAGTTAGAATAAATTTTGTAAAAATTAACTAAAACAAAAAAAAAAAAAAAAACGTTACCGTATTTTCTCACTTACAAGATGGGCCCCCTACTTCACCTATGAAAATGAACTAAAAAAACAAAAAACAAAAACTTTACCGTATTTTCTCACTTATAAGACGGGCCACCTATTTCAACAGTGAAATTGACAGTTTCTGCTTCGACCCTCTTATAAGACTACATAAAATCTCAAATTAAACAAAATTCTAAATTTAAATAAATCCTAAACTGTAAAACTAAGACAAGTTACATTGAAAAAAGAAAATCAATTTTAGAATATGCAACATGTAAACAAATGTATTCTGTTTTACTTCACAACCTGTTAAACAGGATCCCAACACGTTAAACAGGATAATTAAATGTTTAAATATTTGCTAATACAATTTCCAATATGGAGATACATGTATTACTAAAAACATACATCACACTTTAAGTAGGAATGTCAAAATATTACGATAAAATTTCTGATAAAAGATTCCAACCTACCCAAAGGTATGAAGAAGATAATATACATCAGACTTGTTCAAGAAACGTCAAATTGATTAAGAAAGTTTGTTCACTTGTAGTTTACTTTGAAACAGTAATTGTGCTAAAATTAAACAGAACAAAAACAACAGCTTCATTCTTCTTCAATAATTTTTCTCAGATAATAGAAATGTCAAGAAAAGTTTTTTTTACCAAGTTATTGGCGACACACTATAAATGGAATGCTCACTGAAATATGTTTTGCGGACTTTCTAAACCTGATTAAGGGCCCTTATTCTGTAAATGGTGTCCTATTATATTTTTTTGTATGTCTGTAACTTTAAAAAAAACTTTGAAAATAAACAATAAGATACTGAGGAAAAAACATAATACGTTAAAGAAAAATACTTTCGTTATGGTTATCGAAATTGTTAAGCCAGGATTTTCACTATAGATGGTTTCCATGTGATGTCATAGGCACTGATAAGACGGTTTAAGGCAGCCATCTTTGAAGGCAAAAGCGAATGCAGGCTGAAATCGGGAAATATGTGCTGTATTAATAAACTCACCACTGTGTTTTTATTTTTCAGTCTATTTTACTGAATTTTATATCAAATTTAACAACTTTTATGACATTATTTTAAATATTAAAAATATATTTTGAAAGTTAAAAAGGTAAAAAAATACAACCAAAAAGATAAACTTTTCATTGTCTTTAAGGATAAGCCAATAATTTTATTTATGTGTATTAATTCTTTGTGCTTTTATCAATTTTAAAAATATTGCATTCTAAAAATATGAATTTCAACAGCTTTCCAGTGGTGTATAGCTTTAAATTTTTGAACTACAAATGAAGAAAATAAAATTTACGCTTCTATACAATTCATCTGAAAATCCCTTGAAGTTGCCATCAAAGATGGTTGCCAAGATAAGGGATCTTCACTGATGTGGAAACTTTCTATTTACTGCAGAGTTTTTACAAATTATGTCTTGCTGTAATTGTATGAAGTTGTAAGGAAATCATGCAGAATAAGTAAGGGTTATTCATAAAACGCACCAGGTAAAGTGAAAGCTCTCAAACATGCGTTTTGCTGAAATCAAAATAGCATTCAACAATAATGTCAATAGATGTATTTCTGGTTGTCGTAGATGTTGTTTATTCTGTATCAATTCTTGTAGATGCTGTTTATTCTGTATCAATTCTTGTAGATGCTGTTTATTCTGTATCAATTCTTGTAGATGCTGTTTATTCTGTATCAATTCTTGTAGATGCTGTTTATACATTATCGTTTCTTGTGGATGTTGTTAATACGCTTTCGATTCTTGTAGATGTTGTTTATACGCTATCGATTCCTGTGGATGTTGTTAATATGCTTTCAATTCTTGTAGATGTTGTTTATACGCTATTGATTCTTGTAGATGTTGTTAATACGCTTTCAATTCTTGTAGATGTTGTTTATACGCTATCGATTCTTGTAGATGTGGTTAATATGCTTTCGATTCTTGTAGATGTTGTTTATACGCTATCGATTCTTGTAGATGTTGTTTATACGCTATCGATTCTTGTAGATGCTGTTTATATGCTATCGATTCTTATGGATGTTGTTTATATGCTATCGATACTTGTAGATGTTGTCTATGCTCTATTAATTGTTGTAGTTGTTTTTCATGCTTTTAGTACAAGTATAAATACATCACACAAGAACAAAATAATGTAACTGAGTATTCTCTTTCATGTTGTCGTAGATGTTGTTTTATTTTCTATCGAAATATAAGTTTGCTTGTACCAACCATGGTTACACTTCACACAAGACCCGAATAATCTAACTAAGCAGCCTCACCCAGGTTGTCGTAGTTACGACTATAAGTATTGCCACAACATTTTGTCGTCAACTTAACAAAGCACTTCGGACCAAGGAGTATAATGAGAGTTCCCAGGGCTAGACCAATGAACAGGCTGATAGCCACCCAGTAGCCTTTGACTGAAAAAGAGAAACAAGAACAATTATATGACTTGTATCTTGTTACATGTAGAAGACAGTGCTGGATGGTGTTACATGTAAAAGACAGTGCTGGATGGTGTTAAATGTAAAAGACAGTGCTGGATGGTGTTACATAGAAGACAGTGCTGGATGGTGTTACATGTAGAAGTCAGTGCTGGATGGTGTTACATGTAGAAGACAGTGCTGGATGGTGTTACATGTAGAAGACAGTGCTGGATGGTGTTACATGTAGAAGACAGTGCTGGATGGTGTTACATGTAAAAGACAGTGCCGGATGGTGTTACATGAAGAAGACAGTGCCGGATGGTGTTACATGTGTTACATGTAGAAGACAGTGCCGGATGGTGTTACATGTAGAAGACAGTGCCGGATGGTGTTACATGTAGAAGACAGTGCCGGATGGCGTTACATGTAGAAGACAGTGCTGGATGGTGTTACATGTAGGAGACAGTGCTGGATGGTGTTACATGTAGAAGACAGTGCTGGATGGTGTTACATGTAGAAGACAGTGCTGGATGGTGTTACATGTAGAAGACAGTGCTAGATGGTGTTACATGTAGAAGACAGTGCTGGATGGATTTCAAAGATCCGTACTCTAATTGTCGCTTGTCATCTTGCTTCGGGTAGATAGCAGTGTTTATAGTTTAAAGTGAAATTTTTGACAGCTTTTATGAAATAGACTTTTACAAAGACATATGCAGAAGATTAGAAAAGGGGGCATAACTCTGCCAAAATGAAATTTAGGGTTTATGCCCTTTTGAAAAAGGGTTCTCTTTTTGGTGTGTTTATTGGGTTTATCGTCCCACCAACAGTATTTCAGTTATCTGGAGATGGTGTCCACTTGAAGCAGATATAGTGCTGCCTTCACTGTGTATGGCATGCCCTGAACACCTGACACGATACCACTTCCAGTCACATTATCCTGACATCGGGCCAACCAGTTGTGGAACTACCCTTCTATTTGCTTGAGCATTAGCAAGAGAGCTATGCCACTACCATTTTTAACGACTTTGGTATGCCCGGAGCCCGGATGTCGCAGCCCGGAATCGGACTTGGGGCTCTACCGATTGCGCTACCAGGTCCGGTACTTTCTATGTGTGATAATGAGCAAAGATAATAAGTTTTAAGTGAATATTTTGATAGCTGTGAGAAATAGACCTTAACCAAAGAGGTTACCCAACCCCACAACAAGTTTTTTTTTTCTTGTATTTTTGTAAAGTTGAGCGAATAAAAAGCAATCGGTATTCATTCACCATCTTTAAAAAGGAATACCAGTACCCTCAGGGCTAGAAAAAATTTCTTTTCAATGACTAGTCCCGGACAAGTAACCTGGACAAAAATGACTTGTCCGAACATTTGCATTGTTTTCAATTAACGAACACAACAACACATTTGCCATATCTACAACTAACAAACAAGGTATAACAACAAAGTGTTTCTTTTATATTTTGTCAAGAAGCAGTTTCGTATTGCGCATCATGATAGGCTGTTTTGGACAAGTGCAAGCATTGTACATGTACCACCATTACGTGTTGTTGATAAATGCTCCTGGCATGAAATTGATTGTCTTCATCGCTAATTAGAAACTGCTGTTTATTTGTCACTTGTCAGACTGATGATTTATAACTTGTCCGGGACTTATTTAATGATCAATGACCAGTAGCCCGAAACTGCATTTTGATTTGTCCGGGACTTGGACTATCGTATTTTTCCAGCACTGGCCCTGCTTCATCACAATCTACATCTTGTCAGGTATGAAGTGAATCCATCATTAGGTAACAATGTGATCATGACAATTAAAAAAAAATGATTTTGGCATTCTGTGTAAAGAGGATCTGATATAAGTGTTCATTAGATACGAAAAATATTAAACGAGTTGTATGAAATGATACCAAGTGAGGCTCTGTTATTTTTTTATTAATTAAAATGAAATTGACCAACAAAATGCAAAAAGAACGGTGACAACAAAGTGATAAGGAAATGGCATATACGCTACACATTGTTAAAAATGTCACACTGCGATAACTAACTAGTGTGTTACCAAAAAAAACACATGAGTGTTATGTCAAGCTCGCATGATACGTTGTGTGATCAATTTGTTTGGGGCCGAAGACGAATGCGATATCGTAACTTTTCGGGTACCTTAAGCTCAAGCCGTAGGTTATGTGATAAAATGTTTGTTGAAGAATCTGGTAATGTTAGATAAATAAGATCCTCACCTCCACTTCCTTTATCGTTATCGGTATGCGGTGTTGGGACAGGTACACAGTTCCTCTCGTCCGAGTCGTCGCCACAATCGTTGACACCGTTACATCTCCAGTTATCATGCATACAGATACCATTAGCACAGAGACTGGATTTGTTGCAGACTGGAAAACAGGTATTTTTGTTATAATTGTTTATGTTTATGGTTTGTTATTGGGTTTATCGTCCCACCAACAGTATTTCAGTTACCTGGAGACGGTGTCCACGTGAAGCAGATATAGTGCTGCCTTCACTGTGTATAGCATGCTGTGAACACCTGGCATGATACCACAGCCAGTCACATAATTCTGACACCGGGCCAACCAGTCGTGGAACTACCCTTATATTTGCTTGAGTGTTAGTAAGGGAGCTATACCACTACCATTTTTTATTACTTTGGTATGTCGCGGCTTGTTCTCGAACCTGAGCCTCCCGTACCTGGAGCTGACGCTCTAACAATTGCGCTACCAGTTCTGGTTTTTATAATTGTAAACCTATTATTATTTTGATATATGATAGTTCTACAAATAATTTACTTGTTAAATATAGTGTTTTTTTAAAAAAATGTTATTATTTTTTTAACATATTATTGCAGCGACCATTTATGATCATTATAGCAATGTCCAGCTTTTTGGTGGAGGAAGTCCCCAGACCCATGTTTGGATAGAACCACCGGCATACCGCAAGTCAGCTGGACGACCTTCTCACATTATGTTCTTTGCCCGAACGGGACTCGAACCCATGCGGTGAGAGGCTAAGCAGTCAGAGGAGTTACAAATTGGCGAATCTTCCACTACGCCATAGGCGCCCCCTTGTTAAATATATATAAAAAATGTTAAATGCCATTAGTAATGGGAAGAAAATTGTATAAAACAGGCTCAATTAATTTATATGATTTTGAAGAATTATGAGCCCCTCATATAAAAAAATAAAACAAGACCAATACACTTAATATTTAGTAAAACCAAGGTTTTTTAAAATCAAAATGAAATAATAAGCATAAATAAGTATGTTTTGTTTGTTTATTTTTTGTTACATTGCACCAACATTATAATGGACATATTTGCAATATCCAGCTAATTTCTGGAATTGGGACTCGTTCAACGAAGAAAAAAAAGGCAACTGAGTGTTTGAATGTAAAATAGCGGGAATGGACAAACACAACATAAGGATAAATATTCAAGTGCAAAACGTCATTTGAAAAAAAGTAACTAGTAGTGCCATGCATTTATTTATGCCTGACCAGGACTCAAACCCACAACCTGAATTATGGAGTGTTAGTTTTACTTGGGTATTCATAGGCATCCGGGGTCTAGTGGTTAAGACGCTGGACTCCGGATTGGCGGGTCGCGGGATTTGAACCCCAAAACTGACCAGGTGATGTTCGTCCTTGAGCAAGACTGTTTTATTGCACATTGCTCCAGGTACTCAGTACCTGAGTACTGGTTCTACCCAGGAAGTGGACTGTCGGGAAGGGATTATTATAAGTTGAAAGAACTTGTTCGACTATAAATATATAGATTTTAACTGGTATTACTGAGGTACAAGTCTTAAAACAAGAGAGCCATGATGGCCCTTAATCGCTCACCTGAGGACACAGGCTTTTAGTAGGCTCACATCTGGCATTAAGTAATTAAGAGTTATTTACTTTAGAAATCTTCGGTGATAACATTTTCTGGAATTTTACCAAGTAACCTAGTGAATCCACATGACCCACTTCAAAACATATGTAAGATTTCATACTGGCAAACATTCTGGCCAGGTTTGGTGAAGACGTGTTTTCACAAGTTTTTTTCTAAAATTTGACCTAGTGACCTACTTTATGACCCCACGTAAACCAATAATATACTCATCCAAGATTTTATGCAGACAAACATTCTGACCAAGTTTAGTGAAGATTGGGCCATAAATGTGGTATCTAGTGTATTCAAAAGCTTTTTCTAAGCTTTGACCTAGTGACCTGCTTATTGACCCCATGTGACCCAGTTATGAACTCATCCATGATTTTATGCAGGCAAACATTCTGACCAATTTGATGAGGATTGGATAAAAACTGTGGCCTCTTGTTTGTTCACAAGATAAAATGTAAACATTCTGATCAAGTTTGGTGAAGATTGGACCGTAAATGGGGCCTCTAGTGTGTTCACAAGCTTTTTTTCTAAAATTTGACCTAGTGACCTATTTTTTGACCCCACGTGATCCAATAATGAATCCATCCAAGATTTCATGCTGACAAACATTCTGACCAATTTGATGAAGATTGGATAAAAGCTGTGGCCTCTGTATGTTCACAAGATAAATTGTTGACGACGGACGACAGACGAAGCGTTATCAGAAAAAGCTTACCTTGAGCATGTTGTGCTCAGGTGAGCTAAAAAAACTGAAAAAAAACCAACAACACAAATAATTAGTACAATACTGTATAAAAAACTACTGCAAGTTATAAGGTTGACAAAATCAATGATATGGAAAAAAAACAACAACACAAAAATCAACTACAAAATATCTCACCGTGCGTAGTGTACTTGATTGAGAAGTTGAAGTTAGCAGCCTTGAGTGGGGCTTCTGCGACGTTACTTGCATTGTTGTACACGTAGTGAACAACCAGCCGGTTGTAGCGACTCAGGAATGTGTTCTGACCCGTCTTGTTTAATTTGATCACGGGTTCCCTTATTGAACCTCCATCATGAATCTCCAGCCTATAACTGGAACAAGATATTAATGGTTGTCATGGAAACAGATAAAAATGGTTGTTATGGCAACAGATGGCAATGGTTGATACAGGAACAGAAAGTTATGGTTGCTTTAGGTACAAATATTAATGGTTTTCATGGATGTAGGATGGGATGGGTTTGCCGGCATTTTTGCCGATACAGTGCAGCGACATTTCTATCATTATAGTACAGGGGCACTTATGAGGTGCCCAGGGACTGAGCCCGACATCGACGAGTCAGGCGTAATGCTGTCCCATTAGCCCTGAGCGTTAGAAGGAAAACCACGACTACCAACTTTAAGGTCTTTGGTTTGACCCGGCCGGGATTTGAACATGCGACCTCCCGATCAGCAAGCCAACACTTTACCACTTAAGCTATCTACGTACCCTGTGTTGTCCACACCTTGCATGTTGAGTGTTACGTCCAGGATATTGACAGACCCTTTGCTGCCAGTGGCTGGTATCTGCACGATCCACAAACACTGGCTGATCTTGGTCATGTTGGCAGGATTGGAGAAGTTGGCACTGGCATTCGTAATAAGTCCACCGCAAGCTGTCGACAATTACACATATACATTATTATATGTTTACTGTTGGTAGGAAAGGGGGTTGATTCATCAGCAACACTTTAAACAGTCAAAATGGTCGAAAAGATAATAGAAAAATATTGTAATTAAAGGATTTGAAGCAGGATTAAATGTTAAATTAGAAGTGGCAGCTGCTACAGTATTTTAGGCCCCTTTCCCACCTAGAAGTGGCAGCTGCTACAGAATTTTAGGCACCTTTCCCACCTTGAAGTGACAGCTGCTACAGAATTTTAGGTCCCTTTCCCACCTAGAAGTGGCAGCTACTACAGAATTTTAGGCCCCTTTCCCACCTAGAAGTGGCAGCTGCTACAGAATTTTAGGCCTCTTTCCCACCTAGAAGTGGCAGCTGCTACAGAATTTTAGGCCCCTTTCCCACCTGGAAGTGGCAGCTGCTACAGAATTTTAGGCCTCTTTCCCACCTAGAAGTGGCAGCTGCTACAGAATTTTAGGCCCCTTTCCCACCTAGAAGTGGCAGCTGCTACAGACTTTTAGGTCCCTTTCCCACCTAGAAGTGGCAGCTGCTACAGAATTTTAGGCCCCTTTCCCACCTAGAAGTGGCAGCTGCTACAGAATTTTAGGTCCCTTTCCCACCTAGAAGTGGCAGCTGCTACAGAATTTTAGGCCCCTTTCCCACCTAGAAGTGGCAGCTGCTACAGAATTTTAGGCCCCTTTCCCACCTAGAAGTGGCAGCTGCTACAGAATTTTAGGTCCCTTTCCCACCTAGAAGTGACAGCTGCAACAGAATTTTAGGCCTCTTTCCCACCTAGAAGTGGCAGCTGCTACAGAATTTTAGGCCCCTTTCCCACCTGGAAGTGGCAGCTGCTACAGAATTTTAGGCCTCTTTCCCACCTAGAAGTGGCAGCTGCTACAGAATTTTAGGCCCCTTTCCCACCTAGAAGTGGCAGCTGCTACAGACTTTTAGGTCCCTTTCCCACCTAGAAGTGGCAGCTGCTACAGAATTTTAGGCCCCTTTCCCACCTAGAAGTGGCAGCTGCTACAGAATTTTAGGCCCCTTTCCCACCTAGAAGTGGCAGCTGCTACAGAATTTTAGGCCCCTTTCCCACCTGGAAGTGGCAGCTGCTACAGAATTTTAGGCCTCTTTCCCACCTAGAAGTGGCAGCTGCTACAGAATTTTAGGCCCCTTTCCCACCTAGAAGTGGCAGCTGCTACAGAATTTTAGGTCCCTTTCCCACCTAGAAGTGGCAGCTGCTACAGAATTTTAGGCCCCTTTCCCACCTAGAAGTGGCAGCTGCTACAGAATTTTAGGCCCCTTTCCCACCTAGAAGTGGCAGCTGCTACAGAATTTTAGGCCCCTTTCCCACCTAGAAGTGGCAGCTACTACAGAATTTTAGGCACCTTTCCCACCTTGAAGTGGCAGCTGCTACAGAATTTTAGGCCCCTTTCCCACCTAGAAGTGGCAGCTGCTACAGAATTTTAGGTCCCTTTCCCACCTTGAAGTGGCAGCTGCTACAGAATTTTAGGCACCTTTCCCACCTAGAAGTGGCAGCTGCTACAGAATTTTAGGTCCCTTTCCCACCTAGAAGTGGCAGCTGCTACAGAATTTTAGGTCCCTTTCCCACCTTGAAGTGGCAGCTGCTACAGTATTTTAGGCCCCTTTCCTACCTTGAAGTAGCAGCTGCTACAGAATTTTAGGCCCCTTTCCCACCTAGAAGTGGCAGCAGCTACAGAATTTTATGTCCCTTTCCCACCTTGAAGTGGCAGCTGCTACTTTCCCACCTTGAAGTGGCAGCTGCTACAGAATTTTAGGCCTATTTCCCACCTAGAAGTGGCAGCTGCTACAGAATTTTAGGTCCCTTTCCCACCTTGAAGTGGCAGCTGCTACAGAATTTTAGGCCCCTTTCCCACCTAGAAGTGGCAGCTGCTACAGAATTTTAGGCCCCTTTCCCACCTAGAATTGGCAGCTGCTACATAATTTTAGGCCCCTTCCCCACCTAGAAGTGGCAGCTGCTACAGAATTTTAGGCACCTTTCCCACCTTGAAGTGGCAGCTGCTACAGAATTTTAGGCCCCTTTCCCACCTAGAAGTGGCAGCTGCTACAGAATTTTAGGCGCCTTTCCCACCTTGAAGTGGCAGCTGCTACAGAATTTTAGGCCCCTGTCCCACCTAGAAGTGGCAGCTGCTACAGAATTTTAGGCCCCTGTCCCACCTAGAAGTGGCAGCTGCTACAGAATTTTAGGTCCCTTTCCCACCTAGAAGTGGCAGCTGCTACAGAAGTTTAGGCCCCTTTCCTACCTTGAAGTGGCAGCTGCTACAGAATTTTAGGTCCCTTTCCCACCTAGAAGTAGCAGCTGCAACAGAATTTTAGGTCCCTTTCCTACCTAGAAGAGACAGCTGCTACAGAATTTTAGGCCCTTTCCCACCTAGAAGTGGCAGCTGCAACAGAATTTAGGCCTCTTTCCCACCTAGAAGTGACAGCTGCTACAGAATTTTAGGTCCCTTACCCACCTAGAAGTGACAGCTGCAACAGAATTTAGGCCTCTTTCCCACCTAGAAGTGACAGCTGCAACAGAATTTAGGCCTCTTTCCCACCTAGAAGTGACAGCTGCAACAGAATTTAGGCCTCTTTCCCACCTAGAAGTGGCAGCTGCTACAGAATTTTAGGCCCCTTCCCCACCTTGAAGTGGCAGCAGCTACAGAATTTTAGGCCCCTTTTCCACCTTGAAGTGGCAGCTGCAACAGAATTTTAGGTCCCTTTCCCACCTAGAAGTGGCAGCTGCAACAGAATTTTAGGCCCCTTTCCCACCTTGAAGTGGCAGCTACTACAGAATTTTAGGTC
Source organism: Sinonovacula constricta (assembly GCA_007844125.1). Lineage (NCBI taxonomy): Eukaryota > Metazoa > Mollusca > Bivalvia > Cardiida > Solecurtidae > Sinonovacula > Sinonovacula constricta. The sequence continues at coordinate 30,463,978 of CM017572.1, forward strand.
CCTTTCCCACCTTGAAGTGGCAGCTGCTACAGAATTTTAGGTCCCTTTCCCACCTAGAAGTGGCAGCAGCTACAGAATTTTAGGCCCCTTTTCCACCTTGAAGTGGCAGCTGCAACAGAATTTTAGGCCCCTTTCCCACCTAGAAGTGGCAGCTGCAACAGAATTTAGGCCCCTTTCCCACCTAGAAGTGGCAGCTGCAACAGAATTTTAGGCCCCTTTCCCACCTTGAAGTGGCAGCTACTACAGAATTTTAGGTCCCTTTCCTACCTAGAAGTGGCAGCTGCAACAGAATTTTAGGCCCCTTTCCTACCTTGAAGTGGCAGCTACTACAGAATTTTAGGTCCCTTTCCTACCTAGAAGTGGCAGCTACTACAGAATTTTAGGCCCCTTTCCCACCTAGAAGTGGCAGCTGCTACAGAATTTTAGGCCCCTTTCCCACCTAGAAGTGGCAGCTGCAACAGAATTTTAGGCCCCTTTCCCACCTTGAAGTGGCAGCTACTACAGAATTTTAGGTCCCTTTCCTACCTAGAAGTGGCAGCTACTACAGAATTTTAGGCCCCTTTCCCACCTAGAAGTGGCAGCTGCTACAGAATTTTAGGCCCCTTCCCCACCCAGAAGTGGCAGCTGCTACAGAATTTTAGGCCCCTTCCCCACCCAGAAGTGGCAGCTGCTACAGAATTTAAGGTCCCTTTCCCACCTAGAAGTGACAGCTGCTACAGAATTTTAGGTCCCTTTCCCACCTTGAAGTGGCAGCTGCTACAGAATTTTAGACACCTTTCCCACCCAGAAGTGGCAGCTGCTACAGAATTTTAGGCACCTTTCCCACCTTGAAGTGGCAGCTGCTACAGTATTTTAGGCCCCTTTCCCACCTAGAAGCGGCAGCTGCTACAGAATTTTAGGTCCCTTTCCCACCTTGAAGTGGCAGCTGCTACAGAATTTTAGACACCTTTCCCACCTTGAAGTGGCAGCTGCTACAGAATTTTAGACACCTTTCCCACCTTGAAGTGGCAGCTGCTACAGAATTTTATGTCCCTTACCCACCTAGAAGTGGCAGCTGCTACAGAATTTTAGGTCCCTTTCCCACCTTGAAGTGGCAGCTGCAACAGAATTTTAGGCCCCTTTCCCACCTAGAAGTGGCAGCTGCTACAGAAATTTAGGCCCTTTCCCACCTAGAAGTGGCAGCTGCAACAGAATTTAGGCCCCTTTCCCACCTAGAAGTGGCAGCTGCTACAGAATATTAGGCCCTTTCCCACCTAGAAGTGGCAGCTGCTACAGAATTTTAGGCCCCTTTACCACCTTGAAGTGGCAGCTGCAACAGAATTGTAGGTCCCTTTCCCACCTAGAAGTGGCAGCTGCTACAGAATTTTAGGCCCCTTTCCCACCTAGAAGTGGCAGCTGCAACAGAATTTAGGCCCCTTTCCCACCTTGAAGTGGCAGCTGCTACAGAATTTAGGCCCCTTCCCCACCTGGAAGTGGCAGCTGCTACAGAATTTTAGGCACCTTTCCCACCTTGAAGTGGCAGCTGCTACAGAATTTTAGGCCCCTTTCCCACCTAGAAGTGGCAGCTGCTACAAAATTTTAGGCACCTTTCCCACCTTGAAGTGGCAGCTGCTACAGAATTTTAGGTCCATTTCCTACCTAGAAGTGGCAGCTGCTACAGAATTTTAGGTCCATTTCCTACCTAGAAGTGGCAGCTGCTACAGAATTTTAGGTCCATTTCCTACCTTGAAGTGGCAGCTGCTACAGAATTTAGGCCCCTTCCCCATCTGGAAGTGGCAGCTGCTACAGAATTTTAGGCACCTTTCCCACCTTGAAGTGGCAGCTGCTACAGAATTTTAGGCCCCTTTCCCACCTAGAAGTGGCAGCTGCTACAAAATTTTAGGCACCTTTCCCACCTTGAAGTGGCAGCTGCTACAGAATTTTAGGCACCTTTCCCACCTTGAAGTGGCAGCTGCTACAGAATTTTAGGTCCCTTTCCCACCTTGAAGTGGCAGCTGCTACAGAATTTTAGGTCCCTTTCCCACCTTGAAGTGGCAGCTACTACAGAATTTTAGGCACCTTTCCCACCTTGAAGTGGCAGCTACTACAGAATTTTAGGTCCCTTTCCCACCTTGAAGTGGCAGCTGCTACAGAATTTTAGGTCCCTTTCCCACCTTGAAGTGGCAGCTACTACAGAATTTTAGGTCCCTTTCCCACCTAGAAGTGGCAGCTGCTACAGAAGTTTAGGCCCCTTTCCTACCTTGAAGTGGCAGCTGCTACAGAATTTTAGGTCCCTTTCCCACCTAGAAGTGGCAGCTGCTACAGAATTTTAGGCACCTTTCCCACCTTGAAGTGGCAGCTGCTACAGAATTTTAGGTCCCTTTCCCACCTAGAAGTGGCAGCTGCTACAGAATTTTAGGCACCTTTCCCACCTTGAAGTGGCAGCTGCTACAGTATTTTAGGCCCCTTTCCCACCTAGAAGTGGCAGCTGCTACAGAATTTTAGGCACCTTTCCCACCTTGAAGTGGCAGCTGCTACAGAATTTTAGGTCCCTTTCCCACCTTGAAGTGGCAGCTGCAACAGAATTTTAGGCCCCTTTCCCACCTAGAAGTGGCAGCTGCTACAGAATTTTAGGCACCTTTCCCACCTTGAAGTGGCAGCTGCTACAGAATTTTAGGCACCTTTCCCACCTTGAAGTGGCAGCTGCTACAGAATTTTAGGCCCCTTTCCCACCTAGAAGTGGCAGCTGCTACAAAATTTTAGGCCCCTTTCCCACCTAGAAGTGGCAGCTGCTACAGAATTTTAGGTCCCTTTCCCACCTTGAAGTGGCAGCTACTACAGAATTTTAGGCCCCTTTCCCACCTTGAAGTGGCAGCTACTACAGAATTTTAGGTCCCTTTCCCACCTTGAAGTGGCAGCTGCTACAGAATTTTAGGTCCCTTTCCCACCTTGAAGTGGCAGCTACTACAGAATTTTAGGTCCCTTTCCCACCTAGAAGTGGCAGCTGCTACAGAAGTTTAGGCCCCTTTCCTACCTTGAAGTGGCAGCTGCTACAGAATTTTAGGTCCCTTTCCCACCTAGAAGTGGCAGCTGCTACAGAATTTTAGGCACCTTTCCCACCTAGAAGTGGCAGCTGCTACAGAATTTTAGGTCCCTTTCCCACCTTGAAGTGACAGCTGCTACAGAATTTTAGGCCCCTTTCCCACCTAGAAGTGGCAGCTGCTACAGAATTTTAGGCCCCTTCCCGACCTAGAAATGGCAGCTGCTACAGAATTTAAGACCCCTTTCCCACCTAGAAATAACAGCTGCTACAGAATTTTAGGTCCCTTTCCCACCTAGAAGTGACAGCTGCTACAGAATTTTAGGTCCCTTTCCCACCGAGAAGTGACAGCTGCTACAGAATTTTAGGCCCCTTCCCCACCTAGAAGTGGCAGCTGCTACAGAATTTTAGGCCCCTTCCCCACCCAGAAGTGGCAGCTGCTACAGAATTTTAGGCCCCTTCCCCACCCAGAAGTGGCAGCTGCTACAGAATTTTAGGTCCCTTTCCCACCTAGAAGTGACAGCTGCTACAGAATTTTAGGTTTTTTTCCCACCTAGAAGTGGCAGCTGCTACAGAATTTTAGGTCCCTTTCCCACCCAGAAGTGGCAGCTGCTACATAATGTTAGGTCCCTTTCCCACCTAGAAGTGGCAGCTGCTACAGAATTTTAGGTCCCTTCCCAACCCAGAAGTGGCAGCTGCTACAGAATGTTAGGTCCCTTTCCCACCTAGAAGTGACAGCTGCTACAGAATTTTAGGTCCCTTTCCCACCTAGAAGTGGCAGCTGCTACAGAATTTTAGGTCCCTTTCCTACCTAGAAGTGGCAGCTGCTACAGAATTTTAGGCCCCTTCCCCACCCAGAAGTGGCAGCTGCTACAGAATTTTAGGCCCCTTCCCTACCCAGAAGTGGCAGCTGCTACAGAATTTTAGGTCCCTTTCCCACTTTGAAGTGACAGCTGCTTGAGAATTTTAGGCCCCTTTCCCACCCAGAAGTGGCAGCTGCTACAGAATTTTAGGCCCCTTCCCTACCCAAAAGTGGCAGCTGCTACAGAATTTTAGGTCCCTTTCCCACTTTGAAGTGACAGCTGCTTGAGAATTTTAGGCCCCTTTCCCACCCAGAAGTGGCAGCTGCTACAAAATTTTAGGTCCCTTTCCCACCTTGAAGTGGCAGCTGCAACAGAATTTAGGCCCCTTTCCCACCTAGAAGTGACAGCTGCTACAGAATTTTAGGTCCCTTACCCACCTAGAAGTGACAGCTGCAACAGAATTTAGGCCTCTTTCCCACCTAGAAGTGACAGCTGCAACAGAATTTAGGCCTCTTTCCCACCTAGAAGTGACAGCTGCAACAGAATTTAGGCCTCTTTCCCACCTAGAAGTGGCAGCTGCTACAGAATTTTAGGCCCCTTCCCCACCTTGAAGTGGCAGCAGCTACAGAATTTTAGGCCCCTTTTCCACCTTGAAGTGGCAGCTGCAACAGAATTTTAGGTCCCTTTCCCACCTAGAAGTGGCAGCTGCAACAGAATTTTAGGCCCCTTTCCCACCTTGAAGTGGCAGCTACTACAGAATTTTAGGTCCCTTTCCCACCTTGAAGTGGCAGCTGCTACAGAATTTTAGGTCCCTTTCCCACCTAGAAGTGGCAGCAGCTACAGAATTTTAGGCCCCTTTTCCACCTTGAAGTGGCAGCTGCAACAGAATTTTAGGCCCCTTTCCCACCTAGAAGTGGCAGCTGCAACAGAATTTAGGCCCCTTTCCCACCTAGAAGTGGCAGCTGCAACAGAATTTTAGGCCCCTTTCCCACCTTGAAGTGGCAGCTACTACAGAATTTTAGGTCCCTTTCCTACCTAGAAGTGGCAGCTGCAACAGAATTTTAGGCCCCTTTCCCACCTTGAAGTGGCAGCTACTACAGAATTTTAGGTCCCTTTCCTACCTAGAAGTGGCAGCTACTACAGAATTTTAGGCCCCTTTCCCACCTAGAAGTGGCAGCTGCTACAGAATTTTAGGCCCCTTTCCCACCTAGAAGTGGCAGCTGCAACAGAATTTTAGGCCCCTTTCCCACCTTGAAGTGGCAGCTACTACAGAATTTTAGGTCCCTTTCCTACCTAGAAGTGGCAGCTACTACAGAATTTTAGGCCCCTTTCCCACCTAGAAGTGGCAGCTGCTACAGAATTTTAGGCCCCTTCCCCACCCAGAAGTGGCAGCTGCTACAGAATTTTAGGCCCCTTCCCCACCCAGAAGTGGCAGCTGCTACAGAATTTAAGGTCCCTTTCCCACCTAGAAGTGACAGCTGCTACAGAATTTTAGGTCCCTTTCCCACCTTGAAGTGGCAGCTGCTACAGAATTTTAGACACCTTTCCCACCCAGAAGTGGCAGCTGCTACAGAATTTTAGGCACCTTTCCCACCTTGAAGTGGCAGCTGCTACAGTATTTTAGGCCCCTTTCCCACCTAGAAGCGGCAGCTGCTACAGAATTTTAGGTCCCTTTCCCACCTTGAAGTGGCAGCTGCAACAGAATTTTAGGCCCCTTTCCCACCTAGAAGTGGCAGCTGCTACAGAAATTTAGGCCCTTTCCCACCTAGAAGTGGCAGCTGCAACAGAATTTAGGCCCCTTTCCCACCTAGAAGTGGCAGCTGCTACAGAATATTAGGCCCTTTCCCACCTAGAAGTGGCAGCTGCTACAGAATTTTAGGCCCCTTTACCACCTTGAAGTGGCAGCTGCAACAGAATTTTAGGTCCCTTTCCCACCTAGAAGTGGCAGCTGCTACAGAATTTTAGGCCCCTTTCCCACCTAGAAGTGGCAGCTGCAACAGAATTTAGGCCCCTTTCCCACCTTGAAGTGGCAGCTGCTACAGAATTTTAGGCCCCTTTCCCACCTTGAAGTGGCAGCTGCTACAGAATTTTAGGCCCCTTTCCCACCTTGAAGTGGCAGCTGCTACAGAATTTTAGGCCCCTTTCCCACCTAGAAGTGGCAGCTGCAACAGGATTTTAGGCCCCTTTCCCACCTAGAAGTGGCAGCAGCTACAGAACTTTAGGTCCCTTTCCCACCTAGAAGTGGCAGCAGCTACAGAATTTTAGTTCCCTTTCCCATCTTGAAGTGGCACCTGCTACAGAATTTTAGGCCCCTTTCCCACCTAGAAGTGGCAGCTGCTACAGAATTTAGGCCCCTTCCCCACCTGGAAGTGGCAGCTGCTACAGAATTTTAGGCACCTTTCCCACCTTGAAGTGGCAGCTGCTACAGAATTTTAGGCCCCTTTCCCACCTAGAAGTGGCAGCTGCTACAAAATTTTAGGCACCTTTCCCACCTTAAAGTGGCAGCTGCTACAGAATTTTAGGTCCATTTCCTACCTAGAAGTGGCAGCTGCTACAGAATTTTAGGTCCATTTCCTACCTAGAAGTGGCAGCTGCTACAGAATTTTAGGTCCATTTCCTACCTTGAAGTGGCAGCTGCTACAGAATTTAGGCCCCTTCCCCATCTGGAAGTGGCAGCTGCTACAGAATTTTAGGCCCCTTTCCCACCTAGAAGTGGCAGCTGCTACAGAATTTTAGGTCCATTTCCTACCTTGAAGTGGCAGCTGCTACAGAATTTAGGCCCCTTCCCCATCTGGAAGTGGCAGCTGCTACAGAATTTTAGGCCCCTTTCCCACCTTGAAGTGGCAGCTGCTACAGAATTTTAGGCCCCTTTCCCACCTAGAAGTGGCAGCTGCTACAAAATTTTAGGCACCTTTCCCACCTTGAAGTGGCAGCTGCTACAGAATTTTAGGCACCTTTCCCACCTTGAAGTGGCAGCTGCTACAGAATTTTAGGTCCCTTTCCCACCTTGAAGTGGCAGCTGCTACAGAATTTTAGGTCCCTTTCCCACCTTGAAGTGGCAGCTACTACAGAATTTTAGGCACCTTTCCCACCTTGAAGTGGCAGCTACTACAGAATTTTAGGTCCCTTTCCCACCTTGAAGTGGCAGCTGCTACAGAATTTTAGGTCCCTTTCCCACCTTGAAGTGGCAGCTACTACAGAATTTTAGGTCCCTTTCCCACCTAGAAGTGGCAGCTGCTACAGAAGTTTAGGCCCCTTTCCTACCTTGAAGTGGCAGCTGCTACAGAATTTTAGGTCCCTTTCCCACCTAGAAGTGGCAGCTGCTACAGAATTTTAGGCACCTTTCCCACCTTGAAGTGGCAGCTGCTACAGAATTTTAGGTCCCTTTCCCACCTAGAAGTGGCAGCTGCTACAGAATTTTAGGCACCTTTCCCACCTTGAAGTGGCAGCTGCTACAGTATTTTAGGCCCCTTTCCCACCTAGAAGTGGCAGCTGCTACAGAATTTTAGGCACCTTTCCCACCTTGAAGTGGCAGCTGCTACAGAATTTTAGGTCCCTTTCCCACCTTGAAGTGGCAGCTGCAACAGAATTTTAGGCCCCTTTCCCACCTAGAAGTGGCAGCTGCTACAGAATTTTAGGCACCTTTCCCACCTTGAAGTGGCAGCTGCTACAGAATTTTAGGCACCTTTCCCACCTTGAAGTGGCAGCTGCTACAGAATTTTAGGCCCCTTTCCCACCTAGAAGTGGCAGCTGCTACAAAATTTTAGGCCCCTTTCCCACCTAGAAGTGGCAGCTGCTACAGAATTTTAGGTCCCTTTCCCACCTTGAAGTGGCAGCTACTACAGAATTTTAGGCCCCTTTCCCACCTTGAAGTGGCAGCTACTACAGAATTTTAGGTCCCTTTCCCACCTTGAAGTGGCAGCTGCTACAGAATTTTAGGTCCCTTTCCCACCTTGAAGTGGCAGCTACTACAGAATTTTAGGTCCCTTTCCCACCTAGAAGTGGCAGCTGCTACAGAAGTTTAGGCCCCTTTCCTACCTTGAAGTGGCAGCTGCTACAGAATTTTAGGTCCCTTTCCCACCTAGAAGTGGCAGCTGCTACAGAATTTTAGGCACCTTTCCCACCTTGAAGTGGCAGCTGCTACAGAATTTTAGGTCCCTTTCCCACCTAGAAGTGGCAGCTGCTACAGAATTTTAGGCACCTTTCCCACCTTGAAGTGGCAGCTGCTACAGTATTTTAGGCCCCTTTCCCACCTAGAAGTGGCAGCTGCTACAGAATTTTAGGCACCTTTCCCACCTTGAAGTGGCAGCTGCTACAGAATTTTAGGTCCCTTTCCCACCTTGAAGTGGCAGCTGCAACAGAATTTTAGGCCCCTTTCCCACCTAGAAGTGGCAGCTGCTACATAATTTTAGGCACCTTTCCCACCTTGAAGTGGCAGCTGCTACAGAATTTTAGGCCCCTTTCCCACAACATCTTGGTGTATTCCTTTGGCTGTTTTCATGGTGGTTAAAAATACTAAATAATCATCTGGCAAGTAAAATAGAAATACTTACGAATGACATAAGCTGCTGCAGAGACACCTTGACCTGGGTTGCTGAGGTCAGTGCTGGAGTTAGAGGTGAAGGTCACAGACAGGTTGCTATTGGCAACAATGACATCATCAGTCAGCTGACTGCCATTGAACTTTTGCACCAGCTTTGTGGAGTTTTGCTGCATGGTATTTACAGTTGTATCATAACATTGTATTTACAAATCAATATCTTTAAAGAATGTAAGCATATAAATACATATTATTTATAAATCCATTAATTAACTAGAACTATCGCTGAATGCGATTCATACCTCACCAATGTCCTTGACAAAGCTGGTACAAGGGTAAGATGGGTTCTGCACATCGCCCAGTTGGGGTGAACATTTGAGTCAAGTTTGAAGAAAATTCTTCCATTAGTATAGGATTTATAGAGCAGACACGACATATTGTCTAATACTTGATTGTATGTAAATTTGAAGACTTAAAAGTGGCATAACTTTGTCAAAATGCAATACAGAGTTATGAAACTTGACCTGCATATCCTAGTTGTGACACTTCATATATATTTTAAGTTTCAAGCAAATACTTTTTCTACTTTCAGAAATATTCAAATACATGTTAAAATTTAAGAATATTTTCTAAGTCAATTTTTGACCTTCAAGTGTGACCTTGACCTTAAGCCGGCAAAAGAGTAACATGGGTTCTGCACATCCCCTTGTTAAGGGGAATATTTGAGCCAAGATTAAAGAAAATCTTTCAATTAGTGTAGGACTTACAGAGCGGACACGACATATTGTCTAATACTTGATTGCATGTAAATCTGAAGACTTAAAAGGGGCATAACTTTGTCAAAATGCAATACAGAGTTATGAAACTTGACCTGCATATCCTAATTGTGACACTTCAAATATATTTTAAGTTTCAAGCAAATACTTTTTTAGTTTCAGAAATATTCAAATACATGTTAAAATTTAAGAATATTTTCTAAGTCAATTTTTGACCTTCAAGTGTGATCTTGACCTTAAGCCGGCAAAAGAGTAACATGGGTTCTGCACATCCCCTTGTTGAGGTGAACATTTGAGCCAAGATTGAAGAAAACCTTTCAATTAGTGAAGGACTTATAGAGCGGACACGACATAATGTCTAATATTTGATTGTTTGATATTTGACCTTCAATTGTGACCTTGACCTTGAGCTGACACATGGGCAACAGGGGTTCTGCACATCCCCTTGTTGAGGTGAACATTTCAGCCAAGTTTGAAGAAAATCCTTCAATTGGTATAGGATTTATAGAGCGGACACGATAATGGCGATGGACCGACGGACGGACAAAGCGAATCCATTATAGACCCCCCCCCCCCCCCCACATTTTGTGGTGGGGGTATAATGACTGGTTGTTTATTTATTGGGTTTATTGTCCCGAAAACAGCATTTTTCGAGTCCCATTCGGGGTGAAGGACTTAATGTGGGAAGGTCTTCCAGCTGACTTGGGGTGTGCCGGTGGTTCTACCCGGACATGTGTCTGGGGTCTTCCTCCACCAAAACAGGTGGACATTGCTATAATGATCATAACTGGTCACTGCAATGAATCTCAAAAACAAAACAAAACAAGCATTAAACATATTTTGATCCTCTACCATAACTTGCAGACTGTCACCGGTGCCCAGCTGGATGGCATTGAGTGAGAGGTACAGGAAGCTGTTGTTGCGGCTGGGAACCGTCCATGTACACATGCAGTTGACAGGGTACTGGTTCGGGTACCAGGGACTTGAGATATTGCTGGCAGTCAGGTCAGAGACTGTGAGGTTTCCGCCGCATAGGTTGTCTGAAATTTTTTTTTGTTCAGAAAATAAATGATTTTTTTTTTAATTTTATTTATTACATATGTGATTTTTATAACTAAAATTTCAGATGAAGATCGGCATTTTCCCCATGAGAAAAAAAAAAACGATTTTTGTCCCCTTAAAAATATATCACCCCACAAATATTTCAATATCATATGCATAAAACATATTTATTGTGAAAAGAAAAACACCACAGGACAAAAAAAATACTGCTATTGATGGCATTTTCTTTTGTTCCAATGAACGCTGATGTCGACCATATTCCGATACCTGGATTTGGTAGTGCGATCAGTGTGATCAGAAAGCTAGTCAACGGCAAGCATTTTGATAACGAAGCAAATTCGCTTAGCCGACCCCACTACTTCAATGTAATTTTGAGACTTTACGCACCTTTTTTTCCCAATTCATAGCCACAGGGCATTTAAAAAAAAAGCAAATAAAATCACAGTACATCACACCGACACAATTATTGTGACGTCCAGCTAATTATGTCTGGGTAGAACCACCAGTGCACCGCAGATTAGCTGGTAAACTTCCCCACATGAAAGTTCTCGCCCCGACCGGGACTCGAACTCACGCGGTGAGGGGCTGAGGAGTTACAAGTCAGCGACTCAAACCGCTTGGCCATGGGTGCCTGAAAAACTTTAATTATGGAGTTACCTTGAAAGGAATAATATACCCTTTTAATATAATTTATTATATATTGTAATATAATATTAATAATTTATTATATATTTTAATATAATAATAGTAATTTATTATAGATTTTAATACAATAATAATTTATTATATATTTTAATATAAAATAATAATTTATTAAATGTTTTAATATAATAATAATTTTTAAAATATCTTAATATAATAATAATAATTTATTATATATTTTAATATATAAATAATAATTTATCATGTAATGATGCTCAAATTGACATAAAAACTGGATAAACGAAGAAATGATGCTTAACTTGACATAAAAACTGGTTTCACGATGTAATGATACTGAAATTGACATAAGAACTTGGAATAACTTACCAGTGGCCCAGTATCTAAGACTAAACACAGGTCCACTGCCTTGTCCATTGTTTTTCTTCCAAACAAACCTGAAAAGGGGTGTTACATAAGATAACGGTGTACAAATACAATAAAAACAACCTCATCCCAATAGATCAAAAGGAATTTCACACCATCTTAAAATGTCACTATTATTTATTGTAAGTATCATTTACATTTATATGATGTTATTGTCTATTGGGTGTATAGCTGTGTATAGCATGCCTTGAACACCAGGCTTGTTACCTGACACTGGGCCAACCAGTCATGGAACTATCCTTATAATTGTTTGACCGTTAGCAAGGGAGCTATACCGCTACTATTTTTTATGACCATGGTATGTCACGTCCCAGGATCAAACAAAGGGTCTCTCGTACCTGGAGCCGATGCTCTACCGATTGCGCTACCAGGTCCAGTGTAAAAAAAATGCAAAGACCAAGTATTGTATACCAATTGACAAGTTATAATAAGATAATTATGATAACTTCTCTGATTGCTTACTCACTTCGGCCCCGATAGGTTACTTACCTTGTCTCTGATTGGTAACTCACTTGCCTTGTCTCTGATTGGTTACCTACCTTTCCTTTGATTGGCAACTTGTGTTGCCTGTGATTGGCAACTTCTTATTGGCAACTTACATTGCCTCTGATTGGTTAACTATCTTGTGTCTGATTGGCAATTCAGCATGGCTCTGAATGGTTACTCAATTGGTCTCTGATTGGTTAAATACCTTGTCTCTGATTGGTTAACTTCCTTGGTCTCCGATTGGTTAACTACCTTGGGCCTCTGATTGGTTAACTTCCTTGGGCCTCTGATTGGTTAACTTCCTTGGACTTTGATTGGTTAACTACCTTGGTCTCTAATTTTTTAACTACATTGTCTCTGATTGGTTAACTTCCTTGGTCTCTGATTGGTTAACTACCTTGGTCTCTGATTGGTTAACTACCTTGGTTTCTGATTAGTTAACTACCTTGTCTCTGATTGGTTAACTACCTTTCCTTTGATTGACATCTTGCCTCTGACAACATGGGACTTGAACCTTTATAGTGGGAGGGTAAGCAGTCAAGTTCAAGATTTTATCGGTGCAAACATAATTATACATGTTTACTGCCATAACTGGCGGCACTGATAAAACAACAGAGGAGTTACAATGCTCACCTTACCACTGATAGGTTACTCACCTTGGAGCAGAGCCAGCTTTGAAGTACATAGGTGGAAGAGCTTTTGCTGATGTGTCCAACACAGCCAGTTTCTGAGATGTCTTGCTGCTGCCGGCATATATTTCTAGGTTGGTGTTCTCTTGCAGATTCAGCCTGCTAAATTGGACACTCACAGCCTTGTCTGGGAAACATACAAATAATAAGCATTGGTTGTTTATTGGGTTTATTGTCCCACTAGCAGTATTTCAGTTATCTGGAGATGGCGTCCATTTGACGCAGATATAGTATTGCCATCACTGCATATAGCATGCTGTGAACACCTGGCATGATATCACACCCATCACATTATCCTGAGACCGGGCCAATCAGTCGTGGAAGTACCCTTATACCGTAAAGTTTTATAGATAAGACGCAGTTTTTTGCCCCAAATGATGATAAAAAAGTGGGAGGTGCATCTTATACATGCGAATTGAAGTTTTCCCCTTTTTTCCCAGACCAAAATTGACCCTTAAACTAATCCGACCGCAGAGAATATCGCCGATAGTATCGGCCATAGACAACTGTATTGTGCTATTTTAAGGGAAAAGTTACGTTGTTTTTAACCTAAAATTTGACATTAAACATAAAAAAAGACATTTAAATTCGTTTGTGTATACATAAAACAACAATATGCAATAGATATTTGCATAAATATCAATTTATTCTAACAAAATCGGTGAAGTTTCATAATCCGGAAACGGTTATTGAGTTTTAGTGGAACGGGCATATTCATTGACGACGCTGTTATTATCATCGTCTGAGTAATATGGTCTTATTCAATTGATCAATTTTGAATTGAAATTTGTTTTATTTTAAATGTTAACTACGAATAAATTTTAAGTTGAAATTAAAAACCCACTTAACAACAATAAAATGTGCATCGGCTATTTGCGCAGACAAGTTTTCACACCTCTTTTGGATGTTAATAGATCGTCCATCATCCGTAAGTAATTACAAAGGTGCATAGAACTAATTTGTTGGTAAGCGGTCACTTAAATAGCATGGTGTGAAAATGAACATATAAAAGCCTTTAGTTGTTATTTTAAATGTCATTTGTGTGTTTGTCCCATGTGTCGAGAACTTAATTATAGGCCGAGAACTTAATTGTTTTTATGACAAAGCTACCATATATTACTAGGACTGCTTTGTTTTTTAAAACACATTGCAGTGACCAATTTATGATCATTATAGCAGCATCCAGCTAATGTAGTGCAGGAACACTCCAAACAAATGTCTGGGTAAAGCTGCTCATCGCTGGCAGACAATCCCACATTAAGTACGTCACCCAGAACAGGACTTAAGCCATTTTATGGGATGCTAATCTGTCAAAGTAGTTACAAATCGTTGACTCTATCACCATGACACACTTGAACAAGCAGATTTTGATTTAAGAACAAGTGACAGGTGTTTGTATCACAGACAGGCTTCAAGGTGGTATCTGACAGTTTGCCTATATCAAATACACATACCAATATCTAACTACGGCTTTGGGGAATTTGATCATACTTTTTGCATAAACCCATACTTTCTCGTTATAAAGACGACTTATATCACTAAATTTATAAGTAGACAGCACTAATCTAGAAAAAAAATATTCTAAATGTTTTGTTGTTCCAACTCTATAAAAAGCATGATTGTGGTCTCTGCTAAAAATTGTTATTGACATCAGAGTGGATTAGATGGATGACTAAATAAAGTAAGTGGTCACATGGTTTCCTATGTTTAAAAGTGGCTCGGAAAAGAAACATCTGTTTGCAATGTCGATTGGGTATTTATCCTTGACTATTCGTGCATATATTTGGCATCAATGAACAGCATTTTGCAAGACCTTTTCAGGTACTAATGACTTGTTTCGTTATTTGAGAAAAAACTTTTTGGACCAACTGTCGGACATAGCCTTTTAGTTAAGAGAAAGTTTTTGTTTTTGAAATACATTGCAGTGACCATTTATGATCAGTATAGTAACGTCCAGCATTTTGGTGGAGGAAGAGCCCAGCCAAATGACTGGGTAGAACCACCGGCACACCGCAAATCAGCTGGAAGACCTTCCCACATTAAGTCTTAATCCCCGAACCAGACTCGAACCCACGCAGTGTGAGGCTAAGCAGTCAGAGGAGTTACAAATCGGCGACTCCATCACTACGCCACGGTCGTCCTCTAATTTATACTGATATTTAAATACAAATGACTGGGTAGAACCACTGGCACACCGCAGGTCAGCTGGAAGACCTTCCCACATTAAGTCCTTCGCCCCTGAACGGGACTCGAACCCATGTGATGAAAGACTAAGTAGTCAGATGAGTAACAAGTCGGCGACTCTACCACTACGCCACCGGCGCCACCCGTTAAGAAAAAAAAAATAATAATATAGGACATTCTGTAAGTACATACCTGTGTTGACAGTTATGAAACATGTATTTTGAGCAGTAGGGAAATTGAAGTTGATATCTCCCGAGTCAGCGGTATACAGTTTACTGCAGTCTGAAACAAAAAGAAAAGGATGTATGTTTATTGGGTTTATCATCCCACCAACAGTATTTCAGTTATCTAGAGACGGTGTCCACTTGAAGCAGTCAGAGAAGTTTCAAATCGGCGACTCTACCACTATGCCACGGGCGCCCTATCTAGAAGTTTTACATACAGTCCTAACAGGGCTGTTAATGATTTGTTTGTTGGGTTTATCGTCCCACCAACAGTATTTCAGTTATCTGGAGATGGTGTCAACTTGAAGCAGATATAGTGCTACCTTCACTGTGTAGCATGCTGTGAACACCTGGCATGATACCACACCCAATCACCGGGCCAACCAGTTGTTGAACTACCCTTATATTCGCTTGAGCGTTAGCAAGGGAGCTATACCACTACCATTTTTTCAACTCTGGTATGTCGAACTCGGGGCCTCCCGTATCTGGAGCCAACACTAAACCGATTGTGCTACCAGGTCCGGTTGGGCTGTTAGTGAGTGTAAGACTTGTATGTGTTATCCTGGGACTAAATTTGTGACCTCCCACAATATTGAGACAGTATTTCTGTATTGCAATTAAAATTATAAACTGTAAAATCTGGATGAGTTTGTTATGATTCAAAATTTGTTTGGTGTTTGGCTAAAAAATTCACGATATATTTTCAACTAAAAAATTCGCAATCTTACCGTTGTCTGCCACTTCGATTGTAACACTGAACGTGTCGTCTGCGGACATGTCCAACGTCTGCACAAGAATCCTGGATCCAGGGCTCACAACCGGTACTGTCATCAAAGTATCTGCGCTGGAAAATTAATTTTTTTTGATGTTAAGAAAACAAAAAATAATCTGGTTAAATACTCAATATTTTATTTAATAAAGTTCCGGCGTATATTTAAAAGAATTGTTGTAACCTCACAGGGTGAAATCAATCTTCTAACACTATCAATATTTTACGTCAATAAACAAAGAAGCATTCTGCCGTAATAAAATAACGATAAATCATGGCATAAATCGGGACTATTTTACTGCAATAGAAAAGCTGTTCCTTTTACTTTCCCTACCCATTTTTGCATTGTTGACCAAGCTGACATTGTGGTAAGTTGCACTTTTAGACGTTATTCGCAACACAAAAAAATATCTCGTTAAAAACCTCTGTGAAATCTGCAAAACATAAACACAATAAACATCAGAATAAACACCCCCCTCTCTAATACTCCCCCCACCCTCCCCCCTTATTTTAAAACATGTTCTTTTAAATAAAACTGTCTTTACTCACCATCTGTCCACATAAAGTCTTCAATAACCCAATAATCCTATGAATAACAGTGTTAACTTCACTTTTAATTAAATTAAACTTAACTTCTAAAACTTGTAAAAGTACATGTAACTGAAATGTAATTAACACTCCATTTTTGGAAATTTTAATGCACCCGGGGGTGTTAAATACGATGTTCAGGGTAATACAAAAAATGCATAAACTTACCTGAAATTAAAAAGATCATTCATTTTTTCATCCTGGACCCTCAGTTTTCCCTTCATCACAACACTTGTGCTAGCATTGAGCTTCAACTAAACAAAAACAAATAACCAGAGAAAATGTTTTTCTTTTCTTCTATACATATTTTTTCTTTACTATCATTTTCTGTTGCTAAATTAAAATGACAGATGTAAAAATAAATTGTTTTATATAAATATATATTTTGAAACAAACACTATAATATTATAAATATCCTAAGATGATCAACAACATAAACTATATAAATAAAGGGAATTACGTCTCTAATGTCTCACAAATATAGTAGCCATTCTACATCCTTTGGGACTGAAGAATGATTAATCATACATTTTCTGCTAATGTAATGTAATATGCCATTCTACATCCTTTGGGACAGGAGAATGATTAATCATACATTTTCTGCTAATGTAATGTAATATTACCATTCTACATCCTTTGGGACAGGAGAATGATTAATCATACCTTTTCTGCTAATGTAATGTAATATGCCATTCTACATCCTTTGGGACAGGAGAATGATTAATTATACATTTTCTGCTAATGTAATGTAATATTGCCATTCTACATCCTTTGAGACAGGAGAATGATTAATCATACATTTTCTGCTAATGTAATGTAATATGCCATTCTACATCCTTTGGGACAGGAGAATGATTAATTATACATTTTCTGCTAATGTAATGTAATATACCATTCTACATCCTTTGGGACTGGAGAATGATTAATTATACATTTTCTGCTAATGTAATGTAATATACCATTCTACATCCTTTGGGACTTGAGAATGATTAACATACATTTTCTGCTAATGTAATGTAATATTACCATTCAACATCCCTTGGGACAGGAGAATGATTAACATACATTTTCTGCTAATGTAATGTAATATTACCATTCTACATCCTTTGGGACTGGAGAATGATTAATTATACATTTTCTGCTAATGTAATGTAATATACCATTCTACATCCTTTGGGACTGGAGAATGATTAACATACATTTTCTGCTAATGTAATGTAATATTACCATTCTACATCCTTTGGGACTGGAGAATGATTAACATACATTTTCTGCTAATGTAATGTAATATGCCATTCTACATCCTTTGGGACAGAAGTATGATTATTCATACATTTTCTGCTAATGTAATGTAATATTACCATTCTACATCCTTTGGGACTGGAGAATGATTAATCATACATTTTCTGCTAATGTAATGTAATATTACCATTCTACATCCTTTGGGACTGGAGAATGATTAATCATACATTTTCTGTTAATGTAATGTAATATGCCATTCTACATCCTTTGGGACAGAAGTATGATTAATCATACATTTTCTGCTAATGTAATGTAATATTACCATTCTACATCCTTTGGGACTGGAGAATGATTAATCATACCTTTTCTGCTAATGTAATGTAATATTACCATTCTACATCCTTTGGGACTGGAGAATGATTAATCATACATTTTCTGCTAATGTAATGTAATATTACCATTCTACATCCTTTGGGACTGGAGAATGATTAATCATACATTTTCTGCTAATGTAATGTAATATACCATTCTACATCCTTTGGTACTGGAGAATGATTAATCATACATTTTCTGCTAATGTAATGTAATATTGCCATTCTACATCCTTTGGGACTGGAGAATGATTAATCATACATTTTCTGCTAATGTAATGTAATATTACCATTCTACATCCTTTGGGACTGGAGAATGATTAATCATACATTTTCTGTTAATGTAATGTAATATGCTATTCTACATCCTTTGGGACTGGAGAATGATTAATCATACATTTTCTGCTAATGTAATGTAATATTACCATTCTACATCCTTTGGGACAGGAGAATGATTAATCATACATTTTCTGCTAATGTAATGTAATATGCCATTCTACATCCTTTGGAACTGTAGAATAATTAATCATACATTTTCTGCTAATGTTATGTAATATGCCATTCTACATCCTTTGGGACAGGAGAATAATTAATCATACATTTTCTGCTAATGTAATGTAATATTACCATTCTACATCCTTTGGGACTGGAGAATGATTAATCATACATTTTCTGCTAATGTAATGTAATATTACCATTCTACATCCTTTGGGACTGGAGAATGATTAATCATACATTTTCTGCTAATGTAATGTAATATTACCATTCTACATCCTTTGGGACTGGAGAATGATTAATCATACATTTTCTGCTAATGTAATGTAATATTACCATTCTACATCCTTTGGGACTGGAGTATGATTAATCATACATTTTCTGCTAATGTAATGTAATATGCCTATCTACATCCTTTGGGACTTGAGAATGATTAATCATACATTTCCTGCTAATGTAATGTAATATGCCATTCTACATCCTTTGCGACTGGAGAATGATTAATCATACATTTCCTGCTAATGTAATGTAATATTACCATATTAATTAGTTTTCAGTTAAATAATAATTGGTTATAATTGGTCAGTTAAGATCGTGCCGTTTATTTAAGCTAAATGCCAAGGTTAACTTAAAGAAGAAATAAGAATGACAGGACTAATAATCAAAATAAGGAAATATAATATGACGCACGGGAAAGTAGTAAAATAGTAATAAAGAGGCATGATTCATACCATGATTAATTCATACGTCCAAACATGAGAAGAAATCATGGGACATAGCGCTGGTCAGAAGACACGATTAGCAATAAAATTACTATTTTTAGCTTTTAATAATACTAATATCAGAAATGATAGGCGTAGGCAGCGCAATCAGCAAAGGAGACGCACAGTTGGGAGTAGAGTATATATTTTGGGATTGCGAGGAGAAAGAGTAGTGTTGATGTGGACGAGACGGAGAGTGGATGTCGACGCGTTAGAGAGAGGTATTCAAGCCTCACTGTTGTTAGATTGTAAAATGTTACTTTCATTAATAAATTTGTAATCATGGGATGATGTTGTGTTCTACTAACATTCTGTCCTCGAAGTGGTCGCTGTGGTGTAGTGGTAGCGCGCTTGACCGGTAATCAAGAGGACCGCTGTTCAATTCCCGGTTGTGGCGGTCAATTTTTCATGTTTGATTGATTATTGGCTTTATCGTCGTACCAACAGTATTTCAATTATCTGGAGACGGTGTTCACTTGAAGCAGATATAGTGCTACCTTCACTGTGTATAGAATGCCTTAAATCACGGCATGATACCACACCCAGTCACATAATCCTTTTGTATATATACAATATATACTTTGTATCAGGGCATTTCAAAATATTAAAATGAATGTTTGTTTATTGGGTTTATCATCCCACCAATAGTATTGTAGTTTTCAGCAGCGATACCCAACTCTAGTGTCTGAGCGACTGAGGTTTGACTGTATATTGAACGTACCTGAGAGAAAGCAGGCCCCTGTATCTGCCATAAACCATTCACTTTGGTTGTCCATTCAGCAGACTGTCCAGACTTCACCTGGTAGAATTTACCATTACCTGTTACCAAGAAAACAATTATCATAATTATCTATAATTATCCATAACTAAGGATTTTCTCAGAATGTCAGGAAAAGTGCCAAAATTACATTAAACTGAAAACAAAAGAGTATAACAATAATAAATTCGAGAAATTTAGTGAATTTTAAAAATTTGTTTCTGGTAATATCCAAAACTATTTCTTTGAACTTTTTACTTGTTCAATGTAAACAGCATGCCATGAACTCCTGGTATGATACCACACCCAGTCACATTATCCGGACACCGGGCCAACCAGTTGTGGAACTACCCTTATATTTGCTTAAGCATTAGCAAAAGAGCTATACCACTACCGTTTATTAAAGACTTTGGTGTGGTGCAGCCCGGGATTGAACCTGGGGCCTCATGTAGCTGGAGCTGACACTCTACCGATTGCGCTACCAGGTCCAGTACAGGGTTAATGTGTAGACTGGTTTAGTCTCGAATATTTTATTATATGCTGAATATCAATGTAGTAAAAAACACTATGAGCAATTAAAAAACCGGGATTTGAACCTATGCAGCGAGGAGCTGAGGAATTACAAGTCAGTGACTTAATCTGCTCGGCTATGTGATTCCCTTGTGATGTTTTATGACTTGAAGTCTTTTGCTGAGGTAAAATATGACTCAGGTAAATTATAACTCAGGTAAATTTTGACTCGGGTAAATTTTGACTAAGTAAATTATGACTAAGGTAAATAATGACTAAGGTAAATTTTGACTTGGGTAAATTATGACTCAGGTAAATAATGACTCATGTAAATTATGACTCAGGTAAATTATGACTTGGGTAAATAATGACTCAGGTAAATAATGACTCGGGTAAATTATGACTCGGGTAAATAATGACTCGGGTAAATAATAACTCAGGTAAATTATAACTCAGGTAAATTTTGACTCGGGTAAATTACGACTTGGGTAAATTATGACTCAGGTAAATTAAAACTCAGGTAAATAATGACTCGGTAAATTATGACTCAGGTAAATTATAACTCGGGTAAATTTTGACTCGGGTAAATTTTGACTCGGGTAAATATTGACTAAGTAAATTATGACTAAGGTAAATAATGACTTGGGTAAATTATGACTCAGGTAAATAATGACTCATGTAAATTATGACTCAGGTAAATTATGACTTGGGTAAATTATGACTCAGGTAAATAATGACTCATGTAAATTATGACTCAGGTAAATTATGACTTGGGTAAATTATGACTCAGGTAAATAATGACTCGGGTAAATTATGACTCGGGTAAATAATGACTCGGGTAAATAATAACTCAGGTAAATTATGACTCAGGTAAATTTTGACTCGGGTAAATTATGACTCGGGTAAATTATGACTCGGGTAAATAATAACTCAGGTAAATAATGACTCAGGTAAATTATGACTCAGGTAAATAATGACTCAGGTAAATTATGACTCAGGTAAATAATGACTTATGTAAATTATGACTCAGGTAAATTATGACTTGGGTAAATAATGACTCAGGTAAATAATGACTCGGGTAAATTATGACTCAGGTAAATAATGACTCGGGTAAATTATGACTCTGGTAAATTATGACTCGGGTAAATAATGACTCAGGTAAATAATGACTCAGGTAAATAATGACTTGGGTAAATTATGACTCGGGTAAATTAAAACTCAGGTTAATTATGATGCGGGTAAATAATGACTCAGGTAAATTATGACTTAGGTAAATTATGACTCAGGTAAATAATGACACAGGTAAATAATAATGCAGGTAAATAATGACACAGGTAAATAATGACTCAGATAAATATGACTCAGGTAAGTTGTGACTTAAAACAAGATTTTAAGAAACCTTTTAATCAATTGCAATCTACTGCCTTAATATCAGTTTTAATGTGAAAAATGATAAAAAGTATATATGAAAACAAACAAAATGGTTGCTTTGTGAGAGGACACAACTTACTGTCAGCTGAGTAGTTCAGAGGTACCCTGTCAGAGTTTGTGGCTCCAAATGACCCAACAATTGTCATCTTGTTGCTGTTGGATACATGCCAGAGCAAACCTTGAACAAACACAATTGTAAAAATATGTGTATATTTGTAAAAAATGTGTATATATTTGTAAAATATGTGTATATATTTGTAACATATGTGTTATATTTGTTATAAATGTGTGTATATATTTGTAAAATATGCGTATATTTGTAAAATGTGTGTATATATTGTTTAATGTGTGTATCTATTTGTAAAATATGTGTATATTTGTCAAATGTGTGTATATAATTTGTAAAATGTGTGTATCTTTGTAAAATGTGTGTATATATTTGTAAAACTATGTGTATATTTGTAAATGTTGTGTATATATTTGTTTAACTGTTGTATATTGTACAATGTGTGTATATATTTGTTTAATGTGTGTATATTTGTAAAATGTTGTGTTATTATATTTGTTAAAATATGTGTTATATTTGTCAAATATGTTGTATATTTGTAAATGTGTGTATATATTTGTTACATGTGTGTGTCTATTTGTTAAATGGGTGTTATATTTGTTAAAATGTGTGTCTATATTTGTAAATTGTGTGTATATTTGTAAAATGTGTGTATATTTGTAAAATATGTGTATATTTGTAAAATGTGTGTATATATTTGTTAAATGTGTGTATATATTTGTAAAATGTGTGTATATTTGTAAAATGTGTGTATATATTTGTAAAATATGTGTTATATTTGTAAAATGTGTGTATATATTTGTAAAATATGTGTATATTTGTAAAATGTGTGTATATATTTGTTAAATGTGTGTATATATTTGTAAAATATGTGTATATTTGTAAAATGTGTGTATATATTTGTAAAATGTGTGTATGTTTGTAAAATGTGTGTATATATTTGTAAAATATGTGTATATTTGTAAAATGTGTGTATATATTTGTAAAATGTGTGTATATTTGTAAAACGTGTGTATATATTTGTAAAATGTGTGTATATATTTGTAAAATATGTGTATATTTGTAAAATGTGTGTATATATTTGTTAAATGTGTGTATATTTGTAAAATGTGTGTATATATTTGTTTAATGTGTGTATATTTGTAAAATGTGTGTATATATTTGTAAAATATGTGTTATATTTGTAAAATATGTGTATATTTGTAAAATGTGTGTATATATTTGTTAAATGTGTGTGTATATTTGTTAAATGGGTGTATATTTGTAAAATGTGTGTATATATTTGTAAAATGTGTATATTGTAAAATGTGTATATATTTGTAAAAATGTGTATATATTTGTAAAATGTTTGTAATATTTGTAAAATGTGGTTATTTGTAAAATATGTGTATATTTGTAAAATATGTGTATATATTGTAACATGTGGTATATATTTGTAAAATGTGTGTATATATTTGTAAAATATGTGTTATATTGTAAAATATGTGTATATTTGTAAAATGTGTGTATAATTTGTTAAATGTGGTGTTATATTTGTTAAATGGGTGTATATTGTAAAATGTGTGATATATTTGTAAAATGTGTGTAATTTGTAAAATGTGTATATATTTGTAAAAATGTGTATATATTTGTAAAATGTTTGTATATATTTGTAAAATGTGTGTATATTTGTAAAATATGTGTATATATTTGTAAAATATGTGTATATATTTGTAACATGTGTGTATATATTTGTAAAATGTGTGTATATTTGTAGAAAATGTGAATATATTTGTAAAATATGTATATTTGTAAAATGTGTGTATATATTTGTAAAATGTGTGTATATATTTGTAAAATGTGTGTATATTTGTAAAAAATGTGTATATATTTGTAAAATATGTGTAACTTTGTAAAATGTGTGTATATATTTGTTAAATATGTGTATATTTGTAAAATGTGTATATATATTTGTAAAAAATGTGTATATATTTGTAAAAAATGTGTATATATTTGTAAAATGCGTGTATATTTGTAAAATGTGTGTATATATTTGCAAAATATGTGTATATTTGTAAAATGTGTGTATATATTTGTAAAATGTGTATATATTTGTAAAATGTGTGTATATTTGTTAAATGTTTGTATATATTTGTTAAATGTGTGTATATTTGTGAAATGTGTGTATATATTTGTAAAATGATGTATATATTCGTAAAATGTGTGTATATATTTGTACAATGTGTGTAAATATTTGCAAAATGTGTATATATTTGCAAAATGCATGTATATATTTGTAAAATGTGTGTATATATTTGTAAAATGTGTATATATTTGCAAAATGCATGTATATATTTGTAAAATGTGTGTATATATTTGTAAAATGTGTCTATATATTTGTAAAATATCTGTGTATATTTGTAAAATGTGTATATATTTATAAAATGTGTATATTTTTGTTTAATGTGTGCATATAATTGCAAAATGCGCTCGTCAAATAATAAATTTGTAGAAAATAAAACCCACAATCATTAAAAGCATGTTTGGCATGAGTTTTTCATTTTTTTTTTAATCGTGTAAAAACTCCCTGCGTGTGCGTTGGAGTGTGGGTTGTGAGACTGAGCTTCATCAGTGTAAGTTTAGGCTCGTATAAGATCAGGTGAGCTAAAAAGGGCTGCAAAGTGAAGCCCTCAAAGACAATATCTATGATTTTATTAACAATGTCCCTTCTGAAAAATAATGTCATTTTAATACAGTTAATTAGTATGGCTTTTATCATATATATTTATGTCTATATATGTTTTGCCTTAATTTTCCTTAGCTCTCATGTTCGGAAGTCCTCCAAGCCATTGTGTGAGGACCTGAAGGTGGTAAGGACAGTTTGTCTATATCTTATACATGTTAATAATTGTAAATAAGAACGATTGGGATTCCTGCTAAAAAAAGACATCAACGTCACAGCGGATGACGTGGATGAGCTAAAACATTAGTGGTCACATGGTTTTCTTGGTTTAAAAAACAAGCATTTGATAGTATTGCGGGCAATACAGTAGTCCCCTACCGGTCCCTCAAAAAGTTATGGGCCGGACATGATTTTGCTTCAAGGTCATGCTGTGACCTTGACCTTCAAGGTAGCGACCCAAATCTTGTGCGTGCATATTGTACACATTGCTACCTATTAACATACCAAGTTTCATGCGCCTAGCTTTAATAGTTTTTAAGTTATCAAAGGATCCAGATTTTTAGCGGACAGAAAGACAGACAGACAGACAGACGGAATGACGGACGGAGGGTAAACCTATAGTCTCCTCCGGTGTAAACACCGGTAGGGGACTAATAAATACCAACATCGGAGCCGAATACTCGGCTGATCATGTAACATTATCTCAAATATAAGTTTGTTTATGGTTATTGGGTTTATTGTCCCACCAAACTGCTGCCTTCACTGTGTAAAGCATGCCATAAACATCTGATACCACACCCAGTCACATTAGCCTTACAATGGGCCAACTAGTCGTGGAACTGCCCTTATATTTGCTTGAGTGTTAGCAAGGGTGCTATACTACTGACATTATTAACGACTTAAGTGTGTCGCAGCCCTGGATTGAACCCAGGGCCTCTAGTACCTGGAGTTGACACTCTACGGATTGCGCTACCAGGTCCCGTACAGGGTTAATGTGTAGACTGGTTTAGCCAAGGATATTTTATTATATGATGAACATCAATGTAGTAAATAATACTTTAAGCAATTTTTTTTTAAAATCGGATGAATCTTTGCAAACAAATACTATCGTACTATGAATAATAGGATTAATTCGTGTGAAGTTGTAATACACTTTAATACACTAGCATTACTGTGATAATGAGAGTTTAAAGGTGGTGTTGTTGATGTTTTTTTAGAACATAAATGTGCATGTCATTTGTGCTGATTTAATGAAATATAATTAGGATCTTCTCATACATTGTATCATCCATTAGGTCTTGTTTTTGTGTGTGCAGACACGAGTCAAAAGTAAATGCCCTTCAACAGGATTATTTTGCTCATTCTTGCTTCTAGGATTGGGTTGGGGATTTGCCGATACTGTGCAGCGACATTTCTATCATTATAGCACAGGGGCACTTATGAGGTGCCCAGGGACTGAACCCGGCCGGTCCATTATACTGACACTGACGAGTCAGGCATAATGCTGTCCCTTTAGCCCCGAGCGTTAGGAGGGAAGCCACTACTACCAACTTTAAAGTTTTTGGTTTGACCCGGTCAGGGTTTGAACCCGAAACCTCCCGATAAGCAAGTTGCATTCTTGCTTCTGCATTCTGTCAAAAACATTGTTGTGTTTAGATAAACCATGAATAAAAACGAAAAGAAAGTTGAAGGTATAGAATTAGGTTTACAAGAGAAAGGTTAATTGATCAACAATATTAACTTTCACAGAATTAATGATTTATATAAGTGAAAATATGTTCATTACATCTATGACATAGCAAATTTTGTTAAAAAACATTTAGAAAAGAAGTGTGTTTATTAGTTTGTTGTACATCCCTTTTCAATGGTCAAAGACGTATTATAATAGGCAGACACTTTGAAACTTCAACAATGCCGGTTTTTCAGCGCTCACCCAAATTCACTTTTAAGACCAACTCACTATTAAGAACTAAGACCAACTCACTTTTAAGACCAACTCACTTTTAAGACCAACTCACTTTCAAAACCAACTCACTTTCAAGACAAACTCACTTTTAAGACCAACTCACTTTAAAGACCAACTCACTTTTAAGACCAACTCACTATTAAGACCAACTCACTTTTAAGACCAACCCACTTTTAAGACCAACCCACTTTTAAGACCAACTCACTATTAAGACCAACTCACTTTTAAGACCAACCCACTTTTAAGACCAACTCACTTTTAAGACCAACTCACTATTAAGACCTCACTATTAAGACCAACTCACTTTTAAGACCAACTCACTTTTAAGACCAACTCACTATTAACACCACAATGAGTCAGAATAGAAGGTGGCCTTAATAGAAAGAATTTACTGTAATCTAAATCTTCTGCCTAAATTTGCAAGAAATTCGTCATAATGTTCACAACTGTTGCAAAGTCAATGAATATAAAAATATACCATCATTTCCATTTCCCAGGGCAAAGCCATTTCTCGTGCCGCCATCTACGTAGATAACACTGTCAACTCCTTGCAGTAAAGATGACACAGTTGTCACTGAAACCGTATTGTTAGGGGGCGCCACTATCTGGGCGTAGCAGTATACCGGCAACTGATTGGCTGAGGGTAAGAGCAGGGCACCAGACTTCGCAGGATCTAATCTGATCAGACCACTGCATGCTGAAGATTAAAATATTATTGGAATTATTATTACTTATAACTGAAACTGCAGCTTTGTAAAGATAAAATTAGACAAATATTAATACCAAAAAAGTTCTAATATCAAAATTAAATGAATCAATTAGTAAATAACTTTAAAAAACATTTTAAATATTTAATTTTACATGTTTGGAGGCTACAATTTTCGGTATAGAAAGTAATGCATTTAAAAAAGATTAAACATTAAGGTTAATTGTTAACCCTTTGCTGCATGTAAACGCCATTTTACGCCTTTACAAACCATTCACAATTATATGTCATTTTACGCCTTTACAACCATTCACAATTATATGCCATTTTACGCCTTTACAAACCATTCACAATTATACGCCATTTTACGGCTTTACAAACCATTCACAATTATATGCCATTTTACGCCTTTACAAACCATTCACAATTATATGCCATTTTACGCCTTTACAAACAATTCACAATTATATGCCATTTTACGCCTTTACAAACCATTCACAATTATATGCCATTTTACGGCTTTACAAACCATTCACAATTATATGCCATTTTACGCTTTTACAAACAATTCACAATTATATGCCATTTTACGCCTTTACAAACCATTCACAATCATTAGCAGAATCTGCATGACTAAGGGTTTATGTGTAGACTGGTTCAGCCTTAAATCTATTAATACATGTGTGAACATACATTTATTAAAATCTTTTTATCTCTTTTAAAGAAAAACAAGTGAATTTTAGCAATATTGAGTATAATAAAGGGAAGAAAACTGATTTCATGTAGCAATAATGAGTATAATAATGGCACATAAAGGGAAGAAAACTGATTTCATGTAGCAATAATGAGTATAATTATGGCAAATAAAGGGAAGAAATCTGATTTCATGTAGCAATAATGAGTATAATTATGGCAAATAAAGGGAAGAAAACTGATTTCATGTAGCAATAATGAGTATAATTATGGCAAATAAAGGGAAGAAAACTGATTTCATGTAGCAATAATGAGTATAATTATGGCAAATAAAGGGAAGAAAACTGATTTCAAGTGGCAATTATGAGTATAATAATGGCAAATAAAGGGAAGAAAACTGACTTCATGTAGCAATAATGAGTATAATAATGGCAAATAAAGGGAAGAAATCTGGATTTATGTAGCAATAATGAGTATAATTATGGCAAATAAAGGGAAGAAAACTGACTTCATGTAGCAATAATGAGTATAATAATGGCAAATAAAGGGAAGAAATCTGATTTCATGTAGCAATAATGAGTATAATTATGGCAAATAAAGGGAAGAAAACTGATTTCATGTAGCAATAATGAGTATAGTTATGGCAAATAAAGGGAAGAAAACTGGATTTATGTAGCAATAATGAGTATAATAATGGCAAATAAAGGGAAGAAAACTGACTTCATGTAGCAATAATGAGTATGATAATGGCAAATAAAGGGAAGAAATCTGATTTCATGTAGCAATAATGAGTATAATAATGGCAAATAAAGGGAAGAAAACTGATTTAATGTAGCAATAATGAGTATAATTATGGCAAATAAAGGGAAGAAAACTGGATTTATGTAGCAATAATGAGTATAATAATGGCAAATAAAGGGAAGAAAACTGACATCATGTAGCAATAATGAGTATAATAATGGCAAATAAAGGGAAGAAAACTGATTTAATGTAGCAATAATGAGTATAATTATGGCAAATAAAGGGAAAAAAACTGATTTCATGTAGCAATATTGAGTATAATAATGGCAAATAAAGGGAAGAAAACTTATTTCATGTCGCAATAATGAGTATAATTATGGCAAATAAAGGGAAGAAAACTGATTTCATGTAGCAATAATGAGTATAATTATGGCAAATAAAGGGAAGAAAACTGATTTAATGTAGCAATAATGAGAATAACAATGGCAAATAAAAGGAAGAAATCTGATTTCATGTAGCAATAATGAGTATAATTATGGCAAAAGAAGGGAAGAAAACTGATTTCATGTAGCAATAATGAGTATAATAATGGCACATAAAGGGAAGAAAACTGATTTCATGTAGCAATAATGAGTATAATAATGGCAAATAAAGGGAAGAAATCTGATTTCATGTAGCAATAATGAGTATAATAATGGCAAATAAAGGAAAGAAAAATGATTTCATGTAGCAATAATGAGTATAATTATGGCAAATAAAGGAAAGAAAACTGATTTCATGTAGCAATAATGAGTATAATTATGGCAAATAAAGGGAAGAAAACTGTTTTTATGTTGCAATATTGAGTATAATTATAGCAAATAAAGGGAAGAAAACTGTTTTTATGTTGCCATATTGAGTATAATTATAGCAAATAAAGGAAAGAAAAATGATTTCATGTAGCAATAATGAGTATAATCAGTTCTTGTATGTCCAAATGACTTCCCCCCACAATAGCATGGAATCTTTATACTTATAGAGAGCGACTACAGAACTTTCCTGTGTGCTACATACCAGGAGAGGCGGCCTGGAAGCTAGCTGAGAACTGTTGCTTGGCACTGTTGTTACTGATTGTCAAGGTTAAGGTCAGCTGGGTCGTGTTCTTGTCCCTAAAAATGTCATCTGGCAGGTTTGAACCTGAAAAATAATAAGAAAAGATAAGTTATAACAGTTGTATCACATAATAGAAAGCATAAGTGTTCTGAAATGAGTATTGGTGTGCTGAAATCAGAATGGCAGTAAGTAGTGATGTGCTGAAATCAGAATGGCAGTAAGTATTGTGTGTGCTAAAATCAGAATGACAATAAGTACTGATGTGCTGAAATCAGAATGGCAGTTAGTATTGTGTGTGCTGAAATCAGAATGGCAGTAAGTATTGTGTGTGCTGAAATCAGAATGGCAGTTAGTATTGTGTGTGCTGAAATCAGAATGGCAGTAAGTATTTGTGTGCTGAAATCAGAATGGCAGTTAGTATTGTGTGTGCTAAAATCAGAATGGCAGTAAGTATTTGTGTGTGCTGAAATCAGAATGGCAGTAAGTATTTGTGTGCTGAAATCAGAATGGCAGTTAGTATTGTGTGTGCTGAAATCAGAATGGCAGTAAGAATTTGTGTGCTGAAATCAGAATGGCAATAAGTATTGGTGTGCTGAAATCAGAATGGCAGTTAGTATTGTGTGTGCTGAAATCAGAATGGCAGTAAGTATTTGTGTGTGCTGAAATCAGAATGGCAATAAGTATTGGTGTGCTGAAATCAGAATGGCAGTTAGTATTGTGTGTGCTGAAATCAGAATGGCAGTTAGTATTGTGTGTGCTAAAATCAGAATGGCAGTAAGTATTTGTGTGTGCTGAAATCAGAATGGCAATAAGTATTGGTGTGCTGAAATCAGAATGGCAGTTAGTATTGTGTGTGCTGAAATCAGAATGGCAGTTAGTATTGTGTGTGCTAAAATCAGAATGGCAGTAAGTATTTGTGTGTGCTGAAATCAGAATGGCAATAAGTATTGGTGTGCTGAAATCAGAATGGCAGTTAGTATTGTGTGTGCTGAAATCAGAATGGCAATAAGTATTTGTGTGTGCTGAAATCAGAATGGCAATAAGTATTGGTGTGCTGAAATCAGAATGGCAGTTAGTATTGTGTGTGCTAAAATCAGAATGGCAGTAAGTATTTGTGTGTGCTGAAATCAGAATGGCAATAAGTATTGGTGTGCTGAAATCAGAATGGCAGTTAGTATTTGTGTGCTGAAATCAGAATGGCAGTAAGTATTGGTGTGTTGAAATCAGAATGGCAGTTAGTATTGTGTGTGCTAAAATCAGAATGGCAGTAAGTATTGGTGTGCTGAAATCAGAATGGCAGTAAGTATTGGTGTGCTGAAATCAGAATGGCAGTTAGTATTGTGTGTGCTAAAATCAGAATGGCAGTAAGTATTTGTGTGTGCTGAAATCAGAATGGCAGTAAGTATTGGTGTGCTGAAATCAGAATGGCAGTAAGTATTGGTGTGCTGAAATCCGAAACAGATTACAACACTTTAATTAAAATCAATGTTAGTGTTATCGGAAGCAGATTTAGATTATATCCAACAACAATATCTGTTTCTACTTAAGTTGGTGTTTAAATTATATCCAACAACAACATCTGTTTCTACTTAAGTTGGTGTTTAAATGATATCCAACAACAACATCTGTTTCTACTTAAGTTGGTGTTTAAATGATATTCAACGACAATTTCTGTTTCTTCTTGAGTTGTTGTTTAAATGATATCCAACAACAATATCTGCTTCTACTTAAGTTGTTGTTTAAACCATATCCAACAACATTATCTGCTTCTACTTAAGTTGTTGTTTAAACCATATCCAACAACATTATCTGCTTCTACTTAAGTTGTTGTTTAAACCATATCCAACAACATTATCTGTTTCTACTTAAGTTGGTGTTTAAACGATATCCAACAACAAAATCTGTTTCTACTTAAGTTGTTGTTTAAATGATATCCAACAACAATATCTGTTTCTACTTAAGTTGGTGTTTAAATGATATCCAACAACAATATCTGTTTCTACTTAAGTTGGTGTTTAAGAGTCTCCATTTATAGCAGTTATTCTGGTTGTTCATTCAGAGAGGTTCTCTAGTTTTCTCTGGAAGTTTGAAATCCTGTGGAAACTTACTTTTTTCCACGCCTTTAACATTTGCTGGCATGATCCTACTGCAGTGGAATGTTTGAATTGTGATATGCAACAGAGTAGAACCAGGGATGAGATTCAGGGTGAATCTCATTGTGTAAGGAGGGACGAGTGTAGCAAGTTCACTGATAGTTCATTCACAGAGTGTAAATACTAGTAGCTCAGTTGGTTGGGTAATCCACTAGTATGACGTAGGTCTGTGGTTCAAATCATTTGGTGCCATGGCCTACTGCAGTAGCCTGATTGTATTGTTATATGTACTGTAGAGTAGAACCAGGGATAAGATTCAGGGTGAATCTGATTGCGTCAATAGGGACGATTGGATTGGATTTGGCAGCATTTTTTGCCGATAACGTGCAGCAACAATTCTATCATTATAGCACTGGGGCAGTTAAAAGGTGCCCACAGACTGAACCCGGCCGGTCCATTATACTGACACCAACTTGTCAGGCATAATGCTGTCCCCTTAGCCCCGAGCGTTAAAAGGGAAGCCACTACTACCAGCTTTAAAGTCTTTGGTTTAACCCGGCCGGGGTTTGAACCCGCGACCTTCCTATCCGCAAGCCGACGCTCTACTACTTTAGCTATTGTGGCCGGTTCTTAATAGGGAGGAGTATGGTAGCTTCAGTGGTAGTTCGTTCACAAAGCCTCCTAAAGCTTAGTTGATAGAGTGAGTGACCTGTTAGTATTGTGGAGGTCTGTGGTTCAAATCACGGTGGAGGTTCACTATTTCCACTCCTTTTACACTATCACCAATAAAAAAGGAAATATACCAACTGCCTGTGTAGATAGTTTCCACATCAGTAAAGATCTCTTATCTTGGCAGCCATCATTGTGGCAATTTTAAGTAATTTTTTTGTATAGAAGCTTAAATTTTATTTTCTTGTAATTTCTTCATTTGTGGTCCAAATATAAAAAGCTATATACCATTGGAAAGCTCTTGAAACTCATGTTTTTAAAATGCAATATTTTAAAAATTGATAAATACACAAAGAAAATAATACACAGAAATAAAATTATTGGCTCATCCTTAAACAAAATGAACAGTGTAACTTTTTTGTTGTATTATTATTACCTTTTAAACCATCAAAATATTGTTTTGATATTTAAAATACTTCATAAAAGCTGTTAAATTTGATATAAAATTCAGTAAAATAGACTTAACAATAAAAATACAGTGGTGAGTTTAATACAGTACTTATTTCCAGATTTCGGCCTGCATTAGCTTCTGCCTTCAAAGATGGTTGCCTTAAACTGTCTAATTAGTGCCTCAGTGCCTATGACATCACATGGAAACAATCTATTAGTGAAAAAAAAAATGAAGGGAAATAACCAGGGTTTATTTGCAATCATCTTTTACTGAAAATGGATGAATCAGTCAGTTTGGTCACCAAAGAGTTTAAATATGAACAGGGACAAATATTCTAAAAAGTCCCTACTGTAGTCCAAAGAATCTTGGAAAATCAATTTACTGTAATAAAGTATTAACAATGAAATAAAAACTGTGGAGTTTACAGTATTATGGCATTTATGATGAAAAAAGCACCTTTTTTACTGGAGAGTTCACCTTTTGACTCATTGGAATGAGACACTCACCAAACAAAGGTAAAATCTATAAATAGATTTCATTAAAAAAACAAACAAAAAAAACCCCTCTTCCATACAAAGGTGTTAAGTGCTATTTATAGATACCGAAAATCCCCTCGTACAGACTTACAGGGGGGTCAATACTGTGTGGATAAGCTATAAATAACTATTGGTCAGTCATTGTGATAATAGAAATGAACCAAAAGGATAAAGAAAGAACAGAAAGGTCAAATAATGAACATAAAGGACAAAGAAAGGAGTGAATGGAGTATTTACAGTGTGTAAACTAGAACATCACTGCTCATACAACAATTCATGTGCTAGTAATGAAATGTTTCATCAATATTACAAATAGCTATCTTCTGTCTGTCAACACTCACAGGCCGAGCAGCAAAAATTTATATCAGACCTCTGTTTGGGGTGTTTGTACATAATATCTGCAGAAACAAATATAATGTTAGTCTAAGCTTTGGAGATTTACTACAGTGTCTCAATTTTAGGGCTGTAAAACTCGTTAGTCAACACTTAGATGTTCATTCTTTTCAAATCTATAAATAATAATAATTGAGATCCCTGCTAAAAATAGACATCGACGTCACAGCGGCTGACTTGGTCAAGCTAAAACATAAGTGGTCACGTGGCTAACAGAGCAGCATGACATACGTGTTTAAAATGATGATTGTGGAGTAATGGTTCAATTTTCATACAGGTGTAGGACATCAATAAACAACATTTTGTGAGATCTGTTCAGGGTAACAATGGTCTATTGTGATGTTATATAAAAATATTTTTGGTCCAAACTGTCAGATACCACCTGGTTTGTCTACATCTTATATATGTAACGGAATCAGTAAAAAAGAACGATTGGGATTCCTGCTAAAAATAGAACTGACACGACCTAGGTTCAAATGTCAGTCAGGGCAAACAAGGACTTCTGTGTTGTATGATTGGGATGGGATGGGATGGGATTAGCCGGCATTTTTGCCGATACTGTGCAGTGACATTTCTATCATTATACCACAGGGGCACTTATGAGGTGCCCAGGGACTGAACCCTGCCAGTCCATTATGCTGACACCGACGAGTCAGGCATAATGCTTTCTCCTTAGCCCCGAGCATTAGGACTACTACCAACTTTAAAGTCTTTGGTTTGACCCGGCCGGAGTTTGAATCCACGACCTCTCGATCTGCAAGCCGACACTCTACCACCTGAGCTATTGCAGCTGGTGTGATTGTTTTTTTACCGTCACACCAAAAATCTTTCACTAATCTTGATGTCCACTTTAAGCAGTTACAGTGCTGCCTTCACTGTAAATTTCGGACAAGAACACATGGCACCACATCTAGTTACAATATTCTGATACCAGGCTGACTGGTAATATAACGGTAGTTCCACGACTGATTGGCCCGGTGTCAGGATAATATGACTGGGTGTGGTATCATGCCAGGTGTTGATGGCATGCTATACAAAGTGAAGGCAGCACTATATCTGCTTCAAATGGACATCATCTCCAGCTAACTGAAATACTATAGGTGGGACGATAAACCCAATAAACAGACATGCTATATACAGTGAAGGCAGCACTATATCTGCTTCAAGGCTTAAAGTGAACACCATCTCCAGATAACTGAAACACTCTAGATTGGACGGTAAACCCAACAAACATGCTATACAGAGTGAGGGCAGCACTATATCTGCTTCAAGTGGACACCGTCTCCAGATAACTGAAATACTTTAGGTGGGACAATAAACCAACTAAACAAACGAACATCAAGGAAAATATAATCGCCCTGCATTCTTTTGATCTTCAACACGAAGTATAAGTTTCGGTATTTATATAACAAAGTGATCTAAAAAATGGATTCCTTTCATGTATATATATAATACGTGAGTAAAAATCTTGGCCTGAATAAATATTAGTATTACATTGTCTGTTCCTCTTTGCTCGAACACATTTCAAGCAAAGCTTTTAGAAGAGTAGAATCCTACACAAGTGTATTGTTGTTTGCCTGCACCCAGACAAACCAGTTTTTCTCTGCAGCATTTTTTTAGTCAAATGTAAATAACAGGGGTAAAGTTTGTGTTTTAACCCAGGAATTGATCATGATAAAACGCATTTCAAGTAGACTGCTTTCCTTCTTTTTTTCAATTAAATTCTTTCTTTTGAACCAGATATTCAAGTAAAATTTCCATACTAATTATTCAGCAAACCACTTACTCAAACAAACCTAAAAGGCATTTTAAACTCTCCAAGTAACAAACTTGTTAAGTAGGAGTATAAACCTTTGTTAAACCCTAACTACAGAATGCCTAAAATTTCATAAAACTACCTCCTTTATCAACAGTTTTAATAGATCTTTTCCAGTTTATTTACCAGATATCAGATTTTTTTTTCTGCATTCATTTGCCTTTGAAATATAATTATATATAATTATATTTTGTATTGCCCAGTAATTGTAGTGGAAAAAAAATATATAAACGAAGTGGTGGTAGTAACTGTCTGTTAAAAAGTACTACTTCTGTAAGCCATATCACATGGCGCCTGTGGCGTAGTGGTAGAGTCGTCGATTTGTAACTCCTTTGACTGCTTAACCTCTCACCGCGTGGGTTCAAGTCCAGTTCGGGGCGAAGGTCTTAATGTGAGAAGATCTTCCAGCTGACTTGCGGTGCGCCGGTGGTTCTACCCAGACATGTATCTGGGGTCTTCCTCCACCAAAAAGCTGGATGTTGCTATAATGATCATAAATGGTCGCTGCAATGTATTTCAAAATTAAAACAAAGCAAACCATTTCACACAAACCCAGCTACGATTTTTATGGATAGATATAGAGCCATAATCCTGATAATTATCTTTATGTAGACACCAATGCAGTGCAAGCTTTGGATCAAGGTATGGGGGTAAAATCCACGACATACCACAGTCGACAAAACCTGGTGGACTGTGGCCTGAGTCCATCAAAATCTCTGTCGGACCATTAAATTTTATAAGTAAAATGGACCGACAGTCCTCCAGAATTTTCAGCCACATCATTTTAAAAATTATTAATTATTTTGAAAACATGTATATTAAACTAAACAATGTATCACAGCCTTTTACTGAACCCAACCAGTTGTAACACCTTGGTTAGCTTACCAACCTTTTGTGTCAAAATGCCAAAATCATACTGGTCCGGTAAAATTTGGTCCAGTCAAGTAGATATTGCCAGCTTAGTGGACTGAATGTCTGGAGTTTTTTAACTTCCTTTCTTGAAGACTTTTTATCTATTGAAATAATCCTATGCTACCTTGCAATGTATTTGTTATTAGATAACATAGCATTTAGCATGTGCTTTGAATTTAGCATGAGCTTTAAATTTAGCATGTACTTAAAAATTAGCATGTGCTTTAAATTTAGCATGTGCTTAGAATGTTGCATTAGCTTAGAATTAAGCATGTGCTTAGAATTTAAACATGAGCTTAGAATTTAGCATGTGCTAAGAATTAAGCATGTGCTAAGAATTAAGCATGTGCTTAGAATTAAGTCAGTCATGTGAACTTTTTCTGAGGCTGAAGTGAGAGATTTTAACTTGCAAAGAGGGACATTTGTTTTTTTCACATAAACAACCAATCAGGATGAAGGACCTTCAAAATAGCCAATCAAAATACTCCTTACATTTAAAACATATATTTATGATCCAGAGAAGAAAATGAAGCAAACTTGACCGCTTGTGACAAGCAGAATTGAAGGAGCCAATATATATATGACACCGGGCCAACCAGTCATGGAACTACACTTATATTTGCTTGAGCATTAGCAAGGGAGCTATACCGCTACCATTTTTAATGGCTTTGGTATGTCGAGGCCTGGGATCTAACCCGGGGCCTCCCGTACCTTGAGCTGATGCTCTAATGATTTTGCTACCAGGTCAGGTCATATTTGAATCTGCGATAAAAACTTCTAGTAAATGTGATAACCCACAGTTTGCCTGTATTAAATACACATACCAATATCTAACCACCGCTTTGGTGAATTTGGTCATACTTTTTCCATAAACCCATACTTTAGTCATTATAAAGACAATTTTGAACACTAACTTTATTGTTAGACTTTATTAATCGTGAAAAAAAACACAACTCAAAATGTTCAGCCTTTCCAACTCTGATATAAGCGCTATAGTGGTCTCGGCTAAAAATAGATATCGACGTCAGAGCGAATTACTCGGATGACTATATAAATGGAAGTGGTCACGCAGTTTTCTAAGCTTAAAATCTCTGCAGCGTGGCTCGGATAAAAAAACACCTGTTTGCAATGACGAGTGGCGATTTATCCTTGACTGGTTAAAATGAGCAGCATCTTGCAAGACCTTTTCGGGTTACGAGTGACTTATTTGGTCATTTGAGAAATTTTCTTTGGACCAAACTGTCAGATACTCCCCTTTAAATCTATGATATAAGCAACTATTAAATCTGTGAACATGTGTTAATCTATGCTGTGCAGTCGACTTACAATGGACAAAGGTTGATGTCCACTTTATGTGACACAATGGGAGGTGAGTATAGGTGAATGGTCTGATGGTGATTGAACAGAGATATGGCAGATGTAAATAGATGTCCAACTGCTTGATTTTGTTACCATTCATCTCGGTTTGTAACAAACAAACAAATAAATAAAACACATACAATTAATTAATTGAATTAATTGAATAAGTTAACTAATCAATCAATTAATTAAATATATATTTATGGAATATTTATGAAGCATGAGCAAGGGAACTATGCCACTACCATTTTTAACGACTTTGGTATGTCGCGGCCAAGGATCGAACAGTAGTTGTATTTATTTTTATTTTAATTGTGGGTTTTTTGTATGTTTTTTTTTACTATTTTCTTTTTTTTTCCCTTATCAGCATAGAACACTTTTAATAATTTCATTGTGTTCAACATTTTTTATTTTAGCCACTTCTTAATGTGTTGTGTGTAAAATTTAAAAAAATCGTATGCATGAGGGTCTTGTGAAAAACAGCCGTATTTATAAACCAACCTGTGTGTAAAAAGGCATCATCGAAACATAAAAAAAAATCAGCTCCAGCCGGGGTTGAACCTTTAATCCAGGGATTGGTAGGCTACTGCGTTAACTGCACGGCCATATCATCCGACTATCAGCTCGAGGCATATTTGTAATACAATATGGTATAGATATTAAACGCTAACAGGTCAGCTGTGTTTACAAAAAACAATAAATATAAACAAGTGACTGACCTAAATAATCGGACTATACTCAGGGTCTCAATATTTACCACCTACTACAATGTAGACAAAGAGATTGGTACTTTGCAGGAAATGGTGAGGACAGGAAATAGTGAGGACAGGAAATAGTGAGGACATGAAATAGTGAGGACAGGAAATAGTGAGGACAGGAAATATACAGGAAATAGTGAGGACAGGAAATAGTGAAGACAGGAAATAGTGAGGACAGGAAATAGACAGGAAATAGTGAGGACAGGAAATAGTGAGGACAGGAAATAGTGAGGACAGGAAATAGACAGGAAATAGTGAGGACAGGAAATAGACAGGAAATAGTGAGGACAGGAAATAGTGAGGACAGGAAATAGTGAAGACAGGAAATAGTGAGGACAGGAAATAGTGAGGACAGGAAATAGACAGGAAATAGTGAGGACAGGAAATAGTGAAGACAGGAAATAGTGAGGACAGGAAATAGACAGGAAATAGTGAGGACAGGAAATAGTGAGGACAGGAAATAGTGAGGACAGGAAATAGACAGGAAATAGTGAGGACAGGAAATAGTGAGGACAGGAAATAGACAGGAAATAGTGAGGACAGGAAATAGTGAGGACAGGAAATAGTGAGGACAGGAAATAGACAGGAAATAGTGAGGACAGGAAATAGTGAAGACAGGAAATAGTGAGGACAGGAAATAGACAGGAAATAGTGAGGACAGGAAATAGTGAAGACAGGAAATAGTGAGGACAGGAAATAGACAGGAAATAGTGAGGACAGGAAATAGTGAAGACAGGAAATAGTGAGGACAGGAAATAGTGAAGACAGGAAATAGTGAGGACAGGAAATAGACAGGAAATAGTGAGGACAGGAAATAGTGAAGACAGGAAATAGTGAGGACAGGAAATAGTGAAGACAGGAAATAGTGAGGACAGGAAATAGTGAGGACAGGAAATAGTAAGGACAGGAAATAGTGAGGACAGGAAATAGTGAGGACAGGAAATAGTGAAGACAGGAAATAGTGAGGACAGGAAATAGTGAGGACTTATCTTCAATTAATCGCAACCTATGACTGCGTCTCTCACAGCGTGGGTTCAAGTCCCAGTTGGGGCGAGAAACAGTGGGAAGGTCTTTCAGTCAACTTGCCGTGCACTGGTGGTTCTACCCAGGCATTTGTCTGGGGTCCTCCTTCATCAAAATAGCTGGATGTTGCTATAATGATCATAATTGGTCGCTGCGATGTATTTAAAAAACAAACAAAACATAAAAGTAGTATGCGTTACAAAATGTGATTTTGATCATGGTGATATGTTGTGTGATTGTGGGGCGCCCTTGGGAGATGCATAATTTTTTTGTTTAAACTGTTTAAAAATAAAGTGATCAGCAAAATCAGATTGATTTTTAAAATCATACGTTTATACTATCAAATGGTTATGGTCAAAAATGTATGTCTGCAGAAATTTAGCCTTTAGCAAGTATGTACAATTTATAACAATAATTGTAAAAGGCTACTGGTATATACTGGGGAATAAAGACATGGCATTAAGCTTATCCATTGTTCTCCTGCCCAGGACAGTTCAAATATAAACATAAAATATTGGAATTACAGGTGCCTCATACAATGAGCAGAATATTGATCCTCATAACATCGGGCCAACCATTTGTGGAACTACCCTTATGTTGGCTACATTTTTAGTAGACCTCGTAGCACAATGGGTAGAGCATCAGCTCCAGGTATTGGAGCCCTCGGGTTCGATCCTAAGTCGTGACATACCAAAGTCGTTAAAAATGGTAGTGGTATAGCTCCCTTGCTTATGTTCAAGCAAATATAAGGGTAGATCCACGACTGGTTGGCCCGGTGTCAGGATAATGTGACTGGGTGTGGTATCATGCCAGGTGTTCATGGCATGCTATACACAGTGAAGGCAGCACTATATCTGCTTCAAGTAGACACCGTCTCCAGATAATTGAAATACTGTTGGTGGGACAATAAACCCATTTATTAAATAAAAAAACTTTTTAAAGAAAAGAAATCATAACATAATTGTATTGAATAATATCAGGACAAAACTGGCCTGTGTAGAAAATAAAGGTGCAATTATTTATGATATATATGATTTAGATCACAGGGATGTAGTGCTGATGAAGTAAAAAAAAAATGTAGTTGATTTTAAACACAGTACATTATTTGCCAACCTTTAAATGCTAACACAGTTAAACCTTAACTAACCACACCTTCAGCACTTTGATTTATTGATTTATAAGATCGGACATGAAATTGTTTTATTTTTATAAACACATCTAGATAATTTTGGCTATATTGGCAACGTCCAGCTTATAATTTGTGGAGGATGGGATTAGCCGGCATTTTTGCCGATACTGTGCAGCGACATTTCTATCATTATAGCACAGAGGCACTTATGAGGTGCCCAGGGACTAAACCAGGCCGGTCCATTATACTGACACCGTCGAGTCAGGCGTAATGCTGTCCCCTTAGCCCCGAGCTTTAGGAGGGAAACCACTGCTACCAACTTTAAAGTCTTTGGTTTGACCCGGCTGGGGTTTGAACCCACGACCTCCCAATCTGCAAGCCGACGCTCTACCACCTGACCCATTGCGGCCGGTGCTGTGGAGGATGACCAGTCTTATTATTCTTGCCCCGAACCGGACTCAAACCCGCACGGTGAAGGGCTGAGGAGTTACAAGTCAGCGACTCTAACCGCTTAATATATATGCAGATTAGCTTCATATAATTAGCCACATTACAAAATTGTGAGTTCAATTAGAAATTATCATAAGTTTGTCTGATATAAATCACATATGCATTTTAATAACTTTAGGAGCTTAAAAGGCTTAGAGTTATAAATGCATTCATAAGCAATAATTGCATAAGAAAAAAAAATCAATGGCAAGATATTCAATACTTCAAAGTGTATTCAATAGTGTGGCATTACAAAGAGAACTGTAATGAAAAAATAGCATGTAATTGATCTACTTGTATAGTTTATAATAGACATACAATACATGTAACTCTACCTTAGGGGGACACCATGGCTGAGCAGTTAGAGGCTGTGAAACAGTCTTCCTGTTAACCTAAGAGCCCTTTTTAACACTGACAAGCTTTAAGAGGGCTCTGAAAACACACCTTTTTATTAATACTTTTATTAATAATTCTATATTCTCATCTAAATGTATTATTTATCATTACCAATTGCTACACATGTATTATTTCTTGTCAATGTTTTTAGTTACAATTTTATATTTTGTAAGGTGCCTTTGAGCACTCTTGTGATAAAGGCACCTTATTATAGTAATAATAACAATAATAATAATCATAATAATAATAATAATAATAATAATAGAGGCGCCCACTTGCAACTCGATTCCTATCCAGGGTAAGAACTTTCATGTGGTAAAGTTTTCCAGCTGTAAC
The DNA here is from genome assembly GCA_007844125.1 of Sinonovacula constricta. NCBI lineage: Eukaryota > Metazoa > Mollusca > Bivalvia > Cardiida > Solecurtidae > Sinonovacula > Sinonovacula constricta. The sequence goes on from CM017572.1 coordinate 30,506,058, forward strand.
CTGTGATGCGCAGCTGGTCATAAGTCTGGGGTCTTTCTAAATCAAAATAAAGCAGCTGGATGTCACAATTTGACCATAATTGTGTCTGTCGATTCCCCCCCCCCCCCCACACACACACAACAAACAACCATAACTTATTTGTGGGATAGGGATGTGCTGGCATTTTTGCCGAAACTGTGCAGCAACATTTCTATCATTATAGCACAGGGGCATTTATGAGGTGCCCAGGGACTGAACCCAGCCGGTCCATTATACTGACACCAACGAGTCAGGCATAATTCTGCCACTACTACCAACTTTAAAGTCTTTGGTTTGACACGGCTGGGATTTGAATCTGTGATCTCCCGATCCGCATGCCATCGCTCTACCAATTGAGCTATTGCGGCTGGTATATTCGGTAATATTATTAAATAAATTATCAAAAATGAAACATAGTTTATTACATATGCTTAAGTCACAACTTTTTTGCAAACATGGATACAAAATTGCTATTCTGTAAACATTATTAACAACATAAAAAAGCAAAAACATCAGCCATGGCTTTTAACTCTTAGCTTGCTAAACACATATTTATATGACATTGCTGGGAGCTTGCTAAACACGTATTTATATGACATTGCTGGGAGGTTGCTAAACACGTATTTATATGACATTGCTGGGAGGTTGCTAAACACATATTTATATGACATTGCTGGGAGGTTGCTAAACACGTATTTATATGACATTGCTGGGAGGTTGCTCAACACATATTTATATGACATTGCTGGGAGGTTGCTAAACATGTATTTATATGACATTGCTGGCAGGTTGCTTAACACGTATTTATATGACATTGTTGGGAGGTTGCTAAACACGTATTTATATGACATTGCTGGGAGGTTGCTAAACACGTATTTATATGACATTGCTGGGAGGTTGCTAAACACGTATTTATATGACATTGCTGGGAGGTTGCTCAACACATATTTATATGACATTGCTGGAAGCTTGCTAAACACATATTTATATGACATTGCTGGGAGGTTGCTATACACGTATTTATATGACATTGCTGGGAGGTTGCTATACACATATTTATATGACATTGCTGGGAGGTTGCTAAACACGTATTTATATGATATTGCTGGGAGCTTGCTATACACGTATTTATATGACATTGCCATGAGGTTGCTACACACATATTTATATGACATTGCTGGGAGGTTGCTACACACATACTTTTATGACATCGCTGGGAGGTTGTTAAACACATATTTATATGACATTGCTGGGAGCTGTCTGATAACTGCACTTTTTGCTGCAGTAAATCTATCCAGTTTTGCGTGTCAATGTTGGATGGTGACCAAGAATTTGTCTATGTTTTTAGCAAATGTAGCAAGCAAAGGGTTTTGTACGAAGACAAGAATATTCTTAACCTGCTCATTCATGCATATGTCATTTTTATGCAAACCATACATAATGATAACTTATATCTTCAGTTGAAATTTGCATGATTAATTGCACACTAGTCTAGTCTAGGATCTTTAATTATATGCCAAACACACATGTGTTCATTCATATTGTACTGTAAATAGTATCAAAGTTAATCATCATTATTGGGGATTTTCAAAATAGTATACATGTACATGTTTATGTTTATAGCATGTTTGTTTATTGGGTTTATCGTTCCACCAACAGTATTTCAGTTATCTGGAGATGGTGTCCACTTGAAGCAGATATAGTGCTGCCTGCACTGTGTATAGCATGTTTGTTTATTGGGTTTATTGTCCTGCCAACAGTATTTCAGTTATCTGGAGACGGTGTTCACTTGAAGCAGATATAGTGCTGCCATCACTGTGTATAGCATGTTTGTTTATTGGGTTTATCGTCCCACCAACAGTATTTCAGTTATCTGGAGATGGTGTTCACTTGAAGCAGATATAGTGCTGCCTTCACTATGTATAGCATGTTTGTTTATTGGGTTTATCGTCACGCCAACAGTATTTCAGTTATCTGGAGATGGTGTTCACTTGAAGCAGATATAGTGCTGCCTTCACTGTGTATAGCATGTCTGTTTATTGGGTTTATTGTCCCACCAACAGTATTTCAGTTATCTGGAGACGGTGTCCACTTGAAGCAGATATAGTGCTGCCTTCACTGTGTATAGCATGTCTGTTTATTGGGTTTATCGTCCCACCAACAGTATTTCAGTTATCTGGAGACGGTGTCCACTTGAAGCAGATATAGTGCTGCCTTCACTGTGTATAGCATGTTTGTTTATTGGGTTTATTGTCCTGCCAACAGTATTTCAGTTATCTGGAGACGGTGTGCACTTGAAGCAGATATAGTGCTGCCTTCACTGTGTATAGCATGTTTGTTTATTGGGTTTATCGTCACGCCAACAGTATTTCAGTTATCTGGAGACGGTGTTCACTTGAAGCAGATATAGTGCTGCCATCACTGTGTATAGCATGTTTGCTTATTGGGTTTGTCTTGCCAACAGTATTTCAGTTATCTGGAGACGGTGTCCACTTGAAGCAGATATAGTGCTGCCATCACTGTGTATAGCATGTTTGTTTATTGGGTTTATTGTCCTGCCAACAATATTTCAGTTATCTGAAGACAGTGCCTACTTGAAGCAGATTTAGTGCTGCCTTCACTGTGTATAGCATGTTTGTTTATTGGGTTTATCGTCCCACCAACTATAATTCAGTTATCTATAGACGGTGTCCATTTGAAGCAGATATAGTGCTACCCTCACTGTGTATAGCATGCCGTGAACACATGGCAGGATACCACACCCAGTCACATTATCCTGACACCGGGCCAACCACTCATGCAACTACCCTTATATTTGCTTCAGCGTTAGCAAGGGAACTATACCAAAACCATTTTTAATGACTTTGCCCGGAATCGAACCCCGGAGCCTCCCTTACCTGGAGCCGATGCTCTACCAACTGCTCTACCAGGTTCGGTATATACATCTCAATACATGTACTATGAATAAAAACATTAACACACGAAACACACACTGACACTTTAATTGTTTATGTGCCACTTTATTATAGTTGGTCTATACCCCAGGTACCTTAATAATCTACCTTGGCTGAAGTGAGGTCATTTAAATACATAGCCAATCAGATAGCACGTAGATAAAAATGGCAGCAGGTAGAGAATATAATCTATGAGTATGGACGGGTTCTTCATATATATATTGGTAATAATAAGGTGTATTTACAATAGCTGACATAGCATGCATATATAGTTATTGGTCTATACGGCATACCCCCCAGTACCATTGATGTCATACAGTGTCAGCTTAACAGGAGGCAGGAAGACAGCATGATAGCAGTGGGACAGGTGGATACAAAGGGACTGTAAAGATATGGAACACAATAAAGGACAAATTGCAGTACAATCAATAAGAACTGCTGATATTGTGATATTCTGAAGTTAAGGAATTTGGAAAAAATTGGAAAAAAAGGTAAAGTGAATATATTTTGTTCTTATTTAAATTTCTAAAGGTTCATTAGGATAAAAATATCAGCAAAAAAATAAATAAAAGAAACAGATTAGTTTTCTCTTTAATTAATTTTAATTTTATTAATTACATCATTAAGCTTTGCATATATTGCATAGAAAAATTAAGCTGTAAGGATAGTGTTTGTGTGTTTGTTTTATTGGGTTTATTGTCCCAGCAATAGTATTTCAGTTATCTGGAGACGGTGTCCACTTGAAGCAGATATAGTGCTGCCATCACTGTGTATAGCATGCCATAAACACCTGGCATAATACCACACCCAGTCAAATTATACTGACACCAGGCCAACCAGTCAAGGAACTTTCCTTATATTTGCTTGAGCGTTAGCAACTATTTTTAATGACTTTGCCCAGAATCGAAACCTGTGGCCTCTCGTACCTGGAGCCGACGCTTTACCGATTGCACTATAGGTCCGGTCCATTAGGATAATGTGTCATTCTATTATGATAATTGTTTAAAGAATAACATTATTTTAATATTTTTTGTTACAATTTTGATTGTCTTCATTAAAGGAGCACACTAACTTGTTATTATATATAGTGTTTTTTTTTCATTATATAAAATTTGATCTTATTATTATTTTTATTAATTAGGGGTTGAGTCTGCTGCTAGTTTTCACAGAATGCAAACAAAAACAACAGCAAGTAAAAATGGCCTGTTACATGCATGTGTTGTTTTTTCCCCATTATACATTATTATACATCAACACTAATTCTCTAAGCACTGGGGTATGGTGGTGAAATGGAAATTGTCTCCCTTGTTAGTTAATATCCGAGGTATTCCAAATGGTAGGTAGGTCTTTTTTGTTGGAATTCTTGGACTTTTGTAGATATTGCAATTACAAACAGTGAAATTTCTTACTTTTGCATAAATATAAGCTTAAAATCCATTAAAATACATATAGAGATTTGTTATTTAAAAAAAGAAATTGAAGTGTTTGTTGATGATGGTTATCCTGGGTATCACAAGAAAGACAGATAAGTCAACATAAACTCTAAAGAGCACCAGCATAAAAACCAAGTAAAACAAATGAAAGGATTTTTCATTTAGGGATTATTCAGGGGAGACTACTCACTAATGTATCTCATTGCAAGTAGATAATTCTGGGTACTCAGCCTATGAAGCTATTATAAAAACAAAGCAGCTTCAAAAATTACACAACCACCTGCAAATAACAATATCGAACTACTTCTTAGGAGGATTTGAGCCTAATTTTTGGATAAACCCATACCTTAGTCTTAATATATACCATTTTTAACACTAACTGAAAAAAAAAAAAAGAGCACAAGGATAAAAACCGAGTAAAACAAATGAAAGGACCTACTTAGTGATTATTCAGGGGAGACTACTCATTAATGTCTCTCATTCTCTAGGGAAGTTTCTGTTCTGATAACCTTGAACGTGAACTCTAGATAAAGAAACACCTCCACTAAGGTATTTCGTACTTTGGTACTCTAATTTGTTAAGACAAACTAAAGATACGGTATCTCAATTTGAAGAAATTCAGTCAGTGATTACTTAAATATACGTACATCTTAGATATCTTGATCATTTATTGTCATTATATTATGCTCAGTAAATCAATCTCTCTCCTAATCTTTCCTGTTCGTGCAGTTTTTAACGTCTGATAAAAACAAGAAAAGTATATTTTTCTTTGTTCTTTTTATTCTTTATTTGTAAATGATCAAATTATTTTATCTGTTTTTTTTCAAATTCGGCTACAAACAGTTAAGCAGGTGTTTTTTTTTTGTTGTTGACATTTTCTTGCATCTGTTAATAATCAAAACACTTATATCAATTAGTAAAGTCAAAAGGATAAATAATTGAAATTTTACTTTGTTTGAACTCCAGCAAGCCAATACACAAAGGCAAAATCATGATACAGCAATTTGTAATATTTGTGTTTGAACAAAAGTTGAAGAAATCTGAGACTCAATTTTTTTTCCTGTAATCAATAGTTACCCCCAACTGCTCCCCCCGATTATGCTATCAAATTTAAAATGCCAATTCCGTAGTAAAATTACGATAATTGATACCCATATGCTAGTACAGGATTCATATAATTAAAGTATTCCCTTATTTATACATGTGAATTTTTTCTGCGGCCAAAGTGGGAGACTTTCTCTTGCAAAGTGGGAGATTTGTTATTTTCATATAAACAAAGAAGGAAGTTATCGGTTTCCTGGTAGGGAGATTTCAGAAAATGTATCAAACATCCATCATTTTCAAATAATTTTGAACCTTAAAATTTATTCATTTATTTTATTCTTATTTTAATATTTTATTTTTATTTTATTTTAATATTTTATTTTTATGTTATTTTAGTATTTGATTTTATTTTATTTTATTTATTTTATGGGGAATGGGGTCATGTTCCCAAAATGTTGAGAAAAAACACTGGATAATTATGCATTTTCTTTTTATTTGAATAAGGACAAAAACAAGATTCTGTACAGAAATAAAGTGATTTCTTTTTTTAAAAATATCTTATACTGTTGAAGAAATCCTCAGATCTGTCTATAATGACGAAGAATAGTGAATCCCTAAATAAACCAAAGTCTTTGTCATGTTTCTCTTTGTGAGGCTTGAGTCAATATTTACATCTGACAATGTGTGTAAACTTGCTATTGGATTGTGTCCATATTTACCTTCCTCAACTGTGACGTCTTGTTATAAACAGTGGCTAAAGCGGACAGATAATGCATAAAATAACCACAGACTGACTATGGCATATTGAAAAAAAGGTTTTGTTTGTTTATTGGGTTTATTGTCCCACCAACAGTATTTCAGTTTATCTGGAGACAGTGTCCACTTGAAGCAGATATAGTGCTGCCTTCACTGTGTATAGCATGTTTGTTTATTGGGTTTATTGTCCCACCAAAAGTATTTCAGTTATCTAAAGAAGATGTCCACTTGAAGCAGATATAGTGCTGCCTTAACTGTGTATAGCATGTTTGTTTATTGGGTTTATTGTCCCACCAACAGTATTTCAGTTATCTAAAGACGGTGTTCACTTGAAGCAGATATAGTGCTGCCTTCACTATGTATAGCATGCCGTGAACACCTGGCATGATACTGCACCCAGTCACATTATCCTTACACCGGGCCAACCAGTCGTGGAACTACCCTTATATTTGCTTGAGCGTTAGCAAGGGAGCTGTACCACTACCATTTTTAACAACTTTGGTATGTCACGGCCTGGGATCGAACCTGGAGCCGATGCTCTACCGACTGCCCTACCAGGTCTAGTCTCTCTGCAATCTTTGCTGGCAAGTATCAATCAATTAGTCTTAATTGCATGAAGTTTTAGCAAACAGCTAAGAATTAACTATGGGTTATTAAAATGTGCACCATGAAAGGCAAATGGTATATGATAGTTCCTACACCAAATTAACTTCAATACCACACAAAGACTACTTCAAATAATTCGATCCAAATGCACCCCTTCTACCTCACACAGCAGTGTGACTGAACTTGAAGTAATCTGCGTAAAAAAATCTTACAGATGTTTGTTTTCTTTGTTGCTTTGTTTAAAGTTTACTGTGTAGATACTTAAGTGAGATTTACATAAAATTATTGATCTGAAGGAAAATTTTTATCTTAAAACTGGACTGGTTCCAAGGTTTTCTATGTAAAGATTGTTGACTGAAGAGAGTTTAACAGGCAGACCAGTCTAAAGGGATCAGTCTGTAATTTAAGTACCAGGTGAATGTACCTGTCCATGCACTTTCTTGGCCTTAAATAAATAGTGCAGATCAGACAGCACCAACTGAATGCTAACTGCTCCCCACAAGCACTTTTTGCAGTTTAGTTCTCTCTTAGAAATAAATAAATAAATAAATAAATAAATAAAGAACGAATGAAAGAAAGAAAGAAAGAAAGAAAGAAAGAAAGAAAAAAAGAAAGAAAGAAAAAAGAAAGAAAATAAGAAAGAAAAAAATAAAGAAAGAAAGAAAGAAAGAAAGAAAGAAAAAAAAAAGAAAGAAGAAAGAAAGAAATAAAGAAAAAAAGAAAGAAAGAAGGAAGGAAAGAAGGGAGGAAGGAAAGAAAGGAAGGAAATAAATAAAGGAAAGAAAGAAGGAAGGAAAGAAAGGAATGAAAAAGACAGAAGGAAATGAAGAAAGAAAGAACAAAAGAAAGAACAAAAAGAAAGAAAAGCACTTTTGCAACTCAGTTATCTCTTTGAAAGAAAGAAAGAAGAGAAAGAAGAGAAAGAAAGAGAAAGAAAAGCAAATTTTGCAACTTAGTTCTATCCTTGAAAGAAAGAAAAAAAAAAGAATAAAATAATATGCCAATTCTAAATTTAATAAATGTCAATAGAAGACAAATTTAACAGAAACATATATTTAAAAAAAAAAATTGTCAATGAATGTCCACTTTTGGATAAAATGATCTGGAGTCTGTATCTGACGTTAGACGCTGGATGCCATAATGATGAATTTTTAAAACTAACTAAATAAAAAGTTGCCTTTACTTACACCCACCCCACCGCCCCTCGCAAACTTTTAACCCTGGACAAAATACATAATTATCTTGGCCAATTTTCAAAAAACTGACAAAATAATAAATACATTGTAAACATTTTATGGACCATTTAAAAGTATTCACCCATATTAACCTGGCCTTATCAGATAAAAGCCCTTACTGGGAGGCTAGGAGCTGTCATGTAGGTCTGTTTGTTTGTTTGTTTATTGGGTTTATCGTCCCACCAACAGTATTTCAGTTATCTGGAGACGGTGTCCACTTGAAGCAGATATAGTGCTGCCTTCACTGTGTATAGCATGCCGTTAACACCTGGCATGATACCACACCCAGTCACATTATCCTGACACAAGGCCAACCAGTCGTGGAACCACCCTTATATTTGCTTGAGCGTTAGCAAGGGAGCTATACCACTACCATTTTTAACGACTTTGGTATGTCGCGGCCCGGGATCGAACCCCGGGCCTCCCGTACCTGGAGCCGAGTAGGTCTGTAAATTGTTTCATCTCAGCAATGTTTTGTCTGGCATGTATAACGTTTTCATGGTTTGGGCTATGTTTCTGCACTACTGCAGTCTTCACAAAAGAAATTTATAAAACACTGGACCTTTGGTCCACCAAACTGGCAATACATACTGGACCAGACCAAATTTTACTGGACCAGTATGATTTTGACATTTTGACACAAAAGGTTGGTAAGCTAACCGAGGTGTTACAAGTGGTTGGGTTCAGTAAAGGCTGTAATAAATTGTTAAGTTTAGTATACATGTTTTCATAATAATTCATAATTTTGAAATTGATGTGGCTGAAAATCCTGGTGGAACGTCCATCCATTTATCTGATAAAATTGAATTGACCGACAGAGATTTTGGTGGACTCGGGCCACAGTCCAACTGGTTTTGTCAAAGACTGTCTCTCTGATGAATGCATCTATTTTTAGCAGAAATCTCTTTCATGTGTTTTTACAGACTTGGAAAGAATGGACACTTAGAGAGAATTTTACTTATAATAAAATTAAATGCACCGACAGAGATTCTGGTCGACGCACGCCACGGTCAACCTGGTCACAGTAGAAAAATAGAACTTTATAATTATAACTAGCTCTGGGAATTTATAATCAGGATCATAAGCTGACTAAAGTGGATTACTTAACACATACAGTCTTGTGACCTTTTAAGCTGTTGAGCATTGTATGTTTCTCTAAATACTTAATACATGTAGAATACTACTGCTAATGAGAGATATTAATGAGTAGTCTCCCTTAAATAATCCCTAAATTTAAGTAGGTCCTTTCATTTGTTTTACTTGGTTTTTATGCTTGTGCTCTTTGGAGTGTATGTTGACTTTTCTGCCTTTCTTGTGATACCCAGCTTAACCATCATAAACAAACACTTCTGTTTTCTTTTTTAAATAACATATCTCTGTAAGTATTTAAATGGATTTTAAGCTTATATTTATGCAAGAGTAAGAAATTTCACTGTTTGTAATTGCAATATCTACAAAAGAACAGGCGATAAAATCCAAGAATTCCAACTAAAAAAACCTACCTACTGTTTGGAGTACCTCAGATGTTAACTAACAAGGGAGACAATTTCTATTTCACTAATATGCCCCAGTAAATATTGGCAAGAGACCCATTGTCACTTTGGTACAGCACATGCTTTTTTTTTAAATTTTGAAAAAATAAAAATAAATAAATAGTAAATTTAGAAAATAAAAAAAATGACTGAACAAATAATTATTGTCCCTAAAACATAACAGCAAATTTTATTTCTTAGATCACTTAATTGGCTAAAGAAAAAATTATGTGTCAAGAAAATACACATATAGTAATCTCTGACTAAATCAAGCATGAAAAAAAGAAAATGCAGTAAAAGAAAATGCAGTAAAAGAAAATGCAGTAAAAGAAAATGCAGTAAAAGAAAAAGTAAAAGAAAAAGTAAAAGAAAATGCAGTAAAAGAAAATGCAGTAAAAGAAACTGCAGTAAAAGAAAATGCAGTAAAAGAAAAAGTAAAAGAAAATGCAGTAAAAGAAAAAGTAAAAGAAAATGCAGTAAAAGAAAATGCAGTAAAAGAAACTGCAGTAAAAGAAAATGCAGTAAAAGAAACTGCAGTAAAAGAAAATGCAGTAAAAGAAAAAGTAAAAGAAAATGCAGTAAAAGAAAATGCAGTAAAAGAAAATGCAGTAAAAGAAAAAGTAAAAGAAAATGCAGTAAAAGAAACTGCAGTAAAAGAAAATGCAGTAAAAGAAAATGCAGTAAAAGAAAAAGTAAAAGAAAATGCAGTAAAAGAAAAAGTAAAAGAAAAAGTAAAAGAAAAAAAAGTGACTTGTACATGTAACAGTATACTTTGAATAAATTAAGAAAATTCTGACATCACCTCAGTTGTTAAAATTAAATAGCTCTAAATGTTGTTTTTGTTGTTGTTGTTGTGTTTTTTAGTTTTTTGTTTTTGTTTTTTTAAATCTATAAATAAGCACGATGCAGATTTCAGCTAAAAACAAATCAACGTCAGAGCTGATTATAAGGATAATCCTGCAACGTGAACTCAAAAGTAAATTGCCACATGGTTTTCTGAGTCTAAAAGAAAAGACATTGCTCTAGACTTGTTTTTGCTCAAATACATGTCCATTCTCATCATATTCTAAACTTAATAAGAAAAATACAACAACAACGACAGTTTTAAAGAAAGAAATTTAAAACACTGGAAACTTATAAAAATAAAATGGACCGACAGAGATTTTGGCAAACTCAGGGGATGGTCCATCAGATTTTGTTGAAAACTGCAACCTTAGTAAATAACATAACTATCACAACCCCCCTCATCGTGAAAAACACAAAAAAACAGTGAGATATCACATCATCACAAACAACAGTAAACAACATCACCCAAACAAGACTGCAGCGTCCATAGGAATAGCAACAACAGTAAAAACAACATACATGTACCATAACATAAACAAACACTCTTCAGAACACAGAACACAAAACCTATAATCTTTTATTTTTAACTTACTATATCGGGGAGATAGTAGCATGGTAGTTATTTGGTCAAGTTGTTGTTTAATTGATCTCCTGTACTTGCCACACTTTATGAAGTAAATAAACTGTCTAATCAGCATTGTAATGGTATTTTAAATGTTTTAATATATTTTGTGACTTTTGGATCATTTTGCATAGATGGAGATGGTAAAAATTCAATTATGTTTACATGTATTAAGTTGCCTGTATTTATGCTGGATGATACTGTCTGTATATTGTTTCACATGCCTAGCATTTTAATTGTGTCTAAATTTTGTCAAGAGTAACTTAAAGGTTGAGATGTATGATTCACGAATTTCAAGTAAAAAGTATTATTTAAAAGAATGTTATTCTGTATATAAACAAATAACAAACAAATTGTAAACAAATAAGTTGTTGATGTCATGACAGTGTCAAAAAAAAAAGCCAGAAAACGCCATTATTTCGTTTGAATAGTCACCCTCGTTAAAGCTCTAGTATGACTTTTAGCGTACATGTGATTTTTTTAATAAAAAATTTCTAAACGTTACTTAGTAACAATTGAAATATACAAGTAAGGTTGGCAATTAACATCTACTGGGTCCATTTACATCTTGTTTTCACGTCTTTGTTGGGGGGGGTTGTGGGTTGGGGTAGGGGTGGGGGTGTTGGGGGTGGGGGGTAGCGTTTAATCGTCTAGCCAAATATTTCCTATACAAGACTAGACATATCAGCACAAAACAGCAGCAACAGAAACAAAAGGTTACATGTACACAGTGAGTGTTCATGAATTATTGATGAAACAATGGTAGAAATCTGTGGTAGGAGCATGAATAATTAGGCAGCCATTCAAGCCTAGAGAAATGAGGACCATGCATCAATTTAAACCTATTGTTTTCTATCGCTTGTTATTTGGATAAAGGAACATTAATATTATCTGTTTATGTTTGTTTGTTGGGTTTATTGTCCCACCAACAGTATTTCAGTTATCTTGAGACAGTGTCCACTTGAAGCAGATATAGTGCTGCCTTCTCTGTGTATAGCATGTTTGTTTATTGGGTTTATTGTCCCACCAACAGTATTTCAGTTATCTGGAGACAGTGTCCACTTGAAGCAGATATAGTGCTGCCTTCACTGTGTATAGCATGCCGTGAACACCTGACATAATAACAAACCCAGTCACATTATCCTGACATCGGGCCAACCAGTCATGGAACTATCCTTATATTTGCTTGAGCGTTAGCAATGGATCTATTCGACTACCATTTTTAACGACATTGGTATGTTGCGGCCCGGGGCCTCCTGTACCTGAAGCCATTGTTCTACAGATTATGTTTCCAAGTCCGGTGTTACCTGTTTATTGCTTAGCTCTGATTCAACAAATTATTTTATTTTTTTCTTCAAATTAAAAATTTTGCAAAGAAAATAAAAAGAATGAGAAATGTTAGTATTTAAAGATAGGTCAACTTTGCTGGTAATAATTATTTTTTTTGTTTCCTTTCCAGAAATTGTCCTGAGCGACGACAGACAAAAAGCTGCCATTTGTAACAGATATACCTGAACAGCAGTGTGATGGTGTGAGACAATGATGATGATGAGCTTTAGTGTGATGGTGTGAGACAATGATGATGATGCTGGAGTTTTCATTTCTGTGACTTAACTAAATTATGTGAGAAAGATGCAAGGATTTTAGTCCTACAGTCATACAGCATAATATATAAAGAATATTGTGGACAAATAAAGTATAATTTCTGCAAAACTATTTTTGTCAGAAGTAAATAGTGAAAAATATAGTTTATAGAAGAAAAGGTCTTAACAAATTAACACATTAACTGGATAAAATGCACATTGTTGCACAACAGAGGGAGGAACAAATAATGGTTTCCAAATTGTGTTAAAAGTAAAAAAAAAAAAAAAATATTGTGTTAAAGTAAAAAATAATATCCTGTCTACAATAAATCACCAGGGGACAAAATAATCACTTAATATCAATCATAACAAAAAAAACAACAACACAAGAACTCTCTCAGGAAGTTGAAACTATTTCACCAAAAAAACAACAACAAGAACTTTCTCAGGAAGTTGGAACTATTTCACAAAAAAACAAACAACAAGAACTTTCCCAGGAAGTTGGAACTATTTCCCCGAAAAAACAACAACAAGAACTTTCCCAGGAAGTTGGAACTATTTCCCCGAAAAAACAACAAGAACTTTCCCTGGAAGTTGGAACTATTTCAAAGAAAAAACGAACAACAAGAACTTTCCCAGGAAGTTGGAACTATTTTCTCTCTCTTCAATATGACAGATAAGTTCAAGATAAAAGGACATTAACAAATCAACAACAAAAAACAAAACAAAAAAAGATCTAAAAAAGAAAAACAATAAACTGATCTGTCAGCCAAACCAACAGGAAGAAGATAATTACTGACTGGATAATCAATGTACGGGGTAAAACTATCTACAGACTAGCGGGTAGGGTCTTAATATAGCTAGAAGGAACATTGATTAATGTCTGAATCATTCACTGCCCTTGTGTGCATGTCCTTGTTTGCAGCAAGGGTATGTAACTGGGACGTCTTTCCATCTAGGCTCAGAATTTATATCAAAAAAGATTTCTGTCAGTCAATGTGCTGCTAAGATCAGCGTTGCTCGTTTGGAATATCCTGCAGTGTTTAAATAATTTATTTAAGGATGAATGTTAAGATAAGCACAGAGATTTCTTTCCAACATACTGGCTTACAACTGACATTCTGTTTTTGAGTTCTTTAAAATTCCAACTAGAGGACATATTGCCTTACAGCTGACATTCTGTGTTTGATTTATTTAGAATTCTTACTGGAGGGCATATTGCCTTACAACTGACATTCTGTGTTTGTGTTTTATCTTTTTCAAGGATATCTTTCAGAACGACAAAAAATGTTGAAATTGAATACTTCAGCTGGAATATATGCAGACAGGATCAAAGTAACATAAAACATACCAGTGTGATACTTTTTAATATTACTTTAGAGCTAAGTGGATTTTTTTTTAAAGATTTTTCCTGAGTAATATATTTCAAGATTTAATCCAAGTACTGAATCGAGTTTAAAAATTTAAATGAAACAACAACTGCATTTAGTTTTATGACGTTTTGTAAGAACTGAATTGAGTTTCAAGATTAAAAAAAAAAAGTTTGAAGATTTTATTCAAGGACACATCCCAGACTGTTAATAATCATATCTGCTGATCTGGCATGTGAAGTAGTTAACCCGACACAGTGTTATCAGCTACAAAAATGTGTATTTGCAAACTGACATTTAAAATTCGTGCACCTCATGTATGTAAAAATTAAGTTTCCATGCCTTCAACAATGCAAGGCTAGATAAGAGGGAATTCTGTGTAGGGCACTACTGCTTGAAGTTTAAAAGGCAAAGTTGGCATAGAAGAAAAGATATCAAGTAGCAAAAATGTCTACAGCAGGAAAGCAGTACAGGGAACATAACAGAAGGCTTTTATACAATGAGGCAGAGCGGGACAAATTCTTCCGAGAATTATCAAAAGTCATCAGTCTCTCTGAGGTGGAAAAAGTTAAGATTTTACTTAAGATTCTAAAAGAAACCGGGCTGGTAGCCACCTTAGCTAAGTATAGAGAGAACGATGGCGAGTCTATGCTTCATGTGGCGGCCAAGTTTAACCAATCAAGCGAAATCATTCAGGACCTCATTCAAATTTGTCCGCAGTTGTTAATATGTGAAAGAACAACGCCAAACTATTATGGACAGACGGCGCTGCATATCGCTATAGCCAAAGGAAATGTTGAGGCAGTCGAGACGATGCTTTCAGAAACCCTGTCTCTTAGTCAGAATACAAAAATGAAGCTACTTCATCAGAAAGCAACAGGTGACAAGTTTCCGAACACCATCATGATGGGAGAGCTACCGTTGTCCATCGCCGCTTTGACATTCAATGATGAAATGATGGACATCTTGCTGAAGAACGGTGCCGAAATAGCCATGCAGAACAATAAGGGAGATACTGTGTTTCACTCCCTTATCAACTTTGCTGCCATCTACCCTGAACATACCATCAGCGTGCTTACAACTCTCAAATTCCTGCATGAAAAAATCCACGAACAAATGAAGGAAAATAACAAGGACGGGTTAAGCCTAGATCTTGACCAGAGTGACCAAACCTATATCTGGTTTATCCAGAATAACGAGGATCTAAACCCGCTACAGCTGGCAGCAGTAAGGTCACAATCAACGATCTTCCAATATATAAGCAACCTTCAACAAGTGTACTGGTTCTTGAACAATCATGACGGTCTGTTTGACCAGAAACTTCTTGACATTACCGAGATCGATACAGTCGCCTTGGAGAAATGGATCGGTACACAAAGGGAGCGTATGAATCGGATGTCTCGCCACATCTCTCCAACAAAGGCAGAAGGCGTATCAAAAGTGAAGTTAAAGACAGCGTCAACTTCCTGCGCTCCTTTTGAATCATGTTCACGCGTGAATCATAAATCCGTGCTGGAAGTTATGTTTGACATTAAGAGCGAGATTGCGTTCGAGTTTATTCAACAGCCAATAATCCGGCAAGTCATCAACATAAAGTGGGAGTATTACCGCTTGTATTACTACGTGTGGATGGTGTTTCACACCCTGTTCATGATTGCGCTGACGGTTTATTCCAAATTCAAAGCCGATGAGTACCAAACGTTGAACAGCAATGCCTCGAGCACAACAACAGTATTGTTGCCACCAAATGCCACCAGGCACAGTTTCCTAGAAGTATTCAGTTACTTCTATCTGATCACAGGTCTATTGTACTTTGTGCTTCAGGTGTTTCACTTTCTCTATCGGGTGAAATCATACAACCCAACTCAGCTCGTGAATGTACTCGACAATTGTCTTTATAGACTTATACTGAGTATCTTTTCAATCAATCTTGTACTTCAATTTATTTTATCAAAGGCAATTACTTCATACCAAGACTATACACTGATAATTGCTCTCATCATGGGTTGGTGGTTTTGTATTTTCTTCCTTCGAGCGTGGAAGAAATTTAGCTTCTTTACAGTGATGATACAGAAAGTTATTTTTGGTGATATTTTGCGTTTTTCTGTGATTATCTTATTTATGCTTATTGCATTTTCTGCGGGAATGTATCTGACATTCAAAGGCTCTGACACAGACGTTGAGGACTTCCATTCTTACGAGGGCACTATGATGCTTCTGTTTCAATTGATGCTGGGCCTAGGAGACACGGGATATCTCTACCAAGCTCGCCAGCCCTGGATGGCTGTGACTCTATTCATAGCGTTCATCGTGCTCACATACGTTCTTATGCTGAACGCACTGATAGCGATGATGTCGCAAACCTGCAGTCTGATATCACAAAATAGACTGATACAATGGCGTGTCCAACAACTCGCAATCATAATTTACTTCGAGGCGCTCCTTCCACCTGGCATGAAAAAACTAGCTGGTATTAAAAAGCATGTTAAACGTTTCGATCCAAAGCTCAAGCAAGTGACCGAGGAGGCAAGATACTTCCTGGATTTCAGTTCTATCCAAACTGAGTATGCCAATGCCGAGGATATTTATGCAATGCGGCACAAGTTTCAGACTCTCCAGTTTGGAGATTATAGACCGATATCAATCATGCCAGATTACATCAATACGATAAATCAGACCCTATACCAGCCCAGTCATATGTATATGCAGCCATTTCAAGTAAGCAGAATTTCTAGAATTGAGGAAGAAATTGAATCCCACATGCAGGCAAAGGAAGTAGACAATCTCCCTGGCCAAGGACACCTAAGCTTTCGAGATTTCAATACTGCCCAAAGGAGTCCAAAAAATTCGAAAATAAAACGAGAAAAATCCAAGCGTGACAAATCACCCCCAAAATCACCAAATGTTAGGGAACCTACTTCAGGTCGACAAACTGACAGAAGTGCGGACCGAGTCGACACAAGAAAAAACAAGGTCAAGCCACGACGAACAGAACCTGAAGGGGACATTAACACATCGAATGATCGTAGTCCAGATCGGTTAAATGAAAACCGTGCACATTTGACGATACCCGTCCTACCAGCGACAGAGAATGCTCACACCGAAAGACGACGGCATTATTCAGAGAATTCGAACCTGGTGGATACCCATATTGGAGGAGTATCCGCGCCAGAGCAGACCGGGCCAGTCCACATACCAGTGCAGTTTGTCAGTAATTTGGCACCAACACCAGGCTACAACACTAACGTGGACATTGGCGTCATTTCTGATTCATATATGTAAGGTATGTTTAATGTCCGACAGATGCAGGTATTTGTGCTTTTAAAGTTATGTGAAAGTCTGACATAAATATGTAATTTCTGACAGAAATGTGAGCTTTCTTATAGATATATATGACTTCTGACAGAAATGTGAGCTTTCTGACAGATATATTTGATTTCTGACAGAAATGCGACTTCTGATAGATATGACTTCTGACAAATATATGTGCTGTCCGACAAATATATGTGCTTTCTGATACGCATGTATGCTTTCTGATACACATGTGTGCTTTCTGATACACATATGTGCTTTCTGATACACATATGTGCTTTCTGATACACATGTGTGCTTTCTGATACACATATGTGCTTTCTGATACACATGTGTGCTTTTTGATACACATATGTGCTTTCTGATACACATGTATGCTTTCTGATACACATATGTGCTTTCTGATACACATATGTGCTTTCTGATACACATATGTGCTTTCCAATAGACATGCTTTCCAAAAGACATGCTTTCTGATACACATATGTGCTTTCTGATACACGTGTGTGCTTTCTGATAGACATGTGTGCTTTCTGATACAGATATGTGCTTTTTAATAGTCATGTATGCTTTCCAATAGACATATGTGCTTTCTTACAGACATGTGTGCTTTCTGATACAGATATGTGCTTTTTAATAGTCATGTATGCTTTCCAATAGACATATGTGCTTTCTTACAGACATGTGTGCTTTTAACAGACATATGTGCTTTCTGACAGATAAATACGCTTTAAAACATATTAAAATATAAAAAGTGTTGACTCTTTTCTGGCTTTCAGTTTGTAATTTCTAGCAAATGTGATTTTGTTTCTGATATAGTATTTTTCCTAAATATATGCGATTTTTGTATCCAAGTATGTGGTCTGATTTATATATTTTTTAACACTGTAAATGCAAATTGCTAAAAATGGCACAATCAAAAGGACATTTCTAGTTCATACTGTCATATAGTCATGTGATATCTGGTTTAAATATTTGATTTCCAATGGGAATGGTCTCCCCTGAATAATCTCAAAATAGGTCCTTTCATTTGTTTTACTTGATTTTTATACTTGTGCTCTTTCGAGTTTATGTTGATTTTTTTTCTCCTCATCACAAAAGTTACATTTTTCTTTTGTAAATAACAAATCTATAAGTATTTAAATGGATTTTAAGCTTTTAAGTCCAAGAATTCCAACTAAAAGGACCTACGTACTGTTTGGAATACCTCGGATATTAACTAACAAGGAAGAAAATTTCCATTTCACAAATGTACCCTAAACGGAGATCAATTTTATGCTCTAAATTGGTAGGCATTTTTATGATTTTTATGAATTTTTTTTTTACACAAGCCACTTTGATGAAACCAAATTTAATTGGCTTGTTTCATACAAATAGAACACCAATAGTTAAATACTTTGATCAAAGACAATTGTAAACAATCACTTCAAATGTCTTTTGTGATTTGTAAAAACAATACACAATAGAAAAAACCTAATCAACATTTTTGAAAAGTTGATATATGTTAAACGAATGACATCATATTTTTTTTAAATTATCGAACTTAGTATCTCCGCTTTTGTATTTACATTTAAAAAATTAAGGCGCCTATGACCATTGCAAACTTAATAGTCGGCCCCTTGTGTGAAATAAGAATGTTTGACAATCATCTCAGTTCTTGTGTGCTTTGTATCAAAGCTTGACATTACCGTATTTTCTCACTTATAAGACGGGGATTTTTCCTCAAACTTTCATGTTCAAAGTGTGGTATTTCCAAGCAAGAAGCAGCTGTGGCCATTTGGTAGAGCTGCCAACATGTAACATCTCATAAAACATGGATTCGGCACCTCACCACATGGGTTTGAGTCCCGCTCGGGGCTATAACCTTAAAAAGATATGTCCACCAACTGTCAAATCTTCTTTTGGTGATACCAGAAGATTGTAAACATTTAAAAATAAAATCTATTTCAATTATACTGAGAATGTGAGCATTTATGTAAATAGTCTAGCTGCACATATCAAGGTTCATTTTACAAACAACATGCATTTATGTAAACAGAATGCACATGTTGCTGTTTTCATTTACAAACTATATTCATTCATGTAAATAGAATGCACATGTTGTTATTTTTATTTACAAACTATATTCATTCATGTAAATAGAATGCACATGTTGTTATTTTTATTTACAAACTATATTCATTCATGTAAATAGAATGCACATGTTGTTGTTTTCATTTACAAACTTCATGCATTTATGCAAATAGAATGCACATGTTAGTGTTTTCATTTACAAACTTTATGCATTTATGCAAATAGAATGCACATGTTGTTGTTTTCATTTACAAACTTCATGCATTCATGTAAATAGAATGCACATGTTAGTGTTTTCATTTACAAACTTTATGCATTTATGCAAATAGAATGCACATGTTGTTGTTTTCATTTACAAACTTCATGCATTTATGCAAATAGAATGCACATGTTAGTGTTTTCATTTACAAACTTTATGCATTTATGTAAATAGAATGCACATGTTAGTGTTTTCATTTACAAACCACACCAAAGGGTAAACATGTTGTTGTTTTCATTTACACACTATATGCATTTATGTAAATAGAACGCACATGTTGTTGTTTTTATTTACAAACTGTATGCATTTATGTAAACGGTTAGATGTACAAGTTGAGGTTTAATTCACAATATGTATGCATTTATGTAAATAGAGTGCTCAAGTTGGTGTTTTAATTTTCAAATTACATGTATATGCATTTATGTAAATGGTTGGATGAACATGTGGAGGGTTTCATTTACAATATGTATGCATTTATGTAAAAAGGGTACACGTGTTGAGGTTTTGATGTACACAATATATGCATTATATCAGGCATTCTTTAAATTTTACAGTTTAAACAATGTGTTTGACAGATTTTTTTTATCATTCATATTTTTTATTGTTTAAAGCGTTTTCTCTGAGCCAAGTACAAACTCATGTGAAACTTAAGTGAGTTTTAGCCAAATTTATTATGATAATAAATTAGCACTGTTCTTAACTTTAGAATAACTTAATTTACACATAAAAACATATTTTGTTTCTAACCATATTAGTAAAAATTGTGCTTTTGTGTATAAATAAAATTATATATAAATGTGTGTGTGTGTATATATATATATATAATACATATATTTTAAACATTAATTTTGTGTATAAATTGTGTTTGTTCACAATTCTTCACATCCATGCATACAGACAACATTGTTGTTTCTGTTTACAAGTTTATACTTTTCCATTTTCCTGAGAAAAAACTCCATACATGATGTTAAGTTGATGATTTTGCTGTGGAGAAAAAAACTCCATAGATGTTATTATTTTTTCTGTGTGTAACAGTCCATAATATTCTAGTCTTTCAAGTGGTCAGCTTGGCTCAGTTACTGGGCTGGCTTCCCAGTAATTTAATGCTGAAAATGTGCAGACTCAAACCCGGGACCCTTAGCTTACAGGGGGAATGCTCTACCAACTGAACTTACCGGACCACTTACACATTCTTTCCCTATCAACGGGCTACAAACATACAACCAACATCTCCTGTTTTTTGCTGTTAAAGATTTTGGTGCAAGAAAATTTTGTTGGTGTTATATTAAATAAAATATGTAAATATAGTACATCGATCATTGACATGTTTTGGTGAAAAATGAAAAAAATCATTTTTCAAGCCTGTTTTTTTGTTTTGATGATTGCTATTTTTCTATTTTGAGAAAAAAATTATATATACATATATATATATATATATATATATATATATTATTTATCATTTTCTTTGTTACACTGCAAATGTTTTGTATTACTTTTTTATTTCTCATGTTGTTAATATTATTATTTTGTGATGCACATAGTTTGAGTTTGATTGTTAGACAGTATTTTTCAGATTAACTTCCATTTTACAAGAAGTTATTTACTAATTGAACATTAATTATGTTTTATTCTTTGCCTGTAATAACATGTTAAATAAATTGATTGGTAATAATTATTTAATATTCTTGAGTTGTATAGAAAGCTGCAAACTTAGAACACCAGAAATACATTATTTTTTTACTAATTGGACATTATTTTTTTACTAACTGGACATTGAGTTTTTACTAATTGGACATTAATTTTTACTAAGTGGACCTTAACTTTTTACTAATTGGACACTGACTTTTTACTAATTGGACATTGTTTTTTTACTATTTGGACAAAAAAAAATACAATTGGACATTTATTTTTCACTAATTGGACATTAATTTTGTACTAACTGAACATTATTTTTTTACTAATTGGACATTAATTTTGTACTAACTGAACGTTATTTTTTTAATAATTGGACATTATTTTTTTACTTTTTGAACATTATTTTTTTACTAATTGGACAATAATTTTTACTAATTGGACATAAATCTTTACAAACTGATATCAGGGTACATCAACGTAAGAATCAGGGTACAGTTTTTAGCTTTATTTTATGATTTTATGCCTCCTGGCCAACCATCTTAAAAAAAAAAAACGCTTTAAAACTCGTTTTTCATTTATGTTTAAAGCCTTATAGGTGGTATCCAACAGTTAGCTTATATCTTACATATGTAACAATATCTTATCTTTGTTTGGGGTACAAGATTTCTGCATGAAAACAGAACAGAACAGAACATTTCTTTAATTCATCCTAAGTACAATAGACAGTTTCCACATCAGTAAAAATCCCTTATCTTGGCGGCCATCTTTGATGGTAACTTTAAGGGATTTTTATATTAATTATATAAAAGGGTAAATTTTATTTTCTTGTACTTTCTTCATTTGTGGTGCGAAAATTAAAAGCTATACACCATTGGAAAGCTCTTGAAATTCATATTTTTAGAATACAATATTTTTACAATTGACAAATGCACACAGAACTAATAAACAGAAATAAATAAAACTATTGGCTCATACTTAAAACAAAATGAACAGTGTATCTTTTCCGGTTGTATTTCTTTAACCTTTTAAACTATCAAAATATAGTTTTGATATTTAAAATACTTTATAAAAGCTGTTAAATTTGATATGAAATTCAGTAAAATAGACTGAAAAATAAAAACACAGTGGTGAGAATAATACAGCACATATTTCCCGATTTCGGCCTGCATTAGCTTCTGCCCACAAAGATGGCTGCCTTAAACTGTCTTATCAGTGTCGATGACATCACATGGATGCTATCAACAGGTACAAAACGGGGTAAGGTACACTAACGTAGTTTTACAAAATACAATGTTCCGGCTTTAACAAGAAAGTATCATTTTTTATAAATTGATATTTTGCTGAAGGGTGGAAGGGTCGGGGGAACACACAACATATTGAAATGCTGACACAAATTATTGCTTTGTTTCATTGCGAAAGAGAGGTAAAGAATTGAAGAAGAAGGTGAAAGGGCGCGATAGTTCGAAAGGAAGTGGCGAACTATAGTGTTCAGGTGAAGAGAAAATAACATACCGGGTATGCAGGAAATAACAAACTTTGGTCTAAGTGTTGACAATTGTCAAGAGTATCTCAATTTTAGGGAAGTAAAACTCTTTAAACAACACTTAAATGTTCATTTTTTCCAAATCTATAAATAAAGAAAAATGCTGATTCCTACTAAATATAAACATTTTACATCACAACGGATGAGGTGGACGAGCTAAAGGTAAGTGGTCACATGGTTTTCTTAGTTTATAAATATCTAACTGTGCAGCGTGGCTCAGGTAGGAAATATATGTTTGTTTTGATGATTGTGGCGTTAGGGTATACACTTTACCGACAGGTGTAGGACATCAATAAACAGCCTTTTACAAGATCTGTTCATATAACAATGGTTTACTAAGATGTTTAATGAAAATAGTTTTAGTTCAAACTGTCGGATACCAACTTTTAAGTTTTGTGTATGACACATCAATGGCCAATATGTGAATAGGGTAAGGTATCTTTGGTAAGTAATTACCTCTGGGATGAAGCTGAGAATTATACGGTTTTACAAATTGTTTGGCTGAACCTGTGAAGTATAGTGACTTGGCTGTATATGAAACATGATCATTCTTACCCTAAGAATGTAGATAAAAATGAAAGTAAAAAGAAATTATCATATTTGTTTTTATAATAGTTTGTGCAATTTTCCAGATCAAAAACTGTGGAAATACATGTTTGAAATGTATGATGGTGTCCCACTTTGGTTGCTTTAAAATTTCAAAAGTATGATGATACCCTAGTATTATACACTTTGTAGTATCTTGTTTATCTTCTTAGATTTTTTTGGTATTCTGCTTGTTTGTTTTGTCATACCATAGACGTTTAATCTTATGGGTATACCACATGGATGGTTTCTAAAACAAGAGCTGCATGTAGACAGCATGCTCACATGTTTTTAGAAATGGATATTATGATAGCCTTTAATAAAAGGGGGTCGGGGAGAGAGAGTGAGATAAAATACTTAGATGAAAAAGGGGGCATAACTCTGCCTAATTAGGTTTTGGGTTGCCTGCCCTTTTTGACTCTTTAGATAGTGAACAAGTACTCTCAGTCTGGTGGGTATTCCACCCATAACCCCTCACCCCTCGCTGAACATTCTGAGTCAAAAACATCAGCATAATACTTCCAACTTATACTTCAAAAGTAAAAGTTACAATGGCCATTTGTTACAAGTTTTTCTATCGCAGTGCTGTCTGAAAACAGATTTTGTTTGTTTGTTTTTCTTAAGTTTTCAAGTTAAGCCTTTAAAATCTTAAACTGTTACAAGTGTCTTGGAGACCTGTTATTTGGTTTTATTTTACTATCATTGAGAAACTTGTGTTGTTGCAAAATGATGCTTTAAAATTTTTTAATAAAAATGTTTTAGATTTGCAAAAATTTGTGACATTTTTATTTTATGCCATTATAAACCCCTCCATCTTGGGATGGGATTAGCCGACATTTTTGTCAATACTGTGCAGAGACATTTCTATCATTACAGCACAGGGGCACTTATGAGATGCCCAGGGACTGAACCTGGCCGGTCCATTATACTGCACTGATGAGTCAGGCGTAATGCTGTTCCCTTAGCCCTGAGCGTTAGGAGGGAAGCCACTACTACCAACTTTAAAGTCTTTGGTTTGAAAATTGGAATGTGGCCTTATCTGGCTTCACACTGTAACAGTGTTTTGGCTAGAATTTCAAAGCAATTTGATCCATCCCTTCTGAAAACAGTTCACTTCTGAAAACAGTCAATTTTATAATCAGTGGGTCATTTAAAAAGATGTTTTTTTTTGCCCCCAAAAATAGGTTTTTAGTAGTAGACATCGTGAAAAACGTCTGAAGGTTTCAGATCACCCAAGCGCTGTACTTATATACCGCATCGTTTAACGTCTATTATATAATGCGTCTATAAATTATGATCAGCAGAGTTGTCGTTCGTACCGGAAGTCGCTAGTGCATATAAAGTCAATCCAAAACAGCCATTTTTAGGCCAACAGGTAACGCGGAGTTGGTCTATAGTTAGCAGAAACTAGTTTGTGTATAAGCTAGGCTTAGAATTATGATTGATACAAAAATAGAAGTATTTCTTTCTAATTTGTTTTGTTCTTTACTTTTATTAGCATGCGCTAAAATGACCCATGCAGTTACAAAATGTGCGCCAAATCTAAGAATTCTGCCAATCTCGCAAAGGCGCACTTAAGCCTTAACACCGCTGTGATCACTGTGGGAAGTTAATGTGTTGGGCAAAGAGGATGGAGCCTCAGGGGGCAGGGTTATCAGGAAAGGGGCGGGATTAAAGGGTTACTGACCAATGACAGTAAGCCTACGTGAATCAAGTGTGACTAAATGTTTTACAACCTCTTTCCCTCTGGAATATCTGTGTATAATACACTAATTGAGTGTACAGCTGTGATCTCACAGCATAGTGTTATCTTTGGTGTGTGTGTGTGTGACCTACCGGTGGGGGCCGGTAGGTGGGGGGGAGGTGGGGTTGGAGTTGGGGTTGGGGCTTGGAGTTGGGGCTTGAAGTTGGGGTTGGGGGTTGTAGGTGGGGATGGGGGTTGGACAGGGCAAAACTCTAAAGAAGGCCATGTTCAGTGCCTTTAAGCTTCTGACCGCCCAAGAAAACATTACATAACTCACCAGTAAGGGCTGTTGCAGTCTCATTATTCCATTGAACACTCAGATTTCCTGCTGGTATGGAGAAATTTTGAAATGACAGAATGACCGTGTCTTTGTTCATTGCCATGTCGACCTTGTAGGAGCATGTAAACGTTCCTGTGCCATTCAAATACACTGGGGACTTGATGATCCCTTGCGACCCCTGGAAAGCCACGCTGCATTCTGTGAGAAAAGAGAAATATGAAACAGGTATAAAAACTTTCAAGATATTAACCCAGCAACATGTAAAGGAAAAGATTGTTACAAATAATTGATTACTCATCCTCAAAATAAACTGCTGGTGTACCGGACTTGGTAACGCAATCGGTAGAGCGTTGGTTCCAGGTACGGAAGACCGCGGGTTGGGACATACCAATGTCATCGAAAATGGTAATGGTATAGCTACTTTGCTAATGCTCAAGCAAATATAAGGGTAGTACCACGACTGGTTGGCCCGGTGTCAGGAAAATGTGACTGGGTGTGGAATCATGCAATGTGTTCATGCTATACACAGTGAAGACAGCACTATATCTGCTTCAAGTGGATGCCGTCTCCAGATAACTGAAATACTGTTGGTTGGACGATAAACCCAATAAAGAAACAAACTGGTGTCTTAATAAACAAATTAGAAATATACTAATGCTGTCTGGGCTAATTCAAAATGACTTTTTCAATTGTTGAAAAAACATATCACAAAGGGTAAAATGTTGAAAAGGGTATCATGAGGGTAAAATGTTGTAGAAAATCTCATAAATGGTAAAATGTTGTAGAAAGTCTCATAAACAGTAAAATGTTGTAGAAAGTCTCATAAATGGTAAAATGTTGTAGAAAGTCTCATAAACAGTAAAATGTTGTAGAAAGTCTCATAAACAGTAAAATGTTGTAGAAAGTCTTATAAATGGTAAAATGTTGTAGAAAGTCTCATAAACAGTAAAATGTTGTAGAAAGTCTCATAAACAGTAAAATGTTGTAGAAAGTCTCATAAATGGTAAAATGTTGTAGAAAGTCTCATAAACAGTAAAATGTTGTAGAAAGTCTCATAAACAGTAAAAAATGGTAAAATGTTGTATAAAGTCTCATAAACAGTAAAATGTTGTAGAAAGTCTCATGAACAGTAAAATGTTGTAGAAAGTCTCATTAACAGTAAAATGTTGTAGAAAGTCTCATGAACAGTAAAATGTTGCAGAAAGTCTCATAAACAGTAAAATGTTGTAGAAAGTCTCATGAACAGTAAAATGTTGGAGAAAGTCTCATAAACAGTAAAATGTTGCAGAAAGTCTCATAAACAGTAAAATGTTGTAGAAAGTCTCATGAACAGTAAAAAATGGTAAAATGTTGTATAAAGTCTCATGAACAGTAAAATGTTGCAGAAAGTCTCATAAACAGTAAAATGTTGTAGAAAGTCTCATAAACAGTAAAATGTTGTAGAAAGTCTCATAAACAGTAAAATGTTGCAGAAAGTCTCATAAACAGTAAAATGTTGTAGAAAGTCTCATAAACAGTAAAAAATGGTAAAATGTTGTATAAAGTCTCATAAACAGTAAAATGTTGTAGAAAGTCTCATGAACAGTAAAATGTTGCAGAAAGTCTCATAAACAGTAAAATGTTGTAGAAAGTCTCATGAACAGTAAAATGTTGTAGAAAGTCTCATAAACAGTAAAATGTTGTAGAAAGTCTCATAAACAGTAAAATGTTGCAGAAAGTCTCATAAACAGTAAAATGTTGTAGAAAGTCTCATGAACAGTAAAATGTTGTAGAAAGTCTCATGAACAGTAAAATGTTGTAGAAAGTCTCATAAACAGAAAATATGTTGTAGAAAGTCTCATAAACAGTAAAATGTTGTAGAAAGTCTCATGAACAGTAAAATGTTGTAGAAAGTCTCATAAACAGTAAAATGTTGCAGAAAGTCTCATAAACAGTAAAATGTTGTAGAAAGTCTCATGAACAGTAAAATGTTGTAGAAAGTCTCATGAACAGTAAAATGTTGTAGAAAGTCTCATAAACAGAAAATATGTTGTAGAAAGTCTCATAAACAGTAAAATGTTGTAGAAAGTCTCATAAACAGTAAAAAATGGTAAAATGTTGTATAAAGTCTCATAAACAGTAAAATGTTGTAGAAAGTCTCATAAACAGTAAAATGTTGTAGAAAGTCTCATAAACAGTAAAAAAATGGTAAAATGTTGTATAAAGTCTCATAAACAGTAAAATGTTGTAGAAAGTCTCATAAACAGTAAAATGTTGTAGAAAGTCTCATAAACAGAAAATATGTTGTAGAAAGTCTCATAAATGGTAAAATGTTGTAGAAAATCTCATAAATGGTAAAATGTTGTAGAAAGTCTCATAAACAGTAAAATGTTGTAGAGTCTCATGAACAGTAAAATGTTGCAGAAAGTCTCATGAACAGTAAAATGTTGCAGAAAGTCTCATGAACAGCAAAATGTTGCAGAAAGTCTCATGAACAGTAAAATGTTGCAGAAAGTCTCATGAACAGCAAAATGTTGCAGAAAGTCTCATGAACAGCAAAATGTTGTAGAATGTCTCATGAACAGTAAAATGTTGTAGAAAATCTCATGAACAGTAAAATGTTGCAGAAAGTCTCATGAACAGCAAAATGTTGCAGAAAGTCTCATGAACAGCAAAATGTTGTAGAATGTCTCATGAACAGTAAAATGTTGTAGAAAGTCTCATGAACAGTAAAATGTTGCAGAAAGTCTCATGAACAGCAAAATGTTGCAGAAAGTCTCATGAACAGTAAAATGTTGCAGAAAGTCTCATGAACAGCAAAATGTTGTAGAATGTCTCATGAACAGTAAAATGTTGTAGAAAATCTCATGAACAGTAAAATGTTGCAGAAAATCTCATGAACAGTAAAATGTTGCAGAATGTCTCATGAACAGCAAAATGTTGCAGAAAGTCTCATGAACAGCAAAATGTTGTAGAAAATCTCATGAACAGTAAAATGTTGCAGAAAGTCTCATGAACAGCAAAATGTTGCAGAAAGTCTCATGAACAGCAAAATGTTGTAGAATGTCTCATGAACAGTAAAATGTTGTAGAAAATCTCATGAACAGTAAAATGTTGCAGAAAGTCTCATGAACAGCAAAATGTTGCAGAAAGTCTCATGAACAGCAAAATGTTGTAGAATGTCTCATGAACAGTAAAATGTTGCAGAAAGTCTCATGAACAGTAAAATGTTGCAGAAAGTCTCATGAACAGTAAAATGTTGCAGAAAGTCTCATGAACAGCAAAATGTTGCAGAAAGTCTCATGAACAGTAAAATGTTGCAGAAAGTCTCATGAACAGCAAAATGTTGTAGAATGTCTCATGAACAGTAAAATGATGTAGAAAGTCTCATAAACAGAAAATATGTTGTAGAATGTCTTATAAACAGTAAAATGATGTAGAAAGTCTCATAAACAGAAAATATGTTGTAGAATGTCTTATAAACAGTAAAATGTTGCAAAGTCTCAAATGTTGCACAAAGTCTCATAAACATTGCAAAAAGTCTCATTAACAGTAACATGTTGTAAAAAGTCTCATAAATATTACAAAAAGTCTCATAAATGTTGCAAAAAGTCTCATAAATGTAGCAAAAAAAAAGTCTCATAAATGTAGCAAAAAGTCTCATAATGTTGCAAAAAGTCTCATAAATGTTGCAAAAAATCTCATAAATATTACGAAAAGTCTCATAAATGTAGCAAAAAAGTCTCATAAATGTAGCAAAAAGTCTCATAAATGTAGCAAAGTCTCATAAATGTTGCAAAAAGTCTCATAAATGTTGCAAAAAGTCTCATAAATATTACAAAAAGTCTCATAAATGTAGCAAAAAGTCTCATAAATGTAGCAAAGTCTCATAAATGTTGCAAAAAGTCTCATAAATGTTGCAAAAGTCTCATAAATATTACAAAAAGTCTCATAAATGTTGCAAAAAGTCTCATAAATATTACAAAAAGTCTCAAAAATGATGCAAAAAGTCTCATAAATATTACAAAAAAGTCTCATAAATGTTGCAAAAAATCTCATAAATGTTGCAAAAAATCTCATAAATGTAGCAAAGTCTCATAAATATTACAAAAAATCTCATAAATGTTGCAAAAAGTCTCATAAATATTACAAAAAAGTCTCATAAATATTACAAAAAATCTCATAAATGTTGCAAAGTCTCATATAAAAAAGTCTCATAAATGTTGCAAAAAGTCTCATATAAAAAGTCTCATAAATGTTGCAAAAAGTCTCATTTAAAAAGTCTCATAAATGTTGCAAAAAGTCTCATATAAAAAGTCTCATAAATGTTGCAAAAAGTCTCATATAAAAAGTCTCATAAATGTTGCAAAAAGTCTCATATAAAAAGTCTCATAAATATTACAAAAAGTCTCATATAAAAAGTCTCATAAATGTTACAAAAAGTCTAATATAAAAAGTCTCATAAATGTTGCAAAAAGTCTCATCCACAAAAGACTGTTTCTTACCTTTTGTATTATACCTGGCACTAAATTTGGCGGACAAACCTTCTGCTGGGCCTCTGGATAAAACTATTTTTGTGACAGTTGCAGGAGAAATGATCATCACTGATCCTGTAAAGTAGAACATTTTCAAAATTAAGAAACCCAACAACTCCTTGCATGCAAAAATATGGAGCAATCAAACATCATTATTGTCTAGATTGGCCAATCTGATTAAAATCATATAATGAAATCTGATGACAAGTCAATAAAACCTTCTCAACCAATCAGATTGTCGCCTACAAAATCGTAAAAGTAAACCATGATCAGAAGCGTTCCGAACGTATTTTAATGGCTGCGCCAATTTACAAAGAAATATAAACATGAACACTCCGCACAAGACTTATGTCACTGAAGACAGGTGCGTTGTATGCGGTATCCCATTTGTTTCAATATTATCAACATCTTCAGATCGAAAGTTAACTAACAAGCAGTTGCAGAACAAATTTAAACTGAGTGACTTTTCTACTGTATCATCGATAGCTGTCATTTTGTGACCCTTACCGAAAGCGTCATGCATTGTGCTCTCTGATTGGCTGTTCTTAAACATTAGTAATTGGGAAAAACATTTCTTGTTTATAGCTGGTATTTGCGGGCTGTCATCAGATCTAACATTTTGTAAGACTTGACTTTAGTGAGATTATACATTAGCAATTAAAACTAGGAATTATTCTGGTGATATCAGAACCTAGTTATGTATGTTGAATATTTTAACTTCAGAATCCAAATTTAAAAAAAAAAAATCAACAAGGGGAATTACTCTGTTATAAACTAATTTTCCTGGTAGAGTTATTTTTCTTTGCTACAATGACAGCAGAGTGATAACTGAAGATTCAGCGTATGTAGAATGAAATGGGGTCAAAAGGCCCAAACCGAAAAGGCCCAATATCAAAACGGCCAAGGACCGAACCAGAAAGGCCCGTACCACAAAGGCTCTACATCATTGTAGAGAAATTTTATTCACAACAAGTTTATCACATGTTAATTTCAATAGTGTTTAGATTAAGAAAATCATCGATATTTTATAAAGAACACCTTTAAACTCACAAAAACTGCCTCAAAAAGAGAAGTAACTAAGTTTCGCGTAAAACGATGAAAGAAAGTTAAAGACCTACAATGCCCGCACTTCCAAGTAGAAATAACAAAATGATACGCACAGCATTCCTATCATTTTTTTCCTCCCAATAACTTGTTTCTATTGACAGTAATTAAGAGATAAGGGGATTTGCAAAACAATAATACA
The DNA here is from genome assembly GCA_007844125.1 of Sinonovacula constricta. Lineage (NCBI taxonomy): Eukaryota > Metazoa > Mollusca > Bivalvia > Cardiida > Solecurtidae > Sinonovacula > Sinonovacula constricta. The sequence continues at coordinate 30,537,248 of CM017572.1, forward strand.
TTTAATAATATACAGCAACGACCAATATGCTACTTAAATGAATCAATAACATACATGTACATATTACAACACACATATTAATGACCCCCTATTTGTGGGACATTCCGGTACCCTTAACGTGGGCCTTTTTGGTCGGGGCCGTTTTGGTCCGGGCCGTTTTGGACCCCGACACCCGTAGAATGATCATCAAGACTTTTCATATTGGGCTACTCTTACCTCTTGTTTTTTCTCTCACGTTTCAGAAATTACAGCGTATCCAGAATATGTGCACTGAACTTGTTTTGCAACGTGGAAAATATGATAGTTCCAAAGACTCTTTGTTTGAACTGCATTGGTTACCAATTAAAGCTAGGATCAATTTTAAAATACTGTGTACAATGTGTAACTGTTTCATAGGCAATGCTCTGGTTTATCTAACAGAACTGTTACACAAACCTGTCTTTAAAAGACCAAATCTCAGATCTGCTGATAATATGGATTATTGCTTTGCTGTCCCCTTTAACAAAAGAAAAACATTTAACGACAGAAGTTTTAATACCGTTGGTCCAACTCTCTGGAATAAATTGCCTCTGTATATAAGACAGTCTTCTACTATGGACATGTTCAAGAAAAATATCAAAACCTACGATTTTAGAGATTAATACGCATTGTTTTAAGATTAAGATTGAGCTGTAAACTGATCGAGATATGAAAATGTGTTAGAATTTCTACTAGATAGCCATTAATATTTATTGTTTTACATTTTAAGAAGTTTTTAATACTTAGGATATTTTACATGGCTGATTTCTTTATATATATTTTGTTGTGTTTATTTGTCGTGCATTTGCCCTGTACATGTGATTTTCTATCTACATGTATGCACTTTTATTGTTCTAAAGTACAACGCCATTGAATAAGTATGTATAAATAGGTGTTTAATTAAATAAAACAATTTCAGTATCAGTTTAAAAATACTTTCAGAGTTTGTTTGTTGGCTTATTGTCCCACCAACAGTATTTCAGTTATCTGGCAATGGTGACCACTTGAAGCAGATATAGTGCTGCCTTCACTGTGTATAGCATGCCATAAACACCTGACATGATACCACACCCAGTCATATTATCTTGACAACCTGCCAACCAGTCATGGACCTATCCTTATATTTGCTTGAGAGTTAGCAAGGAAGCTATTAGACTACCATTTTTAGCGACTTTGGTACGTCGCGGCCCAGGAATGAACCTGGGGCCTCCCGTACCTGGAACAAATATAAGGGTAGTTCCACAACTGGTTGGCCCGGTGTCAGGATAATGTGACTGGGTGTGGTATCATGCCAGGTGTTCACGGAATGCTATACACAGTGAAGGCAGCACTATATCTGACTCAAGTGGACACCGTCTCGAGATAACTGAAATACTATTGGTGGGACGATAAACCCAATAAACAAACAAACATTCTAACCAATCACGACTAAACAACAATTATACATATGCAGCTAGTATTACCTTCAAAGCTGGTGTAGTTGGTGATGACGGAGCTCTTTGTGTCATTGCCTGCATACACTGTTAGATTATCTCCCCCTTTCTTGATTGACAGCTGGTCAAACAGCAGCATTACCTGTAATAACATAAAGCTGGACAATAAATAAAGACTGGAGAAATAAATATGTAATTATTCTGGTGGATAAAGACCCCAGACACCTGTCTGGGTAGAACCACCGGCGCTCCACAAGTCGGGCAAATATCAATATTTGTTTAGTTCTAGAAACAGAATAAAATTGTTCAAATTATATAGTTCCATAAACAAACCACACCTCCACCTAGGCGTGTATAAGTATTTTGGGTTTTACGGCACTCCGACACTTAACGGGTCTTATAAAATAACTATACGTTATTAGTCCTATGAAAAAGCACCTGCCATGTTCAATAACATGACGTACTGCTTTAAAACAGTGCCAATATCTATATCACTTTTTCGGCCACGGGCTGAATAGTAATACTGATAAAAAGCCCGCATTTGAAGTGATTTGATTGGCTAATAAGGCAGGGCCAAAAAGCGATATAGATTTCAGCAAGAAGCTCTGGGAAATGGCAGCCATTTTGTTTTAACTCGGTCTATGTGTAGACAGATTGCATAAACTTATGAAATAAAATATTCTCAGTTTTTAAACATTCACAGCATGACTTAGTAGTGTTTAATCGAATGTGTTTTAAATTTACAACGTGTAGATTTCACAAAAAACACAAACAAGCATATTCTGACTTGGATTAATGCAAAAACTAAGTATTAAATGTGAAATGTTATAAGTACATGTAGTTATTTAATAAAATGGTCAATAAATAAGTGATTTGATATTGGCCCTGTTATTTGTCCTCATGTCAGTCATATTGGCCCTGGACCTTCAGCCGTGGGCCTTCAGCCAATTCAACTGCCCATGGACAATATTGCGCCAAATACGATTTAGTTTAATGTCAATAAGGTATAAGCAGAGTAGAAATATAAAAATATAAAGTTAATAAGGTTAAAATAACATGAATAATAATTGAATACAGGTCAGTACAATAAACAGTCTAAAAATTCACAACATTAGCACCAGGAATGGTTTGTCAAATAATTATATTTATTTATAAAAAGCAGTTTTATGGTAGATTGATGCTTCTAGGAATGTTTGTAATGCTACAACTGTCCTGGATCTAATGACTCTGTTTACTTGTGTTGTTGCTGTTTTTTAAATACATATATGTCGTGGATTTTAACCCTAAACCCTGAGCCAATGCTTGCACTGGATTGGTGTCTTACATATTTATCAGGATTATGTCTCTTTTATCTATCCATTAAAATCGTAGCTGGGTTTGTGTGATATGGTTTTGTTTTTGTTTATGAAATACATTGCAGCAACCATTTATGATCATTATAGCAACGTCCAGCTTTTTGGTGGAGGAAGACTCCAGACACATGTCTAGGTAGAACGACTGGTGCACCGCAAGTCAGCTGGAAGACCTTCCCACATTAAGTATTTTGCACCAAACGGGACTCAATCCCGTTGCGATGAGAGGCTAAGCAATCAGAGGAGTTACAAATCGGCAACTCTACCATTGCGCCAATGGGCGCCTCACTGACCTGTGCTGTTGAGGAGTTGGCAACAATATACCAGATACAAGTACTGTTGGGACTGAAGACCGGATTAGTAATCTGGCCAGTGGTGTTGGTCAGCGTCCCCCCGCAGTCACCTGAAACAAGAAATGGCTAGTTAGCAGATATTTATTTATAAAAAGCAGTTAATGACGTTTTCAGTAGTAATTTCTGTGCATCATTCAAGCACATCTAGGGGAGATAATCGCCGACTTTTACTCTTCAAAAAGGAGATAGTTGAATATTATTCGGACATTTCTAAATTAACACAGAAACATTATTTTTCAATATTTTGAGATAAAATTTGTGCTTATTTTGTGTCTTTTTAAGTGAGCAAGGCATAACATAAATTCTAGATATTTAAAAAATAAGTTTTATTGTTACCATGGAAACTTCATTTTTACTAAAAGAGTAGCCCGACAACCTTATTTTTTTTTAATCATTTTCGATGAAATAATTACTGAAGTATAACATAAAATAAAGTTATTTTGGGTGCAAATTCATGTTTGTTGTTATGTTTGTGTAAAATATCTGGAACATTTTAAGTGACTTAAATAAATTGGGCCATTTTGTAAGACTTCACCAAATTAGTTACCATGGAAACTTCATCTTCACTAAAAAAGTAGCCCAACAACCTTACTTTTTCTTCTCATTTTCGAACTCGCCACTGAATTCTACTACGGATTGAAAAAATTAGAACATTTCTATGAAAGGATTTATATTGTAGAAATCATTCTTAATGGTAGATTGATGCTTCTAAGATTGTTTGTAATGCTTCAACTGCATACATATACATTTTCATTCGACCACTGGTTGCCCTTGTAGCTGGGTGATGGGGAGACAGTGTGTCTGGTTAGTTCAGTCAGAAGAGGGATGGGATAAGCTGGCATTTTTGCAGATACTGTACAGCGACATTTCTATCATTATAGCACAGGGGCACTTATGAGGTGCCCAGAGACTGAACCCGGCCGGTCCATTATACTGACACTGACGAGTCAAGCGTAATGCTGTCCCCTTAGCCCTAAGCATTAGGAGGGAAGCCACTACTACCAACTTTAAAGTCTTTGGTTTGACCCGGCTGTGGTTTTAACCAGCAACCTCCCTTCTGCAAGACGATGTTCTACCAAGTGAGCTATCTTTAGAAATCTTTGGTGAAGATTGGACCATTAGTGTGGCCACTGGGTTAATAACATTTTCTAGAACTTTACCAGGTAAACCAAGCGAGCTATTTTTTGATCCCAGGTGACCCAATAATGAACTCATCCAAGATTTCATGCAGACAAACATTCTGACCAGGTTTGATGAAGATTGGATAAAAACTGTGGCCTCTAGTGTGTTCACAAGGTAAAATGTTGACGACAGACGACAAACGCTGGACAAAGCCGTATCACAAAAGCTCCCCGTGAGCACATTTTGAGGGAAATATGTATACTTTCTGTGGCTGAATTACTATGAAATCAACTACTGTACATATAGTTTGTGCAGTTTTGCTTTTAAAACGCACATAATCCAATATAATAAGGAAAAATAAATGGCCTTAATCCGGTTCAGTAAAATTATTGCCAGGTAGGTTTTAAACTGAGTCTGCTTTTTAGTGCATTTTTAAAATATAAATTTAATTATATAGCCTCTAATGTACATGGCTAATTTTGTTTAGTTTTGTTTGCTTTTTAGTGCCTTTTTAAATATAAACTGTACAGCCCTTAAATTATCCTAATATTGTCTGTTGAATGGCTTTTAACTAGGGATGTCAAAGGATACTAAATTTGGTATCCGGATATCCGTCGAACAATCCAAACGGATATCCGGATATCCGTATATAAATTTTAGTTAATTCTGATGTTGCAGTTGGATGTGTGGGGTTACTAACGTTTCCATTGACATAATTAAATTGTCATTTCAATGGAAATAATTAAATTAACATTTTCATAGGCATAGGCACTTCATCATTATAATAATTTGTCTACGGACCTCACAAAATGTCGCCAAACATTGGACTGAAATTGGAAGGCATAACAAATGATTTGTTTAGGAAGTGGATGTGAATAAGTCAAGATCACCGTGATCGAATGAAAACATAATAAATTCATCAATTCATTTATACAATCCAAACGGACTTAATTAAACATGAGTAACTGATCTTTGCGGATAAACCTGTTAATTGTCTGCATAATTGTAGCTCTATCTCTTCTTAATAAAACCGAACAAACGAAATTGAAGATAATAATCCTTAAGCAAAAAGGATAAGTAATAGCTTCAAACAATGGCTGTTAATTGGCAAATTATTTTACATAAGCTTTAGCACATTTCTAAAACTGTGAAGTTCATCAACAAAATAAAAGATAGTATTCGCTAAACAAAATGGATCAGTAGAAGCTTCAAACGTTGGCGGTTAATTAGCATGTTATTATAATACCACCATGCTTTAGCACATTTCTAAAACTGTGAAGCCAAATATACGATATTGCGTGTCACCACCTGTCACCACCTGTCGATAATCCGTTACACATGCGTATGCGTGAATGCAAACTGACATGACAGCAGAAAGATAACTTAGCAAAATGGGCAAAACATTTAATTAAATGTTTAAAATTTTACATTTTTAAGCGAATATCCGGATACCAAAGTCGATTCGGATATCCGATGATTCTAACGGATATCCGGATATCCGTTGACATCCCTACTTTTAACTATATAATAAATTGTATAGTCCTCAATGTATATAGCGAGTTTTGTCAGCTTTTTAGAGCTTTTTTAAAATATAAAATTGTGTGGCTCATTTATTATACCTGTCTAGTTTCCTCTGTTTTATAGGATTGAAATATATAATTAGACAAAATTTTAGAGTTTTATGTCTAATAATGTGTTGTTTCTGCTCTTTAGATGATTTTTAAGTATAAGGTAGTTTAATATTCCGTTAGTTCATAGTATCTTGGGTTGTACAGAGTTTTTAAAGCCCTTCAATCTACCTGAGTAGTTCTGTCTGCTTTTGAGTGCATTAATTATTAAAATATTATTACTTGACCTTATTTATATTTTATATTACAGTTTAAATTCATTAACCATCCTAGGCAAGTTGTATCTGCACTTTCATGCAACAGAAAGTTACATTTCTTTAACTGCATTAGTTTTGCCTGCCTTTAAGTACATTTTTTTTAAGAAAATGTTTAAAACTTTTATGTTAAGAAAGAAATGAATAGTATGTGGTATATCGATACCTAAAATCACTTAAAAGCAGACAAACCTGGCCTAATGTATTAAAATACTTTAATATCAGTATTTAAAAACACTAAAAAGCAGACAAACCTGGTCTAATGTATTGAAATACTTTAATATCAGTATTTAAAATCACTTAAAAGCAGACAAGCCTGGCCCAATGTATTGAAATGCTTTAATATTAGTATTTGAAATCACTAATTGTGATTGATGGAAGGCCTATTCAACGCTGTCGGAGCATGGGTACATCCATCAGACTGTAAACCACAGCAATGAATTTTTCAACCAGGAAACGGGCGCGTGCACAAATACAATGGAAAGTATGTGGCGCTCCATTAAGGGAAGTCTACCAAGGACAGGAAGGGTAAATACACTATATGTGTTGTGTATTGACCACAGGGCAATGTCTAAGATGATGTTGAATATTCAGGAAATGTTTTATACATGTTGTTGAGTTGAGTATTTTCGCAGAGTATTGTGTTTGAAAAATGTATCTGTGTTGGTCAGAAGACAAATTCCTCCAATTTTTAAAACCTTATTAAGCGGGTCTATCCTGTATGAATAAGAATAGTGCTTGCTCCTGTACCGATTAAGCATAAATCAGGATGACAGCCTTGAGGATTTCGCTATATAGATGAATGGTATGTTAATGCTTATATTATGCTAATGATTATAATACATTAATGCTTGTTTGGGCTCCGCCCCCAAGCCCCCATCCCACAACCCAAACCTTCCGCATCTAGCAACGTTTGAAACTTCCGCATAGCAATGTTCACGCACCTTGTTGAGCATGCGCAATAAACATAAACTAAAAGGCAGATTAGCGCACGCTAAAGTGCAATCTACCCAAAAACTTTATCAAGCAATTTATTTTACAAAATTTTCAACAGAAGTCAGGCTAAATCCAGATTTGTAAGCTATAATATCAACAAAATAAGAGATAATTGTGCTAAGCTATCCAGCAATAAGAATCAAGCCAGCCGTACACGACTTGTATGCTTTTTAGTAGCATATATTTTCAAATGTCTGCATTCTATTTCTAGTGTCAACGTTAAAATCAGTCTGGCAAGTATTAGACATGCATTTTAAATAGTTTATTCCTATTTGAAAAAAACAACAACACAAAAACTAAAATTAAACTTACCTAAAGCTTGACCGAAAATCATCGATATCACAAACAAACATAACCCTGTCTTCAGGTAAGCCATGATTTGCGCACGAAGATACCTGAAACGAAAACATAAAAGTGAACAGTTAAATAACAGTATTTCTTGAATTTACATCACAGAAAATGTAAAAACATGTGCACGGCTCAACCAGGTTGAAAAATGGACACATGACATTCATCTACGCGCCTCAAAACCAACCTCAATTAATATTCCAGTTTCGCTTTCTGGAAAATCAAGAAATCCCGTAAATTCCTACTCGATGCCGGTTTAGCGTAAGATTTACACGATTGCCAATATGCCAATTTCAACTCCACGGTCACGTGACAAAACAAAATGTCAGCCCCCATATTCAACTTTAATGTTGGGGTGTTGGGGCATGTTGACAGCGGTAAAACAAGCCTGTCAAAAGTGCTGAGCACCACAGCAAGTACTGCAAGCTTTGATAAGAACCCACAAAGCAAAGAACGCGGCATTACTCTGGATTTAGGCTTCTCATCTTTCACCGTAGAAGCGCCAGACCACGTCACGACAGCTGATGGAGGCATTTGTGCTGCAGGTGTGGTGCAATATACCCTTGTTGATTGCCCAGGACACGCCTCGCTCATCAAGACAATTATTGGAGGTAATTCGTTCATTTTGGGCGAAAAATGTTTAATTGTTATGATTTGAACATTGCATGTTCTAGATTTGGACCCCTGACCCCTCACTAACTAGAGGTACAGTAGTGCCAAAATTATAAATCCCAATATCTTTGTTTTTTCAACCTTTTATTATTTTTTATTAAATACATTACAACAACCATTTATGATCATTATAGCAACGTCCAGTTTTCTGGTGGAGGAAGACCCCATACGAATGTCTGGGTAGAACCACCAACACACCACAAGTCAGCTGGAAGACCATCCCACATTAAGTATTTTGCCCCAACCGAGATTCAAACACACGCCGTGAAAGGCTAAGCAGTCAGAGGAGTTATAAATCGGCGACTCTACCACTATGCCACGGTCGCCCCTCATCCTTTAATATCGTGATATTTTTATAATTTATCTGATATCTCCCATTCCTCACTCTATCATGCTGTATAGCAAAATCTAAATTTAGGCTGGGTGCTGACACAAAATCTTTCAGGGAAACAAACAGCACATTTGTCAGACCATTCTTAGAGAATGCTGCTTCTACCCATATAAGAAGTTGACTTTGAATAGTTGGAGACAGTCTTTTTGGCTAAGTGAACTGAATCCTTCCCCAAAATTTCCCAAGGTGAGCAAAATATAGGAAAATTCCTTGATTGAGCGTTAATGACATTCAAGTTTCAAATTATATGAACAGAAGTATTTCTCAGCATTATTACTGGGTACATGTTTTTATTCATTGTGAAAATTAAATACTTTCTTTTATTGAACACCAGGGCTTTTTGTTCCCTTCTTTAGTAGGAGCTGATTACAGGCACCTTCCCCACAGAAAATTTCTTTAAAATCATGTAGTTTTCCCCAAAAGTATCTTTAAATCAGGTCTTTTATTCCCCTTTAAGGAAGAAATCATGCTGTTTTTCCCAAATTATACGGCATGGACCCCTTCCCCTGGCAGTGATCACTAAAATTTAATGGCAAAATTATTGACCTTTATTTATCATTCAATAGTTGAAATTTAAACAATGCTTAATGAACCACAATTCCCTGCTCTGGAGTCAGGTGCTTTACCCCTAAGCTATCATAGTAAACATCACTCTGTTCAGGAACCCAAATCATTGATCTCTTGCCTAAAATAGAAATTTAATGGCAAAATTATTTATACCATTCACCGTTATATGGCATTTGTAAATCAAGGTTGGCAGGTTTCTTCCGCCTGGCCACCTGGCGGAACGGAAAAAATACAGAGAAAAAAATGCATCAGGAAAAATAGGTTTCTTCCACCCAAGTGGAAGAAACTAGAAGAAATTAAAAGAACAACTTTTAAGTAAACATCTTAAACCTTTTTAGCTCACCTGAGCCCAACGTGCTCAAGGTGAGCTGTTCTGATACTACTTCGTCCGTTGTCCGTCATCAACATTTTAGCTTGGTCTGCATGAAATCTTGGATGAGTTTGTTATTGGGTCATGTGGGGTCAAAAAGTAGGTCACTAGGCCAAATCTTAGAAAAGCCTTGTGAAAACACTTAGAGGCCACATTGATGGCCCAATCTTTACCAAACTTGGCCAGTATGTTTGCCAGTATGAAATCTTACATATGTTTTGAAGGGGGTCATGTGGAGAAAGTAGGTTACTAGGTAAAATTCTAGAAAATGTTACCAGCCCAGTGGCCACACTAATGGTGCAATCTTCACCAAAGATTTCTAAAGTAAATAACTCTTAATTACTTGACGCCAGATATGAGCCTACTAAAAGCCTGTGTCTACAGGTGAGCGATTAAGGGCCATCATGGCCCTCTTGTTACACTTTGGAAGGCACTTGATGGCAATATCTTTTAAAACCTTTACTCCACATACAATAGAATGCATATATATACATGCAAGGTGGGATACGTCGTCTTATGGATCGAGAGGTCGCGGTCAAACCAAAGACTTTAAAGTTGGTAGTAGTGGCTTCACTCTTAACGCTCAGGGCTAAGGGGACAGCATTATGCCTGACACGTCGGTGTCAGTATAATGAACTGGTCGGGTTCAGTCCCTGGGCACCTCATATGTGCCTCTGTGCTGTAATGATAGAAATGTTGCTGCGCGGTATCGGCAAATATGCTGGCAAATCACAATCCCAAGGTGGGATATCGTTAAAAATATATTCAAAATATAGAAGTCTGACAAACCTAAAAGTATCGTATTGAAATGCTTGTTACTCCTTTAGTTATGTAGATTATGGGAAATAGTTTACATCATCGGAAAGGTCATTCAATTCTAAGCTAAGGAACAAGTTGGGACTTGAGAAGGCATAGAAGCTTGTCTTTTGTTACCACATGTTGAAGGGGGACAAGGGTCTGGAACACTGAGTTGGGGCTCTAGTATACTTTAAACACTTTAGGGACTTTGATACACTCTGTGACAATGAATATGGCACTTTTTCAGATAAATTGAAAAAATTACGGCCATTACTTTTTTGCTTAATTTCAAATCTGGTTGCATAAACTCAATGATTTTGTTGTATTTATTTCATATTTAATAAAAATATAAATTATAATAAAAATGTATTTTTTATTACCCTATGTCATAATATTGTGTTATACAATCTTTTGTAGAAATCCAAACCAAACACTGTTTGTCTTATATATTACTTAGTATTAGCAATGTCCATCCATTTCTGATTTTTAGCTCCTTTTTTCGAATAAATGGGGAAAAAAATATGGCGCTAAAGAGGGTCTCATCAGAGTCGGCATTACCTAACTGTTTTGTCCATTAATCAAAAAATATCAAAGATGTTCACTTCAAACTTTAACACTTATTTACAGTCAAAAGTTACCGGACCTGGTAGCGCAATCGGTAGAGCGTCGGCTCCAGGTACGGGAGGCCCCGGGTTCGATCCCGGGCCGCGACATACCAAAGTCGCTCAAGCAAATATAAGGGTAGTTCCACGACTGGTTGGCCCAGTGTCAGGATAATGTGACTGGGTGTGGTATCATGCCAGGTGTTCACGGCATGCTATACACAGTGAAGGCAGCACTATATCTGCTTCAAGTGGACACCGTCTCCAGATAACTGAAATACTGTTGGTGGGACGATAAACCCAATAAACAAACAAATAAACAGTCAAAAGTTGTATCCATGTTTAAAGGTGAGGTAACCCTGAAATTATTTTGCTGTGTAATGTCCCTTTTTTGACCTAATACTTTTTATCATTTATATCCATCACTAAGGTAAGTAGAGCGTGCTGTCCATGGCAAGCTCTTGTTAAAAGGCAGGTAATCCTGAAATTATTTTTGATAAGTTATGCCCCCCTTTTTTTTGACTTAATACTTTTTATTTTACTTTGAACATTATATCGCTCGCTCCAGGAGCCCAAATCATTGATCTGATGCTGCTGGTTGTGGACGTAGTGAAAGGCATGCAGACTCAGACAGCCGAATGCCTTGTCATAGGAGAGATTGCATGCAATAAGATGATCGTGGTTCTAAATAAAGTTGATCTTCTTCCGCCGGCAAAGAAAGATGTAATGATTGATAAGGTAAATAATTATTATATTTGTTTTTGTAATAATTTTGTAATATAATTTTTTAATAATTATGTAATAATTTTGAATAGTGCAACTTTGTGTATAATTGTATTTGTTTTTTGTAATAATTTTAAAATGTTTGCAAATGTGTGTGCATTTTTTTTTTATAATGTTATAGAAATCAAAGATTGAGGAATTATTCTATTATTTGCAGTTATTAAAAGCTTACATAATACCATCTGGCATTGAGAGGAATTCAGCACGCTGTCAACAGACAGGTCTTCTTTAAAAAAAATTAAACAGGAGCTGTCAGTAGACAGTGAGCTCCTTCAAAATGCTGATCATTGATGTCCTAGATCTGTGTGAACAGTCAGGCAAAACTCCCCTCTTGTCATTGCAAACAGGTATTTCCTATCCGAACCACGCTGCAGAGATAGCTATTTTTTTAACAGTGCTATTGTGTGTGCGTTTTTTTTTTTTTATTATATGTTAATAAATAAGTGATTGCATATTGGCCCTGTTATTTGTCTGAGGGCAGTCATATTGGCCAAAAGGCCTTCGGCCAACCCGAGAACAAATAACAGGGTCAATATGCAATCACTTATTTATTGACAATTTTATTAAATAACTACATGTACTTATAACATTTTACATTTAATACTTAGTTTTTGCATAAATCCAAGTCAGAAAATGCTTGCATTTTTGTGAAATCTAAAAGACCACATTCGGTTAAACACTACCAATTCATGCCGTGAATAAGAATATTTTGTTTAATAAATTTATGCAACCTGTCGGCGTCTACACACAGACCGAGTTAAAACAAAATGGCTGCCATTTCCCAGAGCTTCTTGCTGAAATCCTTATCATTCTTTGGCCCTGTCTTATTAGCCAATCAAATTACTTCAAATGCGGACTTTATATCAATATCACTTTTCGGCCTGGGGTTATAATCAATTATCATTATTTTTTCTAATGAATAAACTTAATGAGAGATTTAGCGATGATTAAGTAAATAATTTTTGTTATGCACATCATGTTTATAAACCATGGATAAAGATATAATTTCTTCCCCTACTAGATGAAGAAGAGGATGCTGATGACCCTAGAGAACACTAGGTTTGCTGGAAGTTCTATTGTAGCTGTGGCGGCAAAGCCTGGGGGTCCTGAGGTAATGGTTGATTTGATTTTCATTGGCAGAGGGAAGTATTTTAGGAAGGGAAAAAAAATGATGGCAAAGATGCTATTTAACAGCATCTGTTCATGGTTCTCATGCTTCCAGAAAAATGTGGAAGACTAGGAAATTTTGAAAATTCTATTCCTGGTTGTGAAAATGCCGTGATTTTTTACGATATCTGTTCAAAGTCGGGAAAAGTATGAACCAATTTGGGTACGAAATCAGCAATTTGTTATAATGTGTAAATAAAACTGGACCATTTTGCAAGTGTTTATTTGATCATGTTTCACGATGTCTGCTGCATTTTTGTGAAGCCTTTTTAGTCACGAAATTGGCGACAGTTAACTGAGATTTAATGTAAATACACTGTCAATAACGAATGTGAACATTAACTACAGCGATCTAGCCAGTCTTCAGTGTGCAACTTATTTGCAAAGCCTGACTTTGAAGTCAAAATACTTGGTTTTAAAGTGCAGTTCCGATTACAGCAAACTGAATATAGCCTTCGGAAACACCCTTTGTACATTAACATTATTAGTGCACATCGATATTGAGAGGATATCCTTGGCTGGAAAAACCTGGAATTTAACACCAAAAAACTTGAAAAAGTCGAGAAAAAGTCTAGAATTTTACCAGCAAAAATTTGTGGAAACCCTGATCTGTTGTAGGGAGAACGAAAGCTCTGCAAAAATAAGAAAGCTTTGGCAGTCTGCCTATTTAGATGTTTATGCAAAACCTACTTTTTACCAAAAAATCCTGACTTAAAAGTTTATTGGAATAACTTGTCAGTCTTTTCTTTCTTATGTAATGACCCTGTATGGATTGATATAGGTACTTCACCTAACTTGTTTTTTCCGAATTTGCTGTTAATTAGTGACATTTGTGGATGGTCTCCCCTGAATAATCCTTAGTGCAAATAGGTCCTTTTGTTTGGTTTACTCAGTTTTTATGCTTGTACTCTTTGGAGTGTATGTTGACTTTCATGCCTTTCTTGTTATACCCAGGTTCACCATCATCTACCAACACTTCCATTTTGTTGTTTAAATAAAATATCTCTTTAAGTTTTTCAATTGATTTAAGGCTCTCATATTTACGGAAAAATAAGAAATTTTACTTTTTTTATGTTGCACCATCTGCAAAAACACAGGCGATAAAGTCCAAGAAATCCAACTAAAAGGACCTACCTACTGTTTGGAATACCTCAGATATTAACTAACAAGTGAAAAAATTTCCAATTCACCAATGTACCTCATTACAAGTTAATAACTACCAACTAAAATAAGCTAAAAGAAGCATTCATAAAAACTTGGTAGCAAATAGTCTAGTGTTCGATCAGAATGCTCCCTATTGGACAATCTGAATAATTTAGTATTTAAATGAATTTCAAGCTTATATTAATGCAAAAATAAGAAATTTCACTGTTTGTAATTGCAATAGGAACAGGCGATAACGTCCAAGAATTCTAACTTAAAGCACCAACCTACTGTTTGGAATACCTCGGAGATTAACTAACAAGGGAGACAATTCAAATTTCACCAATGTACCCCATTATGGAGTTTTCTTTGTTCACTTTACTTCAGTTGTGTTTTCTTTTGTGATGTAGGCCCAGGAAACAGAGCCTATCGGTCTGACTGAGTTGATCAACACGCTGAAGGCTCATACGTACATCCCTCAGCGTGATGGCCAGGGACCATTCATCTTCTCTGTGGATCATTGTTTCAGCATACGTGGTCAGGGTACTGTCATGACAGGCACTGTACTTAGTGGAAGTGTGGCTGTCAATGATGTAAGTCAAAGTGATTTAATTTCACTTTTTTCTCAATTAAAATTAGGAGACAGATTTTAAGTTCGCGTTACCTAAGGCCCAATATTTCACTGTTTTGAGTTCAGATGTGTATTAATTTAAAAATGTAAGCCAAAGGTCATGAAAAGGTTATCCAAAGATTATCTTAAGTTGCTCAAATAGGTCTCTTGTGTATCACTAGGATCCAAGTCCATGTGTTGCTAGCACCCTTTTGTAATCTCTCAAGATGAATCAGTTGTATACCCACAAAATAAAAGTTGCTCGAGAAATCCTGTGCCTTTATCGGAGCCACACCTTTCTATATTGCTAATAAATTTGATGATAATGTTTCCCAACTTTTGTGGGATCTACACTGTAGTATTTTCTAGGTGGACATTTAAGAGAAAAATTGTAGAGCTGACGTCACGGCCCTTCTTTAAATATATATTAACATTTAACTAAATGCTTGTTCACAAAAGAGGAACTCTAAAAGAGCAGGTTACCCTAAAATAAATTTTGGCACAGTTAAGCCCCTTTTCATTAGTTTATCCAGCACTGTGAAATGTGGAGCATGCTGTCCATGAACAGCTCTTGTTTATATTTTGGTAGCATTGAGACAGGCGGAACGCCTCAGATAATTTACAAATCATATCTCCGATGTATGACTGGGTAAAATCCTGTGAAAATAAACATGTCGGTGCCTATGACATCATCAAAAAAACAAAGATAAATGTTTTGTTATCTCTGTTAAAAATGCAATAACAGTTGTATATCTAACGAGATGTGAACAGTTAAATTGATAAATGAAAGTTTATAGGATGAAATCATCTTATATACTACACTTATCGCTCTTTTGAAGACTTTTTTTATGGCGTATTCTTCTTTCGGCGAACAAAAACGATCATGATTCTGTAAGTATCAGTGCACTAGATACATTCGAGAAATGATTGTCCCGGGGACGAGATTGCCCATGGAGTTCCGATTGGCATTGAGAATGTCAGTAGTTTTGGCATTGAGAATGTCAGTAGTTTTGGCAAAAGCTTATGATGTCATGAATTTTTTCCTGTAAATATATTTTCCAGACTATCGAGATTCCATCAATGAAAGTTACCAAGAAGGTTAAATCAATGCAGATGTTTAGAAAACCGGTAGAAAAGTTGATACAGGTAAGTTTCATGCTTTGTTTTTTGAAATACATCGCAGCAACCATACAGCTTTCTGGTGGTGGAAGACCCCAGACGCATATTATAGTAGAACCAAATCGCAAGTCAGCTTGAATACCTTCGCACATATATTCTTCGCCTTAAACGAAACTAGAACCAACACGGTAAGAGGCTTAGCAGTCAAAGAAGTTCCGAATTGGCGACTACCACTACGCCACGGGTACCCTCTACCTTCATGCTTTGATTTTTTTCTCCTATATATGTATATTATTGATTATTATTAATATTAATATGACATAATTTATATTATGTATTGTTTATTTTTAAAAGTTGATACAGGTAAGTATGATGCTTCGATTTTTTTCCCTATATATGTATATTATATTATTATTTTATATAATATATAATATATATTATTGATAATTATTAATATTAATAAGATATTTCTACTCACCTATTTGCACTTTAACCAGACTATACCTTATTTATATAAAACTTCATCGTACTTGGCACCATATGACCTGTTAAGTGTTGGCGTGCCATTAAACCCAAAATACAAAAACATAATATTAATAAGACATAATTTATATTATGTCTTGGTTGTTTTTAATAATTTGATAAACATTTTTGGTGTCCCTGGTCTTGTGATTAAGATATTGGACTGTGGATCGAAAACACACACATGTACTTTGCTAAAGCAGTCAACAGATAAAATTTACTTTAAAAACTTAGTATTTCTAAGTGTGCATCTGTGTGTTTTTACAACTCATTATGTTTTACCTGGTTGGTGTGAGGGGGATGCACCTCCCCCACCCCCACCTCAGATCGAAACAAGTCAGCTCCTATGTCATTTCAAAAAGATCAGGTTTGGATACATTGTATTACTCTGCATTTGTTAAAAATTCATACTCTAAATCAGGGCAAACATCTGATAAGTACATATTTACCTAAAAGAGAACTGTCCGCAATAGCTTGCGGATCGGGAGGTCGCGGGTTCAAACCAAAGACTTTAAAGTTGTTAGTAGTGGCTTCCCTCCTAACACTCGGGGCTAAGGGGACAGCATTACACTTGACTCGTTGGTGTCAGTATAATAGACCGGCTGGGTTCAGTCCCTTGGCACCTCATTGGTGCCTCTGTGCTATTATGATAGCAATGTCGCTGCACAGTATCGGCAAAAATGCCGGCAAATCCACTCCCATTCTCTGAAAGAGACATTAATGAGACACTAAGGCCATACAAACCCAACTTAAGAAAGAAGACTGCTTGATTTTATCCACTCCTGGTTAAACAAGGCCAAAATAACAAAATTTTTCACACCAACCTTACACACAAATTAAACAATGACCTGGCCCCAGGTTGGATTTCAAACCGCAACATACCAAAGTCATTAAACATGGTAGTGGTATAGCTCACTTGCTAATGCTCAAGCAAATATAAGGGTAGTTCCACAACTGGTTGGCCCGGTGTCAGGATAATGTGACTGGGTGTGGTATCTTGCCAGGTGTTCATGGCATGCTATACACAGTGAAGGCAACACTATATCTGCTTCAAGTGGACACCGTCTCCAGATAACTGAAATACTGTGGGAAGATAAACCCAATAAACAAAGAAACTAAACAAACGTTACACATGTATATATAAAAAATGTAACAAAACCTCTTCTGTCGCCAGGGTGACCGGGCAGGGATCTGCGTGACCCAATTCGACCCAAAGCACCTAGAGAGAGGAACTGTGTGTACACCTGGTGCCCTGCCTACCATAGAGACTGCCATTGTCTCCGTGCAGAAGATACCATACTTCAAGGTCACTAACAAATCTTTAACATACTTCTAGACAATTATCACTCCTGAAGAAAAAAAAAGAAGTATTTTTGTTCTTTATGTCTAGTACAGTAAAACCTCACTAAAGGACCACCTAGCTAAGCAGGACACTTTGAAAAAGAGCCACAGGTTTCCCTCTTAGCGAGGTTTTACTGTACTTTAAATCAATTAAGGTCCTTTTTTTTTTCACTTTTTTTTAAAAAAATAGCTTTAATTAAAAATATTTTAAATAGAGAAGTGTGTCTGAAATTTTGTGCAGACACTTGACTCTTTCACCTTTAATTAACAGGTAGTTTCTTAATGTCCATAATTTGGTCGGCGTGACTTTCATAAAAAGAAAATAACAACAAAATGTTTTTTATATCAAGCTTCTACTGATGTTATCTAAAAGCAGCTGATGAAAGAGTAAGTAAATGTCAAATGATCATTTTAGCTGTAAGGTTTATTCCCAGAATTACTTAACACCGCGAGGGCTCTTTTTTAAGGTTTTAATGATTTTCGACATAACTATGTTGTGTCCAAATGTTGTAGTCTCACAACAATAACATAGCATAGTGTTGATTTGAAACTCGTTCATGAGTCCTAATGTTCGGATGTTTTCTTTTGGATAAGTGTCATTATAACACATGTTTGAACTGCGAGTGTACTAGTTTCTCCAGACCAGCGAAATAATATTCAAAGTACTTTGTGAAAATTATCATCACGATATTTATGTAATTCGTAAAGTGTTAAATTTATGTAAAAATGTGTTGCTAACATGGTGTTCTAAATATATATTGCAGTGACTTGGCCACAGTTTACATCACAACAGATATCCTCTGCTTCTGTTTCAGAGTTCAGTCCTATCCAAGGCCAAGTTCCACATTACGACTGGCCATGAAACTGTAATGGGCAGATTAACATTTTTTGGTTTCTATGACGATAGCCAGATTACCTCCCTTTGTGATAAAACTGGTGCCTTAAGCATCGTTGGTTGTGAATCTTTTGATACAACAAAGGATTACCTATATCAAGATGAATTAATGATTCGCAAGAAAACAGAAGGCGATAGCGAGCAAGTGCATTTTCCAGTTCGCCAATATGCCGTCATTCAATTTGAAAAACCAGTCACGTGTCAGAATAACTCTCTTGTGATTGGCTCAAAACTTGACACAGATATCCACGCTAACATGTGCCGTATAGCGTTCCATGGTAAAATACTAATTGGTATGTCTGACAGCAAGCAAGCTGATGCAATTCTGCAGCCACTAAAGGTGTATAAAACTAAAGTGCGTGAAGGACTGATCGAGCGAGTGATGGACGAGTATACAGTTATTGGGAAAAACCTCTTCAAGAAGGAGACCAATATAGCGGCATTCACTGGACTCAAAGTGACTCTATCAACTGGAGAGCCTGGTGTCATTGAAGGAGGATTTGGGCAGAGTGGGAAAATCAAAGTGAGGATTCCAGGTAAGGATCTGATGTGGAATAATTCACAGCAGTTTAATCTCATTCTGATTTTACACGGCTGCTGCATTGTATGGAAGTCTTATTGTGAAAGTCTGAATTTGCAACTTTTGGGGTGCCCATAGTCAAGAGGTTAGATTCCTCAGCCTCACAAGTACCTGGGTTTGAGTCCTTGTCGGGGTAAAAACACTTGAACTGGACCTGGTAGCGCAATCGGTAGAGCGTTGGCTCCAGGTATGAGAGGCCCCAGGTTCAATCCCAGGCCGCGACCTAAAATTCATTGTGTTGTAGCTACTTTTCACACCTAACCTTACACACAAACTAAACAATGCACCGAACCTGGTAGCTCAATCAGTAGAGCGAAGGCTCCAGGTACAGGGGGCCCCAGGTTCGATACTAGGTTGCAACATAACAATGTTGTTAAAAATGGTAGTGGTATAGCTCCCTTTAATGCTTATCCTTAGAACTGTAAGCATTGTGGGATACTTGTCCCAGACGAACAATATTCACGAAGTAATCAATGTAAACTATTTTCTTGCATTTAAGTTTAGATAATAATTAAAGAAATAAAACTATTTATTATTAACTATTTATAGTTCATGTAATAAAACAGTTATTTACATATTAGCTGGGAAATATGCTGTTGATATTGACTGCAAAAATCGTTATTGACTGAGGCAATAACGATTTTTTGGTCAATATCACAGCATATTTCCCAGCTAATAAGTAAATAATTGTATAATATTGAATGAACACCAAACTTAACACCCTCCTACAGCAGTATAATAGTTTGCAGCATTTTGCCATATTTATATAGACATGTCTTGAGTCGTATATATTTGAGTCAATTTGGCACCTCGTTTTGGGGGTCATATATTTTAGCCAATGTGGCACATATTTGGGCATACAGTTGAAGCCTTTTGGATCATATGACTTAATTTGTAAACACGTTCTCTTTATATAGTGTGCAAGCTTTAACAATTGGTTGGGCAGCCAGTTTGTGATAGGTTTGGCACAATTTGTATTTTCAAGTTATAGAAGCATTTCTATCTTTTAAACCTCACTTAACTCTTATACTTTTTTAAAACTCATTGTTCTCTTGTATACCAGGTGGACTTTCAGCAGATGTTGTAAAGAAGTACAGTGGAGGCAAGAAAAAGTCCAAGGGGAAAGGAAGTGAAGAAACAGCCAATCAGGATGAAGGACCTTCAGATCAACAGCCAATAAAAATATTCCTTACATTTAAAAGATATATTTATGATCCAGACAAGAAAATGAAGCAAACTTGACCGGTTGTGACAAGCAGGATTTAAGGAGCCAATATAAGTTCAAACTTTGAAAATTTTTGAAAAATATTCATATTATTGTAAAATGTATTTTAAGTAAAGTTTGTTTTTGGATACTTTTTCATACATGTGAACTTTTTCTGAGGCCAAAGAGAGAGATTTTCACTTGCAAATTGGGAGATATGTTATTTTCATATAAACAAAGAAGGAAGTTGTCTGTTGCCAAGTAGGGAGATTTCTGAAAATGTGTAAAACATCTCTCATTTTCAAATAATTTTCAACCTTGAGGGTGGGAAGTCTCCCTCCAAAAGAGGGAGAACATTACTGGCTCTAAGCAACACCATTTATGCTTATCCTTAAAAATCAGATTTGTCAAAAATGTTTTTGAATGTTGTTTAGTTTATTTTGTTTTAATAAACAGAAATTACTGTTTGCATATTCTGTAATATAAATATCTTTGTATAATTAAAAATAAAACCATTGCAGAGTCTGGCTTATAACAGAATTAAAATGTATTAACTTTACAAACACATTCATCTTTTTCTCAATTTGTGTTAAATACTTGTGTCTAAAATTTATTGTGGAATATCCCAATTTTTAAGATGGTATATATTGCTGTTTAAACTGTGCCTTTAGGAAAATGGCTGAATAAGAACAATTGAAAATCTTGCATATCCCTCTTCTTATGTAAAGGGACTTTACTCTAACAAAAAATTACACTCTTACCTCCCTTGTGGATAGGTATTTCGTTACTGCAGAAAACTTAAGATTTTTTCCAGTTTTTACACTTTTTGACAAACACTTAAGACTGAAACTTGTGCATGAAATGGAATTTTATTGGTTGGGAAAAAAAATATTAAAAAGGATGAGCCCTTTTCAAAAAAATATGCGAATTAAAAATAAAATTTCTTATATAAAGTATATGTGGCTTGTGGTATGTATTCCATTTATTCTGTTCTGCTTTTTTCTTTCTTCTTCATATCTTCTCAAGACTTTTTCGGCCAGCCTGGTGGGCATCTCTCTGGGATTTCTAACTCGGCTGCAATTTTGGCGACATCTTTCGAGCGAGATGGTCAAACCAACTGAGTTGATTTGGCCTCCTCAGTGGTTACATAGCTGTTGTAGTCTCATTTCTTAAAATTAAGTGTGTGTATTCTTAAGTGAATTTTAGAAAATTTTAATTGTTGAAAACTGAAATGGATATAACTTTTTTTTTTTAATTTCTTTTTTTTATTTTTTTATTTTAACAATGAGGTACACTGGTGAAATGGAAATTGTCTCCCTTGTTAGTTAATATCCGAGGTATTCCAAACAGTAAGTCGGTCCTTGTAGTTAAAATTCTTGGACTTCATTGCCTGTTTTTTTTTTTAGACATTGCAATTACAAACAGTGAAATTTCTTACTCTTGCATAAATATAAGCTTAAAATCCATTTAAATACTTACAGAGATATGTTATTTTAAAAAGAAAAAGGAAGTGTCTGTTGATGATGGTTAACCTGGGTATCACAAGAAAGGCAGAAAAGTGAACATACACTTGAAAGAGCACAAGCATAAAAACCGAGTAAAACAAATGAAAGGACCTACTTGAATTTAGGGAAAATTCAGGGGAGATTATTCATTATTATCTCTCATTGGGTTTGACATCATTCATTTAATTGTAAACAGTAAGAACTTACACAATTATGTGTTTGATTTATGAAAATATTTGGTTAAATTAGAAGTTTTATTTTATTTAATTGTTTGTAAAAGTAAAATTTGAGAACTTGTTCTATATACATGTAGTTATAATTTGGATAAAATCAGAATGTATTGTTTACTTTTTGTGAAGTATTATACAAATAAAGACTTCTTTTAAGGTCAATATATAGTTTTAAGGACCTAATTAATAAGATATTGACTGACGATGCAGTCCGAGGTCAATATCACGTAGGACAGGACAACAAAACTATATATAGACTGAAACAAGTCTTTCTTGTTATATCACATACCCTATTAAATTACACTGTCATAGGTATTTTTTTGTGTACAACGAGCCATCTGTGCTTCTCAGTTTAACATGAAACTTTCAAAGCTGTCAATCAAATTAGACAGCGTTCATTAGCTTAAAGTCTGTTCTCATCTTTTACCTCATCAGATAATCACGAAAAGCATCACTTTTTGTTCTTATCTGAGTTATCCCTTTTCCTTATGTAACCAAATCATCATCGGACACACTGACAAACTGTCTTTTACCAGACACCATGTTATTGAACCGGCCACAACAGCTCAGGTGGTAGAGCGCATGGATCGGGAGGTCGTGGGTTCAAACCCTGACCAGGTCAAACCAAAGACTTTAAAGTTGGTAGAAGTGGCTCCTCTTTTAACGCTTGGGGCTAAGGGGACAGCATTATGCCCGACTCATCGGTATCAGTATAATGGACCGGCCAGGTTCAGTCCCTGGGCACCTCATAAGTGCCCCTGTGCTATAATGATAGAAATGTTGCTGCACAGTATCGGCAAAAATGCCGGCTAATCCCAATCCCATGTTATTGTAGCAAAAGTGCGCATAAAAAGAACACAACCATCAGTATTATGTTCTCCGTGCTCACATGAAAACACTCTCAAGTCAATACCAAACTAATTTTAAATTAAAATTGATCAACTGAATAATACTACATTACTTATACTTAGACGATGATAATAACAGCGTCGTCAATGAATATGCCCGTTTCACTAAAACTCAATAACCGTTTCCTGATTGTGAAACTTTGCCAATTTTGTTGGAATATAGTGATATTTATGTAAAAATTTATTGCATATTTTTTTTTTTTTTTAAGGAATCGAATTTAAATGTCTCTTTTTACGTTTATTGTCAAATTTTAGGTAAAAACAATGTAAGTTTTCCGTTAAAATAGCACAACTAAGTTGTCTGGCTAATACTATCGGCGACAGTCTCTACGGTTGGTCAGTCTAAGGGTCAATTTGGTCTAGGAAAAAAGGGGACAACTTTACTTTGCATGGATAAGATGCACCCCACACTTTTTTATCATCACTTGGGGCAAAAAGCTGTGTCTTATCAATAAAACTTTACAGTATCACTTTATACTGACTCGCACATGACCATCTCTCAACCAAAAAATCACTTTAAATTCAAAGGGTATGTGATACTGCTTATTATCAATTATGTACCAGTGAAATAGAATCTGACACAGTCTTGTGTATGGTATGTAAGTCTTATATACGGTATGAACACTGTTTGCTGAAAAAACACAACTGAGAAAATCTTTTATTTTTTGTCATTTATTGATCTATTGCCTGTTGGTACACATTGCGAATAAAATTAACGATTTACACATTCCCTGCTTTACTTTTTTTTAAGACATGTATTATTTATCTCCCTTGTTAGTACACTATTTGAAAGAAATACTCTCATTTTCAGTTTAGTCTGACTAATCTGTGGAAAGGGAGAATTATTCCTGTACCAGAGGGTCTGTGTTTTCAGGTACATGTTTTGTCTGTGTACAAGTTTTGTCTGTGTTTTCAGGTACAAGTTTTGTCTGTGTACAAGTTTTGTCTGTGTTTTCAGGTACAAGTTTTGTCTGTGTTTTCAGGTACAAGTTTTGTCTGTGTACAAGTTTTGTCTGTGTTTTCAGGTACAAGTTTTGTCTGTGTACAAGTTTTGTCTGTGTTTTCAGGTACAAGTTTTGTCTGTGTCAAGTTTTGTCTGTGTACAAGTTTTGTCTGTGTTTTCAGGTACAAGTTTTGTCTGTGTACAAGTTTTGTCTGTGTTTTCAGGTACAAGTTTTGTCTGTGTTTTCAGGTACAAGTTTTGTCTTTGTTTTCAGGTACAAGTTTTGTCTGTGTTTTCAGGTACAAGTTTTGTCTGTGTACAAGTTTTGTCTGTGTACAAGTTTTGTCTGTGTTTTCAGGTACAAGTTTTGTCTGTGTACAAGTTTTGTCTGTGTACAAGTTTTGTCTGTGTTTTCAGGTACAAGTTTTGTCTGTGTTTTCAGGTACAAGTTTTGTCTGTGTTTTCTGGTACAAGTTTTGTCTGTGTTTTCAGGTACAAGTTTTGTCTGTGTACAAGTTTTGTCTGTGTTTTCAGGTACAAGTTTTGTCTGTGTTTTCAGGTACAAGTTTTGTCTGTGTTTTCAGGTACAAGTTTTTCTGTGTACAAGTTTTGTCTGTGTTTTCAGGTACAAGTTTTGTCTGTGTACAAGTTTTGTCTGTGTTTTCAGGTACAAGTTTTGTCTGTGTTTTCAGGTACAAGTTTTGTCTGTGTTTTCAGGTACAAGTTTTGTCTGTGTACAAGTTTTGTCTGTGTTTTCAGGTACAAGTTTTGTCTGTGTACAAGTTTTTTCTGTGTACAAGTTTTGTCTGTGTTTTCAGGTACAAGTTTTGTCTGTGTTTTCAGGTACAAGTTTTGTCTGTGTTTTCTGTCTGCATTGTTTTCCTTGTTATCATACTTGCTGATATAATTCAAGTTTTAAAAGTGGTATCCAACTGTTTGCCCATATATATGAAATTAATGTAACGATACCTTACCATTGCTTTTGGGGATTAAGGCATAATTTCTTCATAAACTCCTACTTTAATATAACTTAAAGCAGATTCCAACGCTGTCTGCATTGTTATCCTTGTGATCATACTTCCTGATATAATTCAAGTTTTAAAAGAGGTATTCAACAATTTTCCCATGTATCTACAAGGTGCCTCGGAGCAGCAACAAACTCTAAAATAGAGTAACATCCCCTGTACAATATTACAAGGGAAATAACAGAAGGCTACTTGACAATTAAGAGTAACATCCCCTGTACAATATTTCAAGGGAAATAACAGAAGGCAAAATAATAGACAAGTAGAAGTAACATCCCCTGGATAATATTACAAGGTAGGTAATAAATGGCAAATAGACCAGAGTAACATCCCCTGTACAATATTACAAAGGAAATAACAGAAGGCAAAATAATAGACAAGTAGAAGTAGCTTCCCCTTGATAATATTACAAGGGAGATAACAGATGGCAAATAGACAAGAGTAACATCCCCTGGATAATATTACAAGGGAAATAACAGAAGGCCAATAGACAGTTAAGAGTAACATCCCTTATATAATATTTCAAGGGGGATGTTGAAAGGCAATAGACAAGAAAGGTAACATCCCATACTCAATATAACAAGGGAGATAAAATAAGGTAAATAGGACAAGTCAGATTAACGTCCCTTATACAGTAGCAAATGTTACTATCTTGGGAATTCGTATGTCTGCTGTAACCAAAAGCTTAAGGCAGACATTTCATGCTATATGTTTTCCATATAAACCATGTTAAGAAACTTTTAAACAATTTCCCAAATGATTCTGCAATTGTACTGTCAGAATTTAAATTCTGTAAAGAAAGAAATCTCACAAATTTCAAACTTTAGTCCAAAAAATGATGCATGTGCATTTTTTTATCATTTATTTTCATTTTTTATTATTTCAATGTTTTTTTTGCATTTAATACTTCCTGGCATATGGATGTGACGTTTAGACTTGACTGGAGTAAAATAGCTTCAAATCCAAAAAAAAATTTTCAACTTAGTTACATCTCCAACAAAATACATGGTGTAACTAAACATAGAACGGTTCCTAGCTTCATAGACTGTGTTAGGAAGAAGGCAAAAATAAAAGCTGAAAACAAATGCACTGCTAGTTTCTTTGTCTGCTGATTAGTACAATGGAATATGTATTTTTTTGTACAGATTATTTTATTTCATTCAAACCAACAGCAATAGCTCAATTGGCAGAGCATCGGCTTGCAGATCGGGAGGTCACAGGTTCAAACCCTGGCCGGGTCAAACCAAAGTCTTTAAAGTTGGTAGTAGTGGCTTCCCTCCTAACATTCGGGGCTAAGGTGACAGCATTATGCCTGATTCATCGGTGTCAGTATAATGGACCGGCCGGGTTAAGTCCCTGGGCACCTCATAAGTGCCCCTGTGCTATAATGATAGAAATGTTGCTGCACAGTATCGGTAAAAGGGCTTGCAAATCCTATTTCATTCAAGAACAATTCAGTTTATTGAGATCTTTTCATTTTTAAAATATATACCCGTAGAAAAAGCACAAAGGATATTTATTCAATACATTAAGACTGAATATTTATTGCTATCATTAATTCCATTTCTTAAAAAAAGAAAACACTTAGCCTGCTTAATAAGGATTAGGCAAACAGCGTAGATCCAAATCAGTGGAGCTACTCTATTTGCTGCTCAGTCTCTGTTTATAAGTATATCAACCCTTACATGTAACATGTATATATCCCTGCTGGGAGCTGTCTGATCAGGATCTACACTATTTGCTTTTCAGTCTCTGTTTATGAGTATATCAACCCTGACATGTAACATATATATATCCCTGCTGGGAGCTGTCTGATCAGGATCTACACAATTTACTGCTCAGTCTCTGTTTATAAGTATATCAACCCTGACATGTAACATATACATGTATATATATCCCTGCTGGGAGCTGTCTGATCAGGTACTACACTATTTACTGCTCAGTCTCTGTTTATAAGTATATCAACCCTGACATGCAACATATATATATCCCTGCTGGGAGCTGTCTGATCAGGATCTACACTATTTGCTGTTCAGTCTCTGTTTATGAGTATATCAACCCTGACATGTAACATGTATATATATATCCCTGCTGGGAGCGGTCTGATCAGGATCTACACTATTTACTGCTCAGTCTCTGTTTATAAGTATATCAACCCTGACATGTAACATATATATATATCCCTGCTGGGAGTTGTCTGATCAGGATCTACACTATTTGCTGTTCAGTCTCTGTTTATAAGTATATCAACCCTGACATGTAACATATATATATCCCTGCTGGGAGCTGTCTGATCAGGATCTACACTATTTGCTGTTCAGTCTCTGTTTATAAGTATATCAACCCTGACATGTAACATATATATATCCCTGCTGGGAGCTGTCTGATCAGGATCTACACTATTTGCTGTTCAGTCTCTGTTTATAAGTATATCAACCCTGACATGTAACATATATATATATCCCTGCTGGGAGCTGTCTGATCAGGATCTACACTATTTGCTGTTCAGTCTCTGTTTATAAGTATATCAACCCTGACATGTAACATATATATATATCCCTGCTGGGAGCTGTCTGATCAGGATCTACACTATTTGCTGCTCAGTCTCTGTTTATAAGTATATCAACCCTGACATGTAACATATATATATCCCTGCTGGGAGCTGTCTGATCAGGATTTACACTATTTACTGCTCAGTCTCTGTTTATAAGTATATCAACCCTGACATGTAACATATATATATCCCTGCCGGGAGCTGTCTGATCAGGATCTACACTATTTACTGCTCAGTCTCTGTTTATAAGTATTTCAACACTGACATGTAACATATATATATCCCTGCTGGGAGCTGTCTGATCAGGATCTACACTATTTACTGCTCAGTCTCTGTTTATAAGTATATCAACCCTGACATGTAACATATATATATCCCTGCTGGGAGCTGTCTGATCAGGATCTACACTATTTACTGCTCAGTCTCTGTTTATAAGTATATCAACCCTGACATGTAACATATATATATATCCCTGCTGGGAGCTGTCTGATCAGGATCTACACTATTTACTGCTCAGTCTCTGTTTATAAGTATATCAACCCTGACATGTAACATATATAGCCCTGCTGGGAGCTGTCTGATCAGGATCTACACTATTTGCTGCTCAGTCTCTGTTTATAAGTATATCAACCCTGACATGTAACATACATATATCCCTGCTGGGAGCTGTCTGATCAGGATCTACACTATTTACTGCTCAGTCTCTGTTTATAAGTATATCAACCCTGACATGTAACATACATATATCCCTGCTGGGAGCTGTCTGATCAGGATCTACACTATTTGCTGCTCAGTCTCTGTTTATAAGTATATCAACCCTGACATGTAACATACATATATCCCTGCTGGGAGCTGTCTGATCAGGATTTACACTATTTACTGCTCGGTCTCTGTTTATAAGTATATCAACCCTGACATGTAACATATATATATCCCTGCTGGGAGCTGTCTGATCAGGATCTACACTATTTGCTGCACAGTCTCTGTTTATAAGTATATCAACCCTGACATGTAACATATATATATCCCTGCTGGGAGCTGTCTGATCAGGATCTACACTATTTACTGCTCGGTCTCTGTTTATAAGTATATCAACCCTGACATGTAACATACATATATCCCTGCTGGGAGCTGTCTGATCAGGATCTACACTATTTGCTGCACAGTCTCTATTTATTAGTATATCAACACTGACATGTAACATATATATATCCCTGCTGCGGGCTGTCTGATCAGGATCTACACTATTTGCTGCACAGTCTCTGTTTATTAGTATATCAACACTGACATGTAACATATATATATCCCTGCTGGGAGCTGTCTGATCAGGATTTACATTATTTGCTGCTCAGTCTCTGTTTATAAGTATATCAACCCTGACATGTAACATATATATATCCCTGCTGGGAGCTGTCTGATCAGGATCTACACTATTTACTGCTCAGTCTCTGTTTATAAGTATATCAACCCTGACATGTAACATATATATATCCCTGCTGGGAGCTGTCTGATCAGGATCTACACTATTTGCTGCTCAGTCTCTGTTTACAAGTATATCAACCCTGACATGTAACATAATATTATATTAAATAAAAAAAACTGGAGAACTTAGCATGGGTTTTTAACAAAATGTAGCAAGTTAAGGGTTAATGTAAGATTAGAAAGCACATCCAAAACTGTTGTTCTGGAGAAAAACAGCAGGTGTTGGTAATTAAGCTAAGAAAGTCTCTTCCCTGTATTAGTCACCTTGTAATTTACACCTGATCACCCAAACATAATGTTCACATGAACGCATTAATGGAATATACAGTAGACAGCTAATGTCCAAAATAACAAACAGACCATCTATTTATTATCAGGTGAGAAGTTCTGTGGTTTCGTTAATTAAGACAGGTGCTCTCCAATTAGTGCTTAAGTAGACACGCAGACAGGACGTCTCTTGCCAGAAATCACTTGGAGATGTTCCATTTTCACTGAGATAACGTCGCTTTAAGTGCTCAGCTATTTCCGATTGGAGTACTAAAGTGCTCTGAAAGTGCTGAGAGATGATATTTATGTCTATAAAATATAGTAAGTAGATATAAGTTTATGTTGTCAATTTAACAAAGAAATGAACGAAAGGAAGAATGGCATTTTCGTATAAGTTTTAAGTATAATTATATTGTTGTTTTTTTTAGTCCCTGATTGAACCAGGGGCAAATCCAGAAAACTTTGGTGAGGTGTGTATGAATCAAGATCCATTTAACTTTATTGCAGTAAATACTATCGATATATATATACACAGTAAGGGTCCCTAACTATGATCCAAGAAATCAACAGAGAAAATTTACTTTGAAAGTAATTTTTTTAAGCTTACATGTGTGAGTTTTTACAACTCTACTCTTTTACCTGTTTGGTGTGTGTGTCTGTGGGGTGCATCCCCCCATCTTCCCCCCCCCCCCCCCCCCCACCGGATCCATTCCTGGATTGGGCATGATATAATTTCATACACTATATATAACATCTTGTTAATTTTACTCCTTTGTTCCTAAGTCCATTTTTTATGGAAGTTGTTTTTTGCTTGTTTATGAGGTAATGTAAAGGCATTTTATATGTTGTTGTTGTTGTTTTGTTTTGTTTTTGGGGAGGGGGGTCTTTGTGAAGTTATATTTGCAGGTGTTTTATTATCTTTAGACTATTTTATTTGTATGTTTTTATTGTGTTGTTTTTTAAAATACATTGCAAATACCATGTCTGCTCACTATAGCAACATCCAGCTTTTTGGTGGAGGAAGACCACAGACAAATGTCTGGGTAGAACCACCGGGTCTTGCGGCGCACCACAAGTCAGCTGGAAGATCTCATATTAAGTCCTTCGCCCTAAATGGGATTCGAACCCACGCGGTGATAGGCTAAGCACTCTGAGGAGTTACAAATCGGCAACTCTACCACTACGACAAGGGCGCCCCCTGTATGTTTTTTTAATTTCAAGTATGACATATGGAATTCAATAAACATGAAACAATAATAAATATATTAACTGCTTGCAATTTTATATCTTAACAAGCAGTTCTTCTTACAATAATAAGACAAAAGATGAAAAAATCTCTGTAAACATTAGACTAATTTGAATTTTTTTGTTGTAAATTCTTAAAAATGTTAATAAGAACAAAGAACAAAAAAAGCACAAATGTTAAAGAAATGATCAAATTTATTTATTATAAGTAATAAATTTACTAGCATTTATATAACCCTTAAATTTTTTAAAACTGTATATGGAATTGGTTACTTTGTGACACATTACATACATGCAAACTTTTCTGTGGCAAAAGGGGGAAATTTTCACTTGCAAAGTGGGGGATTTGTTATTTCCAAACAAACAAAGAAGAAAGTTGTGTTTCAAAATAGGAAGATTTCTGAAAATGTGTAAAACACCCCTCATTTTCTTGTAATTCTGAACCGTTAAAGTGGGAGTCTCCCTCCTAAAGTGGGAGTCTCCCTTCAAAAGTGGGAGTCTCCCTCCAAAAGTGGGAGTCTCCCTCCTAAAGTGGGAGTCTCCCTCCAAAAGTGGGAGTCTCCCTCCTAAAGTGGGAGTCTCCCTTCAAAAGTGGGAGTCTCCCTCCAAAAGTGGGAGTCTCCCTCCAAAAGTGGGAGTCTCCCTCCAAAAGTGTGATAGTCTTCCTCCAAAAGTGGGAGTCTCCCTCCAAAAGTGGGAGTCTCCCTCCAAAAGTGTGATAGTCTTCCTACAAAAGTGGGAGTCTCCCTCCCAAAATGGGAATCTACCTCCAAAAGTGGAAGAGTCTACATGTATGCACATATACAGATAGATGCAAATCAACAAGGGGCTAAGTTTTGAAAGGTCGTGATGTTAACTCAATTCACACGAATACACTTTACAAAGCACAAAGTGTTTCTGCTTGTTATATAAATGTCATGGACAGTGCAAGGTGCTTTGATGGTGCTCTTTGTGGTCACAATCACACCTCAATAAAAAATCTAAAATAGCTTTTAAAAAACCTAACCATTCTATTATTGGTAAAATACCTTAATGTATGCAAGAATATTTCAAAAACATTCATACTGATGTATTTTTCTTCCTCCTTTTTTAACATAATGAAAACATTTCTGGCTATGATTTTAAAATGGCAATAAAGGAGATTCAATTTATAATCTGTTGAAAATAATTATAAACAAATTGTTACATTCACAAGTGTTTGATTTTAACACTTTATTACCTGTTTCATGTTAACATTTTACAACCATCATGCAAATTCATTCAAACCTATAAAGAAATGGGTCTAGTGAAATATGGAACAATTTTGGGAACTTGTGGTAATATGGCGATAAAAAGTGAATGTAGGGTATCGCACGCATACAGTGTGCTTGAAAATACAACCTACTACGTATTAAAGGTGGTATCTGGCAGTTTGGACCAGATTTGAACCAAATAAATTATTATTGCCTGAAAAGATCTCGCAAAATGCTGATTATTGATGTCCTACATCAAAAAGAGTGAAGAGTGAAGCATAATATATCACTCGTCATTACAAATGGGTATTTCCTATCTAAACCACGCAGCACAGTTAGCAATTTTTAAACGTACACCCATCATTACAAAAAGGTATTTCCTATCTTAGCCACGCTGCACAGTTAGCAATTTTTAAACGTACACCAGTCATTACAAAAAGGTATTTCTAATCTAAGCCATTCCGCACAGTTTGCTATTTTTAAACGTACACCCGTCATTACAAAAAGGTATTTCTAATCTAAGCCATTCTGCACAGTTTGCTATTTTTAAAAGTACACCCGTCATTACAAAAAGGTATTTCTAATCTAAGCCATTCTGCACAGTTTGCTATTTTTAAACGTACACCCGTCATTACAAAAAGGTATTTCTAATCTAAGCCATTCTGCACAGTTAGCTATTTTTAAACGTACACCCGTCATTGCAAAAAGGTATTTCTAATCTAAGCCATTCTGCACAGTTTGTTATTTTTAAACTAAGAAAACCAAGTGACCGTAACTTTATATATTCATTCGGGTAATCCGCTTCGACTTCTGTGTCTCTTTTTGGTAGAAATCACAATTTATTTATTTATAGTTTTAGAAAGAATGGGCAAGTAGAGTGAATAATTCATAATTACTACTGTCGTACAATTTAGACAGTGTTCAAAATTGTCTTTTGTTTGACTTAAGTTGGTCCTTTTGCAGAAACAATGCCCAAATTAAGTTAATCTAGGTTTATGTTTGATGCAGACAAACTGTCGGATACCACCTTTGATGTGCAATTTAGCATAAAGGCGAGATAACTCAGACTGATTTGTTCATTCTGGAGTTATTTCCCTTTGTTATTTTTCTGACCAAATTCTTGTGCAGACAGCTTATATTATGTTATTCATTGGAATTTCAACGTATTTGTAATGTTGATTAATAATGTTGAGCAGTAATCCCGCATTAAGGTGAGATAACCTTGATTGCCTTGTACTTTCTAGAGTTATTTCCCTTTGTTATTTTTCTTAGGAAATTCTTGTGCATAAAACTTTATTCTATATAATTCACTGGAATTTCAACGTATTTATAATGTTGATTGGTATTTGATTAAGGTTAGATAATTCTGACTGCATTGTTCTTTCCAGAGTTATTCCAGAATAACTGTCGAATACCACCTTTAACGACTTGGCAAGTTTATTATTCTCTCTTACAAAATGTAACTTTATATGTGCTTAAAAGGTAAAGCAATTTAAAAATACTGGTTAAACAAACAACACATTCACATACAAGTAGATTAACAATGATGGCAACAGTCAGGCACTAAGTCACATATACAAACACCAGTGCATACAAGAAACCAGAAATTATCAGGACACCACTTCCAGAAACTACAATATTTTAAGTGAGACAATAGAAGGCAAATAGAGAAGTAAGAGTAACATCCCCTGTACAATATTGCAAGGGAGGTAATGGATGGCAATTATACAAGAGTAACTTCCCCTGTATAATATAACAATGGAGGTTAATAAATGGCAAATAGACCAGAGTAACATCCCCTGTACAATATTACAATGGAGCTTAACAAATGACAAATAGACCAGAGTAACATCCCCTGTGATATTAAATCTTTCTTCTCAAGTATATTTTATGACTGAAACTTCAACTCATTTTGTTGGTTGTATAAAAAGCGGTTTAAATTTGTTGTTTTTGAAATAAATTAATTTTAAATAAAATTTTAAATATGTTCAACAAATTTTAATAGATTCTAGGCTAAACCTGTCAGCAAATAAGCCCATTGTTGTGCATATTCCTTGGAGAGAAGAGTTATATAAAGGATCTGATATGAGTGTTCATTAGATACTGAAAATATTAAACGAGTTGGATGAAATGATACGAAATGAGGCTCTGCTGAGTTTCATAATTGTTTTATATGAGTTTAATATTTTAAGTATCTAATGAACACAAATATTAAGATTCTATTTATCATATAACCAAAACATCAGCTGTTTTTTTTTTACAATGCATCAGCTTTTTATAGTATGAACAGTCGGCCTTGACATGTGTAATTTGGTTTGAGAAGAATCCACACAAAAAATAGTTCCACTTTTGACATGACCATTTTCCATGGTAAGAGAATAGATTTGTTTATAACATGACTAAAATGGGTTTTTTTATTAATTATAATGTAATTGTCTTTAACAAAATGCATAAAACAGTGACAACAAAGTGATCAGAAAATGGCATATACACTACACATACTTTATGACATCACACTATGATAACTAACTAGTGTGTTACCAAAAATAACGCATGAGTGTTACCTCACACTCAAATAGTAGGTTATTTGATAAAATTGTCAATGTTTTGTAAAAGCGTAAAATGGCAAATATTTTATTGAAATGATGAAAGGACCTTGAACCAACTAACTGAAAAATTTCAAGTCACACTTATCATGGCCACAGACGTAATAGATATATAGTCATGATATCTTTATATAATTATTTTTATATCATAATTTATTAAATGTTGTTTTTTGTGTTTTTTTAATATCAAACCGACACAATTATTAATCATATTGGCGACATCCAGCTAATTATTGGTGGAGGAAGACCCCAGACTTATGTCTGGGTAGAACCATCGGCGCAAGGCAGGTTTGCTGGAAAACTTTCCCACATGAAACCAACTGGGACTCGAACTCAGGCAGTGAGGAGCTGAGAAGTTTCAAGTCAGGGACTGAAACCATTCAGCCACGGGCACCCCCATATCATAAGGTGTAGTGATAGCTAGCTTGACTTGCAATTAAGAAACGCGAAGTTCAGGTAATGGCTGCAGCGATATATTCTTAATGTTGATTTTCAAATAGTAATTACTGTGGTATCATTTAATTTTGCTGGCACGAAATTTCGCGCAATCGCGCAAATAGACCGTTTCATGCGGACGTAAATTCGTGCAAATAATAAAAAAAGAAATGTATAATCGATAATTGACTGACCCATTATCAATATTGTTTATTTGAAGACTCCAGCAAATCATGTGTCAGTTGGCTCCTGTCAGTTACCACTTCCTTTGTTACAAGTAGTCAATTATCAGACCACTGTTTATTCGGAGTCACTAATTGACACGGGACCCATTTGATTCAGACATAAGCACGTTTTGGCTACATATTTGGAACTATATGGTTAAATATTAGATTAGGTTTTAAATTTGTGTACTGGCCCAAGCGCAAAATACGCGAAAATTAAGCCATCTCTAAAAAAAATGATACCACATTATGTCTTTATATGACAATTTAACTTTTTGTTTTGTCTTCCACACAGTCAAGAGTGTGAATCTAAACTTTAAATTTTTGGTGTGACAGAGAATTTTTTTTTTTAAAACCACATCAAAATACTCTAGATCATTTTTTAAAGGTAGTATTCGACAGTTTGGACCAAATTTTATTTTCTCAAATAACTCAAACTCAAGTCATTGCTACCTAAAAATGTCCTGCAAAATGATGTTCATTGATGTCCTAGATCTGTGTGTACAGTCAAGCATAAATCACCACTCGTCATTGCAAACAGGTGTTTCCTAACTGAGCCACGCTGCAGAGATGGCTATTTTTAAACTAAAAAAACAACAACAAACCACGTGACCACTTACTTTTGAGATCACAATATATTGTCATCCAGGTATTCCAGTCTGACGTCGATATCTATTTTCAGCAGAGACCACTGTCAAGCTAGTGTTCAAAATCGTATTTATTAAGACGAAAGTATGGGTTTATACAAAATTATGCCCACATTCACCAAAGCCGTGTTTAGATAATGCTAATATAGGCGAACTGTCGGATACCACCTTTAAACAAGACATCATATCATGAAAAACATCTGGACCTGATTGTCTACAAGGTAAAGGTACTGTATTTTCCCATGCACTGTGTAACATGTACATGAAAATTTAATGAGAAAAAAAAAACTACGAAAGTTTTTGAAAGACAAGATTCACACAGTATTGGGTGACTGCAGTCCTTTAAAATTGTAAGGTTTTAATTTACTGTATGGCATCAAGTGGTGCTGACAACTTCTATATATCATTTTGTTTCTAAATAAAAATATCTGTCGTCTCATTGGTCACTCTTAGAACTCATATCCTCTGATTGGTTAATACACTCATTTACATAACGCCCAAACCCAAGCCAATGACAATATCAGTCATTTAATAGGACAAATTTAGAACACTAATCATCTGATTGGTTAATACTCTCATTTACGTAACACCCAAACCCAACCCAATTACAATATCAGTCATCTGATTGGACAGACTTAGAACACTAATCATCTGATTGGTTGATACTCTCATTTACATAATGCCCAAACCCAACCCAATTACAATATCAGCCATCTTATTGGACAGACTTAGAACACTAATCATCTGATTTTTTGATACTCTCATTAATATAACGCCCAAAACCAACCCATTGAGAATATCAGCCATCTGATTGGACATACTTAAAACACTAATCATGTGATTGGTTAATTCACTCATTTAGTTAACGCCCAACCCAACCCACTGAGAATATTAGCCATCTGATTGGACAGATTTAGAACTAAAATCATTGCATTGGTCAATACCCATTGCTTAACGCCCAACTATAACTGTATGTTGTTGTATCAAACCACGAAAGGGGGAATAATAATAGTGTTCCAGCACATTTATTTTGCATTGTAAATGTTTACTGAAGGAACAAAATAATAAAACAACATTTAAAAGGAAGCCACTGTATATTGTTGAGTAAAACAATCAAGATAGCAATGCTAAAGAGCTACTTAGATAATAGACAACATACATGTATGATTTTGTTAAATAAACATAATAAAAAAAGCAACAAACAGCACACCGACATTTCTTACTGAAAATATAATAATTTTTATATTGGGATTTGCTGGCATTTTTGCCGATACTGTGCAGCGACATTTCTATCATTATAGCATAGGGGCACTTATGAGGTGCCCAGGGACTGAACCCGGCCGGTCCATTATACTGACCCCGACGAGTCAGGCGTAATGCTGTCCCCTTAGCTCCGAGTATTAGAAGGGAAGCCACTACTACCAACTTTAAAGTCTTTGGTTTGACTCGGCCGGGGTTTGAACCCACGACCTCACGATTCACAAGCCTACCCTCTACCACCAGAGCTATTGTGGCTGGTAAATAATAATAATTTTGGTCCCATATATCTAGCAAAGCAATTTCATACGCATTTTTAAAAACACAGACAATAGCTACAGGAGACAAATTGAACAAATAAATACATCACTGATAACACTGAACAATAAATAATATTTAAAACTGATTAAAACAGAAAAGTTGACAATGACATTGTTAGTTGATATAGCTATCAATGAACTGTAAGTACGGATCTAAAGATCTTAAGAGGTTAAAGTTGGTATCCAACAGTTTGGACAAAATATATTTTTTATTAAACATCTTGGTAACTATTGTTACTGGAACAGATATCGCAAAAAGCTGTTTATTGATGTCCTACACCGATCAGAAAATTGAACCATAATGCCTCAATCATCATTACATACATGTATTTCCTATCTGAGCCATGCTGCACAGATAGCTATTTATAAACTAAGACAACCACATGACCCTTCATGTTTTAGCTCATCCACGTCATCCGCTGTGACGTTGACGTCCATAAATTTTGAAAAGAATGCACATTCAAGTGTTGATTAATGAGTTTTACTGTTCTAAAATTGAGATACTGTTGAAATTGTCAAAGCTGAGACTAAAGTATGATTGTTTTTCTGTTTTCTGAAATTATACACAAACACCCCCAAACAAATGTCAGATATTGTTACATATATCAGATATAGACAAACTGTCGGATACCAGCTTTAATGTAAAATTTGTCATATATATCACCCTCTTACTACATCTGTACATCAGATAATGTCCCAAAACTTTGTGACATGATTTAAATTCAGGTGTTAAATTCATATTACTTGAATATACCTCCTAGGACAATCAGTGAAGCATTTTGTAACAATAGGTTTTTTTTAGATAGGTCTATTTAATGTTGTATTTATTATTTCACCATCATTTTCTTGTACATGTTTTATATATGAGAGGAAAAAACTAATTTTGACCCGACCTGGTAGCGCATTCTGTAGAGCGTCGGCTCCAGGTATGGGAGGCCCCAGGCTCAGGTTGCTTAACTGTTGAAATTGTCAAAGCTTGGACTAATGTATGATGTTTTTCTACAGAAGTTATGCACAAATACTCTAAACAGATATTTAGATACTTAACTTTCTACATACTGTTAACAATTAATTGTACGTTGGCTGTCAATGGAATGTAAATATAATTTCTCCTCATGTTCAGTCCAATGATTGTGGTTAATATTGGCTTTCACCCGAAAGCATGTAGCGAGCAGATCGATTTTTCATTGTCGAAAGGATTTGTTTACCTTTGCTTTTCACATTAAAGCAAATGTAGGGAGCAGATCTATTTTCCGTTGTCGAATGGTTTTGCTTACGCTTGCTTTTCACCTTAAAGCATATGTAGTGACCAGACTGATTTTCCGTTTTCGAATGGTTTTGCTTATATTTGCTTTTTACCTTAAAGCATATGTAGTGAGCAGACTGATTTTCCGTTGTCGAATGGTTTTGCTTACCCTTGCTTTTTACCTTAAAGCATATGTAGTGAGCAGACTGATTTTCCGTTTTCGAATGGTTTTGCTTACCCTTGCTTTTTACCTTAAAGCATATGTAGTGAGCAGACTGATTTTCCGTTTTCAAATGGTTTTGCTTACCCTTGTTTTTTACCTTAAAGCATATGTAGTGAGCAGACTGATTTTCCGTTTTCAAATGGTTTTGCTTACCCTTGTTTTTTACCTTAAAGCATATGTAGTGAGCAGACTGATTTTCCGTTTTCGAATGGTTTTGCTTACCCTTGCTTTTCACCTTGAAGCATATGTAGTGAGCAGATCGATTTTCCGTTGTTGAATGTTTTTGTCTACAACTTTTTTTACCCTTAAGCATGTAGCGAGCATATCAATTTTCAGTCGTCAATAATTTTGTTTACAATTGCTTTTACCCTTAAGCAGGTAGCGAGCATATCAATTTTCAGTCGTCAATAATTTTGTTCACAATTGCTTTTACCTTTAAGCATGTGGCAAGCATATCGATTTTCCGTCGTCAATAATTTTGTTTACAATTGCTTTTTACCCTTAAGCATGTAGCGAGCATATCAATTTTCCGTTGTCGAATGATTTTGTTTACAATTGCTTTTTACCCTTAAGCATGTAGCGAGCATATCAATTTTCCGTTGTCGAATGATTTTGTTTACAATTGCTTTTTACCCTTAAGCATGTAGCGAGCATATCGATTTTCCGTTGTTTAAGGGTTTTGTTGACAATTCCTTTTTACTCTTAAGCATGTGGCGAGCATATCAATTTTCCGTTGTCGAATTGTTTTTGTTTACAATTGCTTTTTTACCCTTAAGCATGTGGCGAGCATATCAATTTTCCGTCGTCAATGATTTTGTTTACAATTGCTTTTTATCCTTAAGCATGTGGCGAGCATATCAATTTTCCGTTGTCGCAATTGCTTTTTACCCTTAAGCATGTGGCGAGCATATCAATTTTCCGTTGTCGAATGATTTTGTTTACAATTGCTTTTTACCCTTACACATTTAGCAAGTACTCCCCAGAATTAGTGAAAAAATTAATTTACTTTAAAGTACACTCCACTAACAAAACAAATACATTTATTCCTTATAACTAATATATGCTAAGTTTTTCTCCCAGATAAACTGACAATTTTTTAAGTAGCAGCAATTCAGCAAACAATTAAGATAGGTATTCCTTTGAACTCTTTTGTCGTCTGTTTTAAGCAGTTGTCATAGTAACCATACTTTTTTTCAAAATCAGGAAATTGAGGTAAATAATGAATCAGATACGCTTACGTTTATATGTTTATGATCACTGTACACTACATGTCTACATCTCTTAAGATATCCAAGTTTCTAGCTTGTGGTGACAAAGGCAATATTTTTCTAAAGTTTTGCTCTAGACGTCAAAGTGTCACCATACACGCGCTGACAGAAAAATCCCCCAATGTCTGCCATGCTGTAGCCGGGTGATAGGGAGAGAATGTGTAAGTGGTCCGGTTAGCTTAGTCGGAAGAGCATTCGCCCTGTTAGCGCAGTGTCCCGGGTTCGAGTCCCGGACTGGTTGCACATTTTTCTCCCTATGTTACAATGCTATGTAAAGGATACACATCTTTTTATTTGAAATTGATGAAAGCAATAAGTAGATGAAAAGGAGAGATACAAGGTTCTTTTTCCGATAAACTGAAAAAATAACGACCATCACGTTTTTTTTGCTCAGTTTCAAATCTGGTTGCATAAACTCAATGATTTGGTTGTATTTATTTCATATTTAACAAAAATACAAATTATAATAAAAAATGTGTTTTATATTACCATGTGTTCTTTGACTAAATTTTATTTTTTGTCGAAAATGTCAAACTTTTTTTGTCATTTTCGACAAAAAAGTACTAATGACCAAGTCATGAAGAGCAACACAAAGCAATGTATTTTTTTTTAAATAATATCTTTGCAGTTAATACGAAATAAAAATACCTTAATAATATAATTTATGCAAACAGATTTGAAAGTAAGCACACAAAAGTAATGGCTGTTTTTTTTCCAGTTATCTGAAAACGAGCCACAACTCAATTTATAGAGATAATTAATTAAGATAAGACTAATTATACTTCAGAATGACATATTTCTTTATCGTAAT
The DNA here is from genome assembly GCA_007844125.1 of Sinonovacula constricta. Taxonomy (NCBI): domain Eukaryota; kingdom Metazoa; phylum Mollusca; class Bivalvia; order Cardiida; family Solecurtidae; genus Sinonovacula; species Sinonovacula constricta. Next base: position 30,577,944 of record CM017572.1, read on the forward strand.
GCTATTATGACGTATTTTGGTATTTTGGGTTTTACAGCACACCGACACTTGATAGGTCATACGGCGCCGAATACATTGTAATTCAACGACAATAGTCTATTATGACGTCAACAATGACAATGAGTATTTGTGTCTATAAACAGACACATGTCTATAAATAGACTCATTTCTATAAATAGACACAGGTCTATAAATAGACACACATCTATAAATAGACACAGGTCTATAAATAGACACAGGTCTATAAATAGACACAGGTCTGTAAACAGACACACGTCTATAAATAGACACAGGTCTATAAACAGACACACGTCTATAAATAGACACACAAATTTATAAATTAAATGAGTAACAACAAAGACACATGAGCAATTAGCCATATGAAGCAACTTGAGGAATTTCTCCAAATTTGTCTAAAATATAACAACTTCTTACTTTTTCAAGAAAGTAAGACTGAAATTACTGGCAGATGTAACAAGAAATGACAATTGAAATGAAATATGCCCTTGAAAATGTTTTGAAGTTGCACTGATGAACTGTATGTAGCACACACCTTTTGGTATATGTCAGTACTCGAAATTAATTAAGCTTGTTTGAATACCTGGAAAAAAGCAAAGTTAAGGCTGAGGCATAATTACAAAGCATAAAAAAGCCATCTGTAAAGAATGACCTTAAAAATGACCTTGACATTGTGGGTTGCCCTTAAAAATGTCACACATAACACACTTTTCAAGGGTACACCTGCAAGAAGTGAAGATATGTAACAAAAATGGAAGCTATGGCTGAAAAATATAATATGGATAAAGACAGACTGACCAGTGACCTTCCGTGAAAAAGTAGGGCAAAAGTAGTGCTCAATTTCTTTAAAAAGTAGGGCAAAAGTAGTGCTCAATTTCTTTAAAAAGTAGGCAAAAGTAGTGCTCATTTTTTTTTTAAAGTAGGCAAAAGAAGTGCTCAATTTCTTTAAAAAGTAGGCAAAAGAAGTGCTCAATTTCTTTAAAAAGTAGGCAAAAGAAGTGCTCAATTTCTTTGAAAAGCAGGGCAATAGTAGGGATTTTGCAGCTGAAAAATAGGGATAGTAGGGCTATTTTCTTACCGTTGCTTTGAAAAATCAGCTAAAAAATACCACCCACTGAACAGCAAAAAGAAGACCACAGTACTTCAGGCTATTGTTCTTGTGCTTTGGTGAACAGAATGTCTGCTGTAGAGCCATCTATCCACCTCAGTCACACAAGAACAATGTCCATGTGATCTGTGGGCCTCCATCAATGATACAACCTTAAATATACTAACATATACAATGTAAAAGCAAATTGATGTTATGATTTTGTTGAAAATCATGACAAAAAGACTTGTTTGAAATGTTCTTTTTCCGATCTGACAGCATGACATACAAAAAAGTAGGGATTTTATAGTTATTTTTTTTTAAAGTAGGGCCCTGGTCAAAAAAGTAGGGAAAAGTAGGAAAAGTAGGGCCCGCTGGTCAGCCTGTAAAGATACCAAAAACTAACAGAAGGAGAGTGCAATGGCCGTACGCCATTTTTGGGAATGCTGTACAAGTGGTTCAAAACATAATGAGTAGATTTTGAAGCAATGTTGATAAGTTTATAAGTTTTGATATCTATTGTTGTTTTAATTTGGCACATTATTTTGGTAATAAACAATAATTTATCTGGTTCTTTACTGATAAAATAATAACAACATCTGGCCCTGTGTGCATAAATCCATAAGAAACTGATAAGTACTTCACACTAAATGACGATAAAATTTCCTCAAGCATCCAGCATATATCTAACAGCTGTGTTGTCTTGTTCATCACTGGCATGACTCACAGTGGGTTATGGTTCACAACACTATAAACAGGATGATCACGATAAGTAAAATCACTAACAACACGCCTATTGCACAGCACTGTCGTTTATCTGAAAAAGAGACAACAAAAAAAAAGACATATTAGTGGATAGTCTCCCCTGGATAATTCCTATATGCAAGAAGATTCTCTTTTTTTGAGTTCTCGGTTTTTATGCCTGTACTTTTTTGGAGTGTAGTTTTTATGCCTGTACTTTTTTGGAGTGTCTAGTTTTTAGGCCTTTCTTATGATGCCCAGGTCAGCCATCATCTACAAAAACTTCCCGCTCCAGGTATGGGAAACCCAAGGTTCGATCCCGTGCCGCGACATACCAAAGTCCTTAAAAATGGTAGTGGTATAGCTCCCTTGCTAACGCTCAAGCGAATATAAGGGTAGCTCCACAACTGGTTTGCCCGTTGTCAGGATAATGTGACTGGGTGTGATATCATGCCAGGTTTTCATGGCATGCTATACACAGTGAAGGCAGCATCATATCTGCTTCAAGTGAACACCATCTCCAGATAACTGAAATACTGTTGGTGGGACGAAAACCCCAATAAACATAAACAAAAACTTCTTTTTTTTGTTGTTTATTTGAATTATCTATATAAGTATTGTAATGGATTAAAAGCTTATATTTGTGCAATAATAAGAAATATCATTGTATGTAATCGTACCATCTGCAAAAGAAAGTGCAATAAGTTCCAAGAATTCCAGCTAACAATGACCAACCTACTACCGTATTTTGTGGAATATACCCCGTGACTTTTTTTCTTTAGGATCAGTGCATTTGGATGGTCCCTGATATTATCTTACAAGTGAGACAATATCCATTTCATTAATGTTCCCCATTACAGTATACAAGAAATATATCAGTAATACATCTGTTACCTGGGATTATATTCATAAAAAAACTTAGTTACTTTTTCTGAGGGATTTGCCAGCATTTTTGCTGATACTGTGCAGCGACATTTCTATCATTATAGCACATGGGCACTTATGAGGCGCCCAGGGACTGAAGCCGGCCATTATACTGACATGGATGAGTCAGTCGTAATGCTGTCCCCTTAGCCCCGAGAGTTAGGAGGGAACCCACTACTACCAACTTAAAGTCTTTAGTTTGACCCGGCCGGGTTCAGTCCCTGGGCACCCCATAAGTGTCCCTGTGCTATAATGATAGAAATGTTGCTGCACAGTACCGGCAAAAATGCCGGCTAATCCCAATCCCAACTCTATGTTTTGGAAAAAATGAGCAGCAGAATCTACATGGCAGTTTAATCTTTTGAAAAAAGGCTTACTGGGCCAAAACTTCAATAAAGAGTCCCAAGGAACTGTTACACAATGGTGAATAACCTTACCACTTGACATGTGTAATACTTTAGCCATCTTTTTCATCACCGTGTCCATCCTGCCTTCAGTTGTCTCCACTTCTGATCGGAAGTCATCCAGCATTCTACAATGAGACACCATACACATTACCCAATATTATTAGAAACCAATAGTATTGTGTTCACAGGGATAAAGTGACTATTGACGGGTAGTATTGTAGGTTTGTTTTTGAGACACATCACAGTGACCAATTATGGTTATTTTTAGAGACATCCAGCTGTTTTTTCATTAAATGACTCAGCACAGATTTGTTCTTACTTTTATATTTGGCTTCCATGTGAATACCTTTGTCCTGTGCCTATTCAAAGGACTTTGTTAAAATTTTTTTATTAAAGACCCTAAACAAATTTGTTGGTAGAACCACTGGCCCACAGCGGGTTACCTGAAAGTCCTTCTTACATTGAATCCTTTTAATCCTTTGCCTCGAAAGGGACTCAAGCCCATGTGCTGAGAGGCTAAGCAGTCAGATAGCATTGTATCCCAGAAGCAGCCCATGATAATCATTCAGTTATAAAGCCATGATCAAATTCAGTCCCATTTCTCTGGCAATAGGTAAACAAGATGAGGGCAAGCTAAGGAGCTATGATGGTATGTAGGGAAGCCACAATGGTATATAGGGAAGCCATAATGTTATATAGGGAAGCAATTATGGTATATAGGGAAGCCATAATAGTATATAGGGAAGCCATAATGGTATACAGGGAAGCCATAATGGTATAAAGGGAAGCCATAATGGTATATTGGAAGCCACAATGGTATATAGGGAAGACATAATGGTATATAGGGAAGCCATAATGGTATATAGGGAAGCCATAATGGTATATAGGGAAGCCATAATGGTATACAGGTAAGCCATAATGGTACACAGGGAAGCCATTATGGTATACAGGGAAGCCATAATGGTATACAGGGAAGCAATAATGGTATATAGGGAAGCCATAATGGTATACAGGGAAGCAATAATGGTATATAGGGAAGCCATAATGGTACACAGGGAAGCCATTATGGTATACAGGGAAGCCATAATGGTATACAGGGAAGCAATAATGGTATACTGGGAAGCCATAATGGTATACAGGGAAGCAATAATGGTATATAGGGAAGCCATAATGGTATACAAGGAAGCAACAATGGTATATAGGGAAGCCACAATGGTATATAGGGAAGCCACAATGGTATAAAGGAAAGCAATAATGGTATATAGAAAAGCCATAATGATATATATGGAGCCACAATGGTACAAGGGAAAGTAATAATGGTATATAGGGATGCCATAATGGTATATAGGGAAGCAATAAAGGTATATAGGGAAGCCATAATGGTATAAAGGAAAGCCACAATGGTACAAAGGAAAGCCACAGTGGTATGTAGGGAAGCCATAATGGTATGTAGGGAAGCCACAATGGTATGTAGGGAAGCCATAATGGTATATCGGAAAGCCATAATGGTATATAGGGAAGCAATAATGGTGTATAGGAAAGCCATAATGGTATGTAGGGAAGCCATAATGGTATATAGGGAAGCCATAATGGTATATAGGAAAGTCATAATGGTATATGGGGAAGCAATAATAGTATATAGGGAAGCCAAAATGGTATATAGGAAAGCCACAATGGTACAAAGGAAAACCACAGTGGTATGTAGGGAAGCCGTAATGGTATGTAGGGAAGCCACAATGGTATGTAGGGAAGCCATAATGGTATATAGGAAAGCCATAATGGTATATAGGGAAGCAATAATGGTGTATAGGAAAGCCACAATGGTACAAAGGAAAGCCACAGTGGTATGTAGGGAAGCCACAATGGTATGTAGGGAAGCCATAATGGTATGTAGGGAAGCCATAATGGTACGCTATGATGGTATGTAAGGAAGCTATGGCAGTATGTAAGGAAGCTATGATGGCATTAAGAAAGCTATGATGGTATGTAAGGAAGTTTTGATGGAATGTAGTTAAGATTTGATGGTAAGTAAAGAAGCTATGATGGTATGTAAGAAAGTTATGATGGTATGTAGGAAAGTTATGATGGTATGTAAGAAAGTTATGATGGTATGTAGGGAAGTTATGATGGTATGTAGGACAGCTATGATGGTATGTAAGGAAGTAATGATGGAATGTTAGGAAGCTATGATGGTATGTAGGGAAGCTATAATTGTATGTAAGGAAGCTATGATGGTATGTAGGGAAGCTATGATGGTATGTAAGGAAGTTATGATGGTATGTAAGAAAGTTATGATGGTATGTAAGGAAGCTATGATGGTATGTTAGGAAGCTATGATGGTGTGTAAGGAAGCTATGATGGTGTGTAGGGAAGCTATGATGGTATGTTAGGAAGCTATGATGGTATGTAAGGAAGCTATGATGGTATGTTAGGAAGCTATGATGGTATGTAAGGAAGCTATGATGGTATGTTAGGAAGCTATGATGGTATGTAGAGAAGCTATGATGGTATGTAGGGAAGCTATGATGGTATGTAAGGAAGTTATGATCGTATGTAGGGAAGCTATGATGGTATGTAGGGAAGCTATGATGGTATGTTAGGAAGCTATGATGGTATGTAAGGAAGCTATGATGGTATGTAAGGAAGATATGATGGTATATAGGGAAGCTATGATGGTATGTAGGGAAGCTATGATGGTATGTAAGGAAGCTATGATGGTATGTTAGGAAGCTATGATGGTATGTAGGGAAGCTATGATGGTATACAGGGAAGCTATGATGGTATGTTAGGAAGTTATGATGGTATGTTAGGAAGCTATGATGGTACGTAGGGAAGCTATGATGGTATGTTAGGAAGTTATGATGGTATATAGGGAAGCTATGATGGTGTGTAGAGAAGCTATGATGGTATGTAAGGAAGCTATGATGGTTTGTAAGAAAGTTATGATGGTATGTAAGGAAGCTATGATGGTATGTAAGGAAGTTATGATGGTATGTTAGGAAGCTATGATGGTATGTAAGGAAGCAATGATGGTATGTAAGGAAGCAATGATGGTATGTTAGAAAGCTATGGTGGTATGTTAGGAAGCTATGATGGTATGTAGGGAAGCTATGATGGTGTGTAGGGAAGCTATGATGGTATGTAAGGAAGCTATGATGGTATGTAAGGAAGTTATGATGGTATATAGGGAAGCTATGATGGTATGTAAGAAAGTTATGATGGTATGTAAGGAAGCTATGATGGTATGTAAGGAAGCTATGATGGTATGTAAGGAAGCTATGATGGAATGTTAGGAAGTTATGATGGTATGTAAGGAAGCAATGATGGTATGTTAGGAAGTTATGATGGTATGTAAGGAAGCTATGATGGTATGTAAGGAAGTTATGATGGTATGTAGGGAAGCTATGATGGTATGTAGGGAAGCTATGATGGTATGTAAGGAAGCTATGGTGGTATGTTAGGAAGCTATGATGGTATGTAGGGAAGCTATGATGGTATACAGGGAAGCTATGATAGTATGTTAGGAAGTTATGATGGTATGTTAGGAAGCTATGATGGTATGTAGGGAAGCTATGATGGTATGTTAGGAAGTTATGATGGTATGTAGGGAAGCTATGATGGTGTGTAGGGAAGCTATGATGGTATGTAAGGAAGCTATGATGGTGCGTAAGGAAGCTATGATGGTATGTAAGGAAGCTATGATGGTACGTAAGGAAGAAGCTATGATGGTATGTAAGGAAGCTATGATGGTGCGTAAGGAAGCTATGATGGTATGTAGGGAAGCTATGATGGTATGTAGGGAAGCTATGATGGTATGTAAGGAAGTTATGATGGTATGTAAGGAAGCTATGATGGTATGTAGGGAAGCTATGACGGTATGTAAGGAAGCTATGATGGTATGTAAGGAAGCTATGATGGTGCGTAAGGAAGCTATGATGGTATGTAGGGAAGCTATGATGGTATGTAAGGAAGCTATGATTGTATGTAAGAAAGTTATGATGGTATGTAAGAAGCTATGATGGTATGTAAGGAAGTTATGATGGAATGTAAGGAAGCTATGATTGTATGTTAGAAAGTTATGATGGTATGTAAGAAAGTTATGATGGTATGTAAGGAAGCTATGTTGGTTAATGGTGAAGCTACAATGTCATATAAGGCAGCCATAATGGTATACAGGGTCGCACATGGCCAAGAGGTATATCTGCTTTTATCTTAATAAAAGTGTGTTAATTAATGTCACCTTGTCAACAGACTTATTCATTTCTAGGTGATGCTATGTTTGTTCAGCCAGTACATACCTGTTCTGTTCCTCCAATTCGTTTCCTATTTGGTGACTCATGTTCTTCAACACCCCAACACTGTTACCGATCAGATCCAAATTCTCATCCTGCTCTTGTATGATCAACTAAGTGAAACAAACATATACATTTCATTATAGCTCATCACGCTATTGTATGATCAACTTAGGGAAACAAACATATACATTTCATTATAGCTCATCCTGCTCTTGTATGATCAACTAAGTGAAACAAACATATACATTTCATTATAGCTCATCACGCTATTGTATGATCAACTTAGGGAAACAAACATATACATTTCATTATAGCTCATCCTGCTCTTGTATGTTCAACTAAGTGAAACAAATATATACATTTCATTATAGCTCATCCTGCTCGTTTATGATCAACTAAGGGAAACAAACATATACATATCATTATAGCTCATCCTTCTCTTGTATGGTCAACTAGGACAAACATATACATTTCATTATAGCTCATCCTGCTCTTGTATGATCAACTAAGGGAAACAAATATATACATTTCATTATAGCTCATCCTGCTCGTGTATGATCAACTAAGGGAAACAAACATATACATATCATTATAGCTCATCCTTCTCTTGTATGGTCAACTAGGACAAACATATACATTTCATTACATGTATAGCTCATCCTGCTCTTGTATGATCAACTAAGGGAAACAAACATATACATTTCATTATAGCTCATCCTGCTCTTGTATGATCAACTAAGGGAAACAAACATATACATTTCATTATAGCTCATCCTGCTCGTGTATGATCAACTAAGGGAGACAAACATATACATTTCATTATAGCTCATCCCATTCTTGTATGATCAACTAAGGGAAACAAACATATACATTTCATTATAGCTCATCCCACTTTTGTATGATCAACTAAGGGAAACAAACATAAACATTTCATTATAGCTCATCCTGCTCTTGTATGGTCACATAAGGACAGATATTTTTCCCTTCTTTAGTAGTGTGCCTTCCCTTTAAAAAAATGTCTTTAAAATCATGCAGTTCTCCCCAAAAAGTAACTTTACATCAGGTTTTTTATTCCCCTTTAAGGAAGAATTCATGCTATTTTCCCCAAAATTATAGGGCATGGGCCCTTTCCCCTGGTTTAAAGCCTTGAAAGGAAACAAACACTAACATTTCATTATAGCACGACCCATCCTTGTATGATCAACTAAGGGAAACAAACATATACATTTCATTAAAACTCATCCCATGCTAAATTGGGAAATGACAACTAAAAGCTCCCTCAGGTTTTCTTCTTGAAAGTGAACAAGTAATCCAAATGTGATGTGGATATCTTTGAAGATGTTTGAGAAATAGACCTTAGCAAATGGCTTAACCAACCAACCCTGATTTCAGCAACAGAAGGAAATGACAACTAAAGCTCTCACAGGATTTCTCGAAAACGGAACTAAATAACCTGGTATTTCAATTTAATGTTACCTTTTGATGTTGTGATGTATCATCAATGTAACTCTGGTGGGATCGTTCCATTTCTGCATCCAGTCTTGTATATTTGTCATACGATTTGCTAGGACTTGAGTTGAGTAGAGACTGAAAGTTCAAGAAAAAAAGAGGGATGGGATTGGGATTAGCCGGCATTTTTGACGATACTGCGCAGCGACATTTCTAAAGAGGGATGGGATGGGATTGGGATTAGCCGGCATTTTTGCCGATACTGCGCAGCGACATTTCTAAAGAGGGATGGGATGGGATTGGGATTAGCCGGCATTTTTGCCGATACTGCGCAGCGACATTTCTAAAGAGGGATGGGATGGGATTGGGATTAGCCGGCATTTTTGCCGATACTGCGCAGCGACATTTCTAAAGAGGGATGGGATGGGATTGGGATTAGCCGGCATTTTTGCCGATACTGCGCAGCGACATTTCTAAAGAGGGATGGGATGGGATTGGGATTAGCCGGCATTTTTGCCGATACTGCGCAGCGACATTTCTAAAGAGGGATGGGATGGGATTGGGATTAGCCGGCATTTTTGCCGATACTGCGCAGCGACATTTCTAAAGAGGGATGGGATGGGATTGGGATTAGCCGGCATTTTTGCCGATACTGCGCAGCGACATTTCTATCATTACAGCACAGGGGCACTTATGAGGTGCCCAGGGACTGAACCCGGCCGGTCCATTATACTGACACCGACGAGTCAGGCGTAATGCTGTCCCCGTAGCCCCGAGCGTTAGGAGGGAAGCCACTACTACCAACTTTAAAGTCTTTGGTATGACCCGGTCGGGGTTCGAACCCACGACCTCCCGATCCGCAAGCCGACGCTCTACCATCTGAGCTATTGCGGCCAAGATGTTCATGTATAAGTATAATATGATCATCAAGTATATATAAGTATACCAACTTCATTTTTGTTTCAGTAAACCAGGTGGTGATGTTGATTTGCAAACTGGTCATGTTTACACATATAGATAGTTTCCACATCAGTGAAGATCCCTTATCATGGCAGCCATCTTTGATGGCAACTTCAAGGGTTTTTCAGATGAATTGTTTAGAAGCGTAAATTTCAATTTCTTGTGATTTCTTCATTTGTGGTCCAAAAATTAAAAGCTATACACCATTGGAAAGCTCTTGAAACTCATATTTTCAGAATGCAATATTTTTAAAATTGATAAATGCACACAGAATTAATACACAGAAATAAATAAAATCATTGGCTCATCCTTAAACAAAATGAACAGTGTATATTTTGGGTTGTACTTTTTTTACCTTATAAACTATCGAAATATAGTTTTGATATATAAACTATTTCACAAAAGGTGCTAAATTTGATATAAAAATCAGTAAAATAGACTGAAAAATGAAAACACAGTGGTGAGTTTTAATAAAGCACATATTTCCAGATTTTGGCCTGCATTAGCTTCTGCCTTCAAAGATGGCTGATATAAACTCTCATTAGTGCCTATGACATCACATGGAAACTATCTATTGCATAATTACAGCCAATGATGCAGGGATGCATCCCCATGACCAACCTGGTAAAAGAGTAGAGTTGTGAAAACACATACATGTTTAAAAATTACTAAGCTTTTAAAGTAAATTTTGTCTACTGACTGCTCAGGTGGAAGTGAGGGTCTATAGTGCTACCAGGTCCAGTCAATTTCCCTCAGTGTGTATATATATCTAGTATTTACTGTGATAAAGTTTAATGGGTCTTGATTCGTACCCACCCATCCCACCAAATTTTTTTTATGGATCTGCTCCTTCAATGCTGTATGAGAATTATAAGAGAAATAGTTTTTTTTCTTTTTTACTTTGTTTTGTTTTGTTACGGATGGAAAACAAGAGCTTGATCAGAACATTATTCTCATCTATTCAAAAGCCTATTAGCTTAACAGTACATGTACTAGCATGCAAAATTTGTAAATTATTATTTACCTGGCACTCATAGAATATTTTGTAGTTAAAATTTGGCCAATTGGCAGGACGACTTATAGCTTTCAGTACATGTGAAATAAGGCATTTAGTAGAGGGATGGGATTGGATTTGCCGGCATTTTTGCCGATACTGTGCAGCAACATTTCTATCATTTTAGTACAGCATATAGATTTTATATGAACAAACCAGCTACATGCATCACATTTCACATTAATTTATTTGTTAAATGGGTTTATCTTCCCACCAACAGTATTTCAATTATCTGGAGATGGTGTTCACTTGAAGCAGATATAGTGCTGCCTTCACTGTGAATAGCATGCCGTGAACACCTGGCATGATACCACACCCAGTCACATTTACCTAACACCAGGCCAAGCAGTCATGGAACTACTCTTATATTTTCCTAAGCATTAGCAAGGACACAATACCACTCCATTTTTAACGACTTTAGTATGTCGCGGCCCAGGATCGAACCTGGGGCCTCCAATACCTGGAGCCGACAATATACCGATTGCGCTACCAGGTCCTCTCAGAATTCTAATCAGTCGAGAGCTGGCTTAAATGAGATCATAATCATCTCCAGATGCAAGTTCGAGTCTCGAAACAATTTTATATTTTTAAAACATAAATTTCTTTTGAAATACATTGCAGTAACCAATTATGACAATTATAGCGACGTCCAGCTATTTTGGTGGAGGAAGACCCCAGACAAATTTCTGGGTAGAACCACCAGTGCACCGCAAGTCAGCTGGAAGACCTTCCCACAATAAGTTCTTCGCCCCAACTGAGACTAGAACCCACGCGGTGAGAGGCTAAGAAGTCTGAGGAGTTACAAATCAGCAACTCTACCAATACGCCACGGGCGTCCCAAAATAAAACAACCCTTATAATGATCTGTATCTTATTTTTACACTTAACATGTATGTTTGGTCATGGTGATTTGAACTATGTGCTCACTGAGTTGCAACAAAAATATTTATATTTTTATTATCGTTTTTATTATCATTAATACTATATTAAATCAAGACATGTCACAGAATGAGTACAATTTAAACAGATAAAAAGAAATACATGTTATTTTCAATATTAACATTTGGATAAATTTAAACATTAAGTAATTTTGTTTGACAAAAAATATTTGGCAAACAAAAAACTTAAACAAGCGAGATATTTGGTTTTCAAGGAATATGTTTTATCATTAGACCATTAATTATGTGGGGTGAAATTCAATCTATTGGAACTTAAAAGCATAAATGCAATCATGATTTAGCTGGATACGTTATCAGTGCGTGCTTTTTGTCAAGGTCTGTTTTTTGTGCTTAGTTAGAAAAGAGCTACTTACCTGTCTGACGTTGGTTTCTTCAAGGTTTTTAGCTTTTGGACTTGTCATGTGTAACTTCATATCCTGAAAAACAGCATATTATAAACATTGTAATAACTCAGTAAAATGTATCTTTTACTACACAGCAGAATGTATCTTTTACTACACAGCAGAATGTAACTTTTACTACACAGCAAATTGTATCTTTTACTACACAGCAACATGTGGCTTTTTCTGCTCAGCAAAATGAAGCTTTTTTTTTTCTTTTTTTTTTTTACTGCTCAGCAAAATATTGCTTTTACTACACTGCAAAATGTGGCTTTAACTGCTAAGCAAAATGTAGCTTTTACTACACAGCAACATGTAGCTTTTACTACACAGCTAAGTGTAGCTTTTACTACACAGCATTCTTTTCCTACACAGCAAAATGTAGCTTTTACTACACAGCAACATGTAGCTTTTACTACACAGCTAAGTGTAGCTTTTACTACACAGCATTCTTTTCCTACACAGAGAAAATGTAGCTTTTACTACACAGCAACATGTAGCTTTTACTACACAGCAAAGTATAGCTTTTACTACACAGCAAAATGTGGCTTTTACTACACAGCTAGGTGTAGCTTTTACTACACAGCAAGTTGTGGCTTTTACTACACAGTAAACAGTTCCCACTTGAAGCAGATATAGTGCTGCCTTCACTGTGTATAGCATGCTGTGAACACCTGGCATGATACCACATCAAGTCACATTATCCTGACAACGGGCCAACCAGTCGTGGAACTATCCTTATATTTACTTGAGCGTTAGCAAAGGAGCTATACCACTACCATTTTTAACAACTCTGGTATGTCGCGGCCCGGTTTCAAACCCAGGGCCTTCCGTACCTGGAGCCGACACTCTACCAGTGCTACCAGGTCTGGTCAATGTCCCTTAGTGTGCATATATATCTAGTATTAACTACAACAAAGTTAAATGGATCTTGATTCATACCCCACAACCAAAACTTTCTGGATCTGCCCCTGTTTGCAAAAGCGGGCCTCGAATAACAATAGAAAAAACTGCTCAAAATCTCACCTCTAGATTACGCAAACGCTGCTAGGTTTTTGTAGCCTATTTTCTAGTTCATACCCAAAGAAGTATCTAATTACATGTTGTATAGATCTTGGGTTCAAGAATTATATGACCTATTCATACTTTAATTATATTTACCTTATAGAGCATTAGTTTGATGCTGATTTGAACTTCATGCACTGTTTGTTTTGCTTTCCTTTATATGTAAATCTTCAGACAAATGGGGGAAGTAGATTGTATGAGTCAGTTTTGCAACAAGGGGCCAATGCATAGTGAGTGGGCGGGCAGTGGGAGGGGAGTGAGCAGGGACTGGGAAGGTGTGGGAGGGAAGATGGTGAAGAGTGTGAAGGGAGAGGGTGGGGAGTGGGCAGGGAGTAGGCAGGGAGTGGGTGGGAAGTGGGTGGGGAGTGGGAGAGGAGACTGCAGGGAGTGGGGGTTTAATTTGTGGGCTATTATTTAGCTAGATTCTGCTGATCGTTATTTTGAGTTTCCTATTTTTTGACTATTCAGCTATTAATCCTGTCTGTAAATTTATAAATGCGCAGAAAAACAGACAGATGCACACTCAAGCACACAGAAAACACATACATACAGAACACGTACCTACAAAACACATACATACAGAACACATATACACACAGAACACATATACACACAGTACACATATACACACAGAACACATTCACACCATTTCTATATTCTCGTGCCAAAGAACCAATTACAGCCGATCAAAGAAAACTCCCAAGTTTTGGAGCCTCTCTGTAATAGTGAATAATTTTCCCAGTCCAGTCTAACCACAACTTTCCAAGAACCAGTCCATCCTTATGAACCGAGTGTACAAAAAGTGCAAGTGCCTTATTGAACTATGTAATTAGACACTAATGAGTATAATCTTGCCAAGATGCAGTTTCTTTTGGCTCCCTCTGATATATAATATTACAGTCTTAATCACGACTAAACAAGTTATTATAGGTCACCACTTGTATATCAGTCGGCGCTCTCTCGAGAGACTTCAGGTAATTACTGCATGCTGAGGTAATGCACTGATAATTTTTGCTTTTGTTTTGTTAGAGGTGGAATCCGACAGTTTGCCTATACCAGTGAGAGACATTATTGAGTAGTCTCCCCTGAATAATCTCTAAATGCAAGGTGCTTTAATTTGTTTTACTCGGTTTTTATGCTTGTGCTCTATGGAGTGTATGCTGACTTTTCAGACTTTCATGTGATACCCAGGTTAACCATCAAAAAACACTTCCATTTTTTTTTCAAATAACATATCTCTCTATAAGTAATTAAATGAATTTGAAGCTTATATTTATGCAAAAGTAAGAAATGACACTGTTTGCTTTTGCAATATCTACAATAGAACTGCTGATGAAGTCCAAGAATACCAACTAAAGGACCTACCTACAGATTGGAAAACCTCGGATATTAACTAACAAGGAAGACAATTTCAATGTCACCAATGTACCTCATTATATGTAAAAAAATCTGACCTATGTCTTGGGTATTTGTGCATAATTCCTGCAGAAACAATTAACTTTAGTCTTAACTTCGATGACTTTCAACAGTATCTCAAGTGTAGGGTAGTCTGTAAATCAACACTTAAACTTAAAAATTATTTTCAAATCTATAAATAAGAATGATTGGAATTCCTGCTTTAAATAGACATCGACGTCACAGCGGATGACGTTGATGAACTTAAACATAAGTGGTCACATGGTTTTCTTAGTTTAAAAATAGCTACCTGTGCAGCGTGGCTCAGATAGAAAATACATGTTTGAAAAGACGATTGTGGCATTATGGTTCACTTTTCAGACTGGTGTAGGACATCAATAAACAGCATTTTATGAGATCTGTTCATATCTCAATGGTTTACTAAGGTTTAAAATAAAAATATTTTTAGTCCAAACTGTTGGATACCACCTTTAAATGAAATTCTCCTAAAGAATAGTATCCGAGCGTTAGGGGGGAAGTCACTACTACAAACTTTAAAGACTTTGGTTTGACTCAGCCGGGGTTTGAACCCGCGACCTCCCGATCCACAATCTGATGCTCTACCAATTGAGCTATTGCGACCAGTCAACTTTCTAGATATCAAGTCTATAATTATGGTCAACTTTCTAGATATCAAGTCTATAATTATGGTCAACTTTCTGGATATCAAGTCTATAATTATGGTCAACTTTCTAGATATCAAGTCTATAATTATGGTCAACTTTCTAGATATCAAGTCTATAATTATGGTCAACTTTCTGGATATCAAGTCTATAATTATGGTCAACTTTCTAGATATCAAGTCTATAATTATGGTCAACTTTCTAGATATCAAGTCTATAATTATGGTCAACTTTCTAGATATCAAGTCTATAATTATGGTCAACTTTCTAGATATCAAGTCTATAATTATGGTCAACTTTCTAGATATCAAGTCTATAATTATGGTCAACTTTCTAGATATCAAGTCTATAATTATGGTCAACTTTCTAGATATCAAGTCTATAATTATGGATCTATGTAAGCAGCAGCATAAAATTTCAAATTATCAGAAATTCTATTTATTCATAGGACAATCACTTTTACTAGGCTGCTGTAATTGGTATCACTTAGTTGCATATTGAATTGCTATTTATAACTGTTTCATTAAAAGAAAGAGATAAAAGTAAATGCCAGTTTATTTGCTGGGGCAGAAAAAACATGGGCACTGGCTATAAAACATGAGCACAATAAAAACATGGGCATAAGCTATAAAAACATGGGCACTGGCTATAAAACATGAGCACAATAAAAACATGGGCATAAGCTACAAAAACATGGGCACCAGCTATAAAACATGAGCACAATAAAAACATGGGCATAAGCTATAAAAACATGGGCACCAGCTATAAAACATGAGCACAATAAAAACATGGGCATAAGCTACAAAAACATGGGCACCAGCTATAAAACATGGACACAATAAAAACATGGGCATAAGCTATAAAAACATGGGCACCAGCTATAAAACATGGACACAATAAAAACATGGGCATAAGCTACAAAAACATGGGCACCAGCTATAAAACATGAGCACAATAAAAACATGGGCATAAGCTATAAAAACATGGGCACCAGCTATAAAACATGAGCACAATAAAAACATGGGCATAAGCTACAAAAACATGGGCACCAGCTATAAAACATGGACACAATAAAAACATGGGCATAAGCTATAAAAACATGGGCACCAGCTATAAAACATGGACACAATAAAAACATGGGCATAAGCTATAAAAACATGGGCACCAGCTATAAAACATGGACACAATAAAAACATGGGCATAAGCTACAAAAACAAGGGCACCAGCTATAAAACATGGGCAGCGGCTACAAAAAGATAGTCAGATTACTTGTTACTACATAGTATCTACTTTTAATTACATAGTTACTAACTACATAGTTACTACTTTTAACTACATAGTTACTACTTTTAACACAAAAATGAACTATGTGCCTATTTCTATAAGAAAAAAAATAGGACAATGACAATGAATTTTAAAGTAAGTTTTTTTTACATTTATGAGAAACAAACCCATAAGATTTTATTCATAACCACTTATTTAAAAATGTACCTTTATCATTCACATTAGAGCAATTTACCCATAAATTGCTCATTTCTGTGATTCGTCTCCATCCCATCTGATACTTACCATATTTATTCATTTAGTAACGTTTTACTCTTGTCATCTACATGGTATCAGACACCATGTCAGTTTCGATTTAATTTATTATCTTCTATGAGAAACCATCTTTGACAACTCAATATGCCATTTCTGGGAAAATATAAGCTTTCAAAAATGGTCTATTACAGAAACTATATCCTGTCAATAAAAAGCTGTTTCCTTTGTCTGTCACGATTAAGAAAACAATCATCCGATATATTTCTCAGCCATTTCTGGCAGAACAACTGTCTCCAAGGAGCCATTAAATAAAATCTTTAATAGAATGGTTTGAACAGCATAGGAAGTTCTGATCAATTTTACAATCATTTGAACTCCTAATATTTGCTTATATTTAAATTTTTCCCTATTGGTTAAACAGGGTTGCAAGGCTGATTCTCAAAGTAGACATTAAATATGAATAATAAATATGATTATTGTACAAATAACTATTCCCATCTCAGTTGACTTTCCATGGTGAAGATAGAACTTTGTTTATAGATGTCATGTTTACGCCATTATCCTTCACGGGAAGGCATAATCTATTCAAGAAATAAGGTATTTTATTGAAAATGATATCTCTTAGATGAATATTAATATCAACATCTTCAGTATTTTTGTATTTCATTGTCCAATTATTAATATTGTCAGTGGGTTTCATTTAACTCAGTGGGTTTTATTTAACTCAGTGGGTTTAATTTAACTCAGTTGGTATCATTAACTCAGTGGGTATCATTTAACTCTGTGGGTATCATTTACCTCAGTGGGTATCATTTATCACAGTGGGTTTCATTTCACTAAGTGGGTACCGTTTAACTCAGAGGGCATCAATAACTCAGTTGGTATCATTTAACTCAGTGGGTTTTGTTTAACTCAGTGGGTATCATTTAACTCTGTGGGTTTCATTTAACTCAGTGGGTATCATTTAACTCAGTGGGTATCATTTAACTCAGTGGGTATCATTTAACTCTGTGGGTATCATTTAACTCAGTGGGTTTCATTTAACTTAGTGAGTACCATTTAACTCAGTGGGTATCATTTAACTCAGTGGGTATCATTTACCTCAGTGGGTATCATTTAACTCAGTGGGTTTCATTTAACTTAGTGAGTACCATTTAACTCAGTGGGTACCATTTAACTCTTGTGGGTATCATTTAACTCTGTGGGTATCATTTAACCCTGTGGGTATCATTTAACTCTGTTGGTATCATTTAACTCTGTGTGTATCATTTAACTCTGTGGGTATCATTTAACTCAGTGGGTATCATTTAACTCAGTGGGTATCATTTAACTCAGTGGGTATCATTTAACTCTGTGGGTATCGTATAACTCATTGGGTATCATTTAACTCAGTGGGTAACATTTAACTCATTGGGTATCATTTAACTCAGTGGGTATCATTTAACTCAGTGGGTATCATTTTACTCTGTGGGTTTCATTTAACTCTGTGGGTATCATTTAACTCAGTGGGTATCATTTTACTCAGTGGGTATCATTTAACTCTGTGGGTTTCATTTAACTTAGTGAGTACCATTTAACTTAGTGGGTATCATTTAACTCTGTGGGTATCATTTTACGTGGGTATCATTTAACTCAGTGGGTATCATTTTACTCAGTGGGTATCATTTAACTCTGTGGGTATCATTTAACTCTGTGGGTATCATTTAACTCTGTGGGTATCATTTATCACAGTGGGTTTCATTTCACTAAGTGGGTACCGTTTAACTCAGAGGGCATCATTAACTCAGTGGGTATCATTTAACTCAGTGGGTTTTGTTTAACTCAGTGGGTATCATTTAACTCTGTGGGTTTCATTTAACTCAGTGGGTATCATTTAACTCTGTGGGTATCATTTAACTTAGTGAGTACCATTTAACTCAGTGGGTACCATTTAACTCAGTGAGTACCATTTAACTCAGTGGGTATCATTTAACTTAGTGAGTATCATTTAACTCAGTGGGTTTTGTTTAACTCAGTGGGTATCATTTAACTCTGTGGGTTTCATTTAACTTAGTGAGTATCATTTAACTCAGTGGGTTTTGTTTAACTCAGTGGGTATCATTTACCTCAGTGGGTATCATTTAACTCTTGTAACTCTGTGGGTATCATTTAACTCTGTGGGTATCATTTAACCATGTGGGTATCCTTTAACTCTGTGTGTATCTTTTAACTCTGTGGGTATCATTTAACTCTGTGGGTATCATTTAACTCAGTGGGTTTCATTTAACTCAGTGGGTTTGATTTAACTCAGTGGGTATCATTTAACTCAGTGGGTATCATTTAACTCAGTGGGTTTCATTTAACTCAGTGGGTTTGATTTAACTCGGTGGGTATCATTTAACTCAGTCGGTATCATTTAACTCTGTGATTATCATTTAACTTCTGTGGTTATATTTGATTGTTTTGTATTTATTACATTGCAGCAACACACTTTCACCGATACCAGCAAAAAAAAATGGCCATTGCATTTTTGTGCTTAGTTTCAAATCTGTTTGCATAAATTGTATAACTAACATATTTTTTATTTCATATTAACTGCAAAGATGTTAATGAAAGAAGTACACTGCTTTTTGATGTGTGTTATGAATTAATCATAAGCACTTTTTTGTCAATAAAGTCCAAACTAACAAGTTTGACATTTTTGACCAAAAAAAAAGAAATATTTAGTCAAAGAACATGGTAATAAAAAATACATTTTAATAATAATTAATATTGTTATTAAATATGATATAATTATAAACAAATCATTCAGATTATGCAACCAGATTTGAAACTAAGCAAAAAAGATGTGATAGTATTTATTTTTTCATTTATCTGAAAAACAGCCTATTGCACATTTTGGCAACATCCAGCTTATAACTGCTGGAAAAGCCCAGATCTATGTCTGGGTAAATCCACTGGCAAACAACAGGTCAGCTAGAAGACCTCTCACGCTGAATATTGACTGTCTTCCATATATATTTAAGCATACAATACACAGAAAAAGATGATGACGAATGTAAAATTGCTTCAGGTAAACTCATAGCAGCAACTTTTAAATTGTATTTTCCTTATCAGCAATTTTCCTTCAACAATAAACTGTGCAACTTCATAAGATGTGGAACTTATAATGTAGAGAGTTATGATTGTAAACTGCAGAAAGGATAAGGATGGAAAGTGGATTATGTTGCTAACTGATCAAATAACCTTGTGCACAAAATTCAGGACAAGTCTGCAATTAATATTCATGCAAGAATTTTAAAATAATTACAAAATACTGATGCCTTTGATAGGTTAGAGTGCTCTGCCTTTGAAGTTTTGTGCTAAGCAGTCTATGACAGTGGTTGAAGGTTTCATTTTATCTACCAGGCATATCAAAAACATGTTGTTTTTGTTTTAGAAATGTTTGTTGCTTATTGGGTTTATTGTCCCACCAACAGTATTTCAGTTATCAGGAGAAGGTGTCCACTTGAAGCAGATATAGTGCTGCCTTCATTGTGTATAGCATGCCATGAACAACTGGCATGATACCACACCCCTTCACATTATCCTAACACCAGGCCAACCAGTCGTGGAACTACCCTTATATTTGCTTGAGCATTAGCAAAGGAGCTATACCACTACCATTTGGTATGCTGCGGCCTGGGATCGAACCAGGGTCCTCCGGTACCTGGAGCCGACACTCTACCGCTTGCACTACCAGGTCCGGTGTGTTTTAGATCACAGTGACACAATTATGGACATTAAAGCGGCATCCAGATATTTTGGTGGAGGAAGAGACTGTACAGATGTCTGGGTAGAACTACTGGCCCACCACTGTTGGAGAACCTTTTGATGAGTCCTTCGCCCATGACCGAGATGGCATTGGGGTTTGCCGGCATTTTAGCCGACACTGTGCAGCGACATTTCTATAATTATAAGAGAGGGGCACTTATGAGGTGCCCAGGGACTGAACCCGGTCGGTCCATTATACTGACACTGACGAGTCAGGCGTAATGCTGTACCCTCAGCCCCGAGTGTAAGGAGGGAATCTACTACTACCAACTTTAAAGTCTTTGGTTTTGACTCGGCTGGGGTTTGAACCTGCGACCTTTGATTTGGAAGCAGACGCTCTACCTGACCGAGACTCGTACCCACATGGAGAGAGGTGAGCAATCAGAGGAGTTACAAGTCCGTGACTCTACCAATGTCACAGGTGCTCCAGCATGCATTTCAAGCCATTTAAAGGCAATACATACATATACAGTCATAAACTCTGGACAAAACACAAGAAAAGAATATATGTATGATGACATCCAAAACACTATGTCAGGCATGTATCCTAGAATTGTACTCAATGCACTTGTAATAATATAAATAGGAGTCCTAAATAACAAAAATCACCATCTTCATAAAAACACAAAAACAAGAGGGCCATGATGGCCCTTAATTGCTCACCTGAGGACACAGGCTTTCAGTAGGCTCATATCATGGAGTTATTAAGAGTTATTTACTTTAAAAAATCTTTGGTGAAGATTGGACCATTAGTGTGGCCATTGGGTTGATAATGTTTTCTAGAATTTTACCAAGTACATGTAACCTACTAAATCCACATGTCTCACTTCAAAACATATGTAAGATTCCATGTTGGCAAACATTCTGGCCAAGTTTGGTGAAGATTGGGCCATCAATGTGGCCTCTAGTGTGTTCACATGCTTTTCTGACCTAGTGAACTCTTTTTTGACCACATGTGACCCAATAACAAACTCGTCCCAGATTTCATGCAGACAAACATTTTGACCAAGTTTGATGAAGATTGGATATAAACTGTGGCCTCTAGCATGTTCACAAGCTAAAATGTTGACGCCGCACGACGAGCAGACGTCGGACAACTGACGAAGCGGTATCGGAAAGCACACCTTGAGCAGGTTGTGCTCAGGTGAGCTAAAAAAAAAATACCAAAAACAGACAGATTAATGAATTAGCAGTAACGCCATGCTATAAACTGTGGATGCAGCATCTTATATACATTTAGTGAATCTGAGGACAAAAGTGAAAGATAGTTCAGGGCACCATTAACTCAACAAATTACATTTGACTTGCATGTGAATACTTTTGTCCTGTGCCTTTTCAGATTTCGGTATATGTTGCAATGCTTATAGGACGTTGTCATATATTGTTAGTCATTGTCCAGACCTGAAACCCGAAACTGACCAAGTGATGTTAGTCTTTGAGCAAGACTATTTACTGCATATTGCTCCAGGTATTCAGTACCTGAGTACTGGTTCTACCCAGGAAGTGGACAGTCGAGACGGATTAATATAAGTTAAAAGAACTTGTTTCCCAATCGACTATAATAAATAGGTTTAAACTAATTTAAACTAAACCATTCACAACTATTTGCCATTTTATATCTTTACAAACCATTCACAATTATATGCCATTTTACAACTTTACAAACCATTTACAGCTATATGTCCTTTTACGCCTTGACAACCCATTCACAATTATACGCCATATTACGCCTTTAAAACCATTCATAAGCAGAATCTGTATAACTAAGGGTTTATGTGTGGCCTGGTTCAGCCTTAAAAACTTTTATTACAAGTTGAACATACATTTATTAAAATCCTTTTATCTCTTTAAAAAAACACAACAAAGTCAAGTGAATTTTCAAAATTATACATGAACTATGAATCAAAGGGTTAATAATGTTGCGCAAAGAAAGAGAAAACTACATTCATGAATGCTGCAAATTTGAAAGTACATTTTGTAAACAAGAATCACGAAAAACAACATCAAACCATGGCCTCACAACAGTACCTGGCTGCTAGAATCTATAAAACAAATCAATTTTTAATACTCCATCTTGATGATGGATCAAGATATAACAGGAACAGAAACATAATCAGGACTACAGGTCCATGGCCCGGAGAGCCTAAGTGAGCATCAGCATGAGGCTTCATTCAAATTATCAATTCAAACTTTTAAATTATCAGAAATTCCATTTACTCACAGAACAATAAGGAAGTGGGAAAAATAATAATGGCATGCAAGAGGATGATAAATCAAGCAGGAAAATTATGAAATAAGCAAGATGACCAATAAAGCATGAAGATGATCAATTACATATAAGCACATGAAGGTAATCAATTAAGCACATGAAGATGATCAATTAAGCAGAAAGATGATCAATTTAGCAGAAAGATGATAATATAGTGGGCAGATTATCAATTTTGTACAGGAAGATGATCAATTAAACAGGAAGATGATTAATTAAGTACATGAAGGTAATCAATTAAGCACATGAAGATGATAAATAAGCAGAAAGATGATCAATTTAGCAGAAAGATGATAATATAGTGGGCAGATTATCAATTTTGTACAGGAAGATGATCAATTAAGTACATGAAGATAATCAATTAAGCACATGAAGATGATAAATTAAGCAGGAAGATGATTAATTAAGCTGAAGATGATAAACTAAGCAAGAAGATCAATTAAGCATTAAGATGATCAATTAAGCAGGATGGTGATCAAATAAGCAGAAAGATGATCAACTAAGCAAACATATTCATTATCTGCACTTTTCATCTGAAGTAACATTAAGCATTTATTTTACAAATCTTTTTCTATTATTGTATACCTCAAGATCGTTTAATAGTCTAGTTGTGGTATCACAGGTTTCATTTCAACATTTTTTTGTCATAAACTTTATTCATAAAAGAGCAAATAATGACAGAAGAAAATCACTGCACATGATTTTCTTTTTATACTTAGACAGTAACACACTAACTGACTTGTCTATGACTTAAAGCATATGTTGACATCTATTTTTCTGATATGTTTTATATTGCAAGGCAACTATTTTAAAAATACAACAAAATAAAAAGAATTTGAGAAAATAAAATGAAAAATGAAGGTTAATTTTTCATCTGCCAAAATCATATCACTTACGAATTTATTCAAGACAAATATTTTGAAAAATGTTTGTTTATTGGGTTTATCATCCCCTTAACAGTATTTTAGTCGTCTGGAGATGGTGTCCACTTGAAGCAGATATAGTGCTGCCTTCACTGTGTACAGTCGTAATCACCTGGCATGATACCACACCCAGTCAAGTTATCTTGACACCGGGCCAACCAGTCGTGGAACTACCCTTATATTTGCTTGAGCATTAGCAAGGGAGCTATACCACTACCATTTTTCAACGACTTAGGTACGTTGTGGGCCAGGATCATTTGTAAAAATTTCACCCATAAACTGCTTGCTACTCACATCCATCTGTGTTGTACAGTTTACCCTGTGATGTTGGTTGTTACGTTATTTATTCACTTAGCGACATTTTACTCCTTTCTAACATACCCCAAGAGACATCAGTGCAGTTTTGAACAATTTATTGTCCGTCTGTAATAACCACCCTCTGGAACACAAAATACCAAACTGGAGAAAATATTGACATTCAGAAAGAATCTATTACAGAAATTACATCTTTACAATAAAAGCCACGATTTCTTTGTCTGAAATGTTTGTGAAAACGTAGTGAAAAAAGCATCTCTGACATTTCGGACTGGCCGATTGTCTTCAATAATCAATTCAAGAAGATCTCTATTAAGAAGTTTTGAATATGATTTTGTGTGGAATATGATAATTTTTTTTATCATCTTCTTCACTATTAATCTGGGATAATATTCAAATTTGTTCCAATATATTACACTTGGTTAGAATTCTCAAACCAGACAATAAATGGATATAATAACATGACAACCATTTCAATCTCAGTTTATTTTTTCATGCAGAAGATTGCATTTCATTTATAACTGCTATATTTATGCAGATATTTCTTCATGAATATTCAAAGGATATTCAACAAAGTTGTTTTTTGTCAAGAATTATGGCTCTTAGATGAATATAAACAGAAGCCTCAACATTTTCATAGAAATTTCCTGTCTGAGATGGATGCAGTGGGAGATGTTTCCAGCCGTATCATTTAGCTGTCACATTCCATGGTTACATTAAAGCCATAACTCTCCTGTTACATTAAAGCCATAATAACTCTCCTGTTACATTAAAGCCATAATGACTCTCCTGTAACATTAAAGCCATAATAACTCTCCTGTTACATTAAAGCTATAATAACTCTCCTGTTACATTAAAGCTATAATAACTCTCCTGTTACATTAAAGCCATAATAACTCTCCTGTTACATTAAAGCTATAATAACTCTCCTGTTACATTAAAGCTATAATAACTCTCCTGTTACATTAAAGCCATAATAACTCTCCTGTTACATTAATGCCATAATAACTCTCCTGTTACATTAAAGCTATAATAACTCTCCTGTTACATTAAAGCCATAATAACTCTCCTGTTACATTAAAGCCATAATGACTCTCCTGTAACATTAAAGCCATAATAACTCCTCTGTTACATTAAAGCCATAATAACTCTCCTGTTACATTAAAGCCATAATGACTCTCCTGTAACATTAAAGCCATAATAACTCCTCTGTTACATTAAAGTCATAATAACTCTCCTGTTATATTAAAGCGTTAATAACTCTCCTGTTACATTAAAGCCATAATAACTCGCCTGTTACATTAAAGCCATAATAACTCTCCTGTTACATTACAGTCATAATAACTCTCCTGTTACATTAAAGTCATAATAACTCTCCTGTTACATCAAAGCCATAATGACACTCCTGTTACATTAAAGTCACAATAACTCTCCTGTTACATTAAAGCCATAATAACTCTCCTGTTACATTAAAGCCATAATGACACTCCTGTTACATTAAAGTCATAATATCTCTCCTGTTACATTAAAGCTATAATAACTCTCCTGTTACATGGATCGTGTATTTAATATAGGTAAACTGTCTGATACCACCTTAAAGGTTAAACACAACAGTGCACTTTACAGAATTATATAGTTTAGATACATGCTCAAGGGGTATCTCAGAACTCCATGACAAATCATTTTTCGCAATAAAAGTACAATGTAATATCAATTCTTTTGTATGGACTGTTTATGGACATATAAAAAACAACATAAAAAAAACACATCAAAAACAACATTATTTACTCTAAAGTGCAAATGAATAACAAATGTATTACAGAATGAAAGAACATACACATGCAAACATTGTCAGTTTAAAATGATGTATTAACACAAACTAAAATCCTTTTACAAAATATTCCCAGAGAGCCTGGACACACTAGCTGTATTGTAGAAGTCAACTACATCTGAAGACACTATAGACCTGCCGCATTAAGGTGCAAAATAACAACCAAAACCAGTACCAAATTGTCAATATTAGGTTAAGAAACCTTTACAGCGTTTCACAAAAACTGTATTTGCTTTGCCTTTCTAATATTATGTTGTTTTGTTTGTTTTTGAGATACATGTACATCGCAGTGAACAATTATGATCAATGTAGTGACATCCAGCTGTTTTTGTGAAGGAAGACCCCACACAGATCTCTTGGTAAAAGCACTGGCACGCCACAAGTCAGTTGGAAGACCTTCCCATATTAAGTAATTTCTTTGGCCCTGAACAGGACTTGAACCCATGCTGCGGTGGGAGGCAAAGCAGTCAGAGTGGCGTTGGAATGGCTTGTGCTATGAAAATAATGTTAAATTTAAAAGGGGGTGGGTGGGGGTGAGGGGGGTTTGCAACCTTCCAGTCTTTATTTTTTATTTTTGATGGGAGGGGGATGTATAGGGGTGGCAATAATCTGAATATCTAAAGATATCATTAAAGCAGTTGGAAGTATTCACATATTTACAATAATATAACATCAACACATCATAATTATGTCTTCTTATGCTGTAGAGGACTTTCTAATAAAAATATATTATATACAGTTATAGTAATTATTCAATGTGATGGTAAAATTGTGCTATTTTTACCCTGCCTGAAGCCCAGAAAGCACCCTGCCCCCTTCTTTAGCCTTTTGCCGACCTGCCCCCCTTTTTTGTCACCCTGCCCCCTTTTTTGCCACCCTGTCCCTATTCTGTGCCACCTTGCCCCTTTTCTGTGCCACCCTGCCCCTTTTCGGTACCACCCTGCCCCTGTTCTGTGCCACCCTGCCCCTGTTCTATGCCACCCTGCCCCTTTTCTGTGCCACCCTGCCCCTTTTCTATGCCAGCCTGCCCCTTTTCTGTACCACCCTGCCCCTGTTCTGTGCCACCCTGCCCCTTTTCTATGCCACCCTGCCCCTTTTCTGTGCCACCCTGCTCCTTTTCTATGCCAGCCTGCCCCTTTTCTGTACCACCCTGCCCCTGTTCTGTACTGACCTGCCCCTGTTCTATGCCACCCTGCCCCTTTTCTGTGCCACCCTGCCCCTTTTCTATGCCACCCTGCCCCTTTTCTGTGCCACCCTGCCCCTTTTCTGTGCCACCCAGCCCCTTTTCTGTGCCACCCTGCCCCTTTCCTGTGCCACTCTGCCCCTTTTTCTGTGCCACCTTGCTCCTTTTCTGTGCCACCTTGCCCCTTTTCTGTGCCACCCTGCCCCTTTTCAGTGCCACCCTGCCCCTTTACTGTGCCATCCTGCCCCTTTTCTGTGCCATCCTACCACTTTTCTGTGCCACCCTGCCCCTTTCCTGTGCCACCCTGCCCCTTTACTGTGCCATCCTGCCCCTTTTCTGTGCCACCCTGCCCCTTTTCTGAGCCCTCCTGCCCCTTTACTGTGCCACCCTGCCCTTTTCTGTGCCACCCAGCCCCTTTTCTGAGCCACCCTGCCCCTTTACTGTGCCACCCTGCCCCTTTCCTGTGCCACCTTGCTCCTTTTCTGTGCCACCCTGCCCCTTTTCTGTGCCACCCTGCCCCTTTTCTGTGCCACCCTGCCCCTTTTCTGTGCCACCCTGCCCCTTTACTGTGCCATCCTGCCCCTTTTCTGTGCCATCCTGCCACTTTTTTGTGCCACCCTGCCCCTTTTCTGTGCCACCCTGCCCCTTTACTGTGCCATCCTGCCCCTTTTCTGTGCCACCCTGCCCCTTTTCTGAGCAACCCTGCCCCTTTACTGTGCCACCCTGCCCTTTTCTGTGCCACCCAGCCCCTTTTCTGAGCCACCCTGCCCCTTTACTGTGCCACCCTGCCCCTTTTCTGAGCCACCCTGCCCCTTTACTGTGCCACCCTGCCCCTTTCCTGTGCCACCTTGCTCCTTTTCTGTGCCACCCTGCCGCTTTTCTGTGCCACCTTGCCCCTTTTCTGTGCCACCCTGCCCCTTTTCTGTGCCACCCTGCCCCTTTACTGTGCCATCCTGCCCCTTTTCTGTGCCATCCTGCCACTTTTTTGTGCCACCCTGCCCCTTTTCTGTGCCACCCTGCCCCTTTACTGTGCCATCCTGCCCCTTTTCTGTGCCACCCTGCCCCTTTTCTGAGCCACCCTGCCCTTTTACTGTGCCACCCTGCCCTTTTCTGTGCCACCCAGCCCCTTTTCTGAGCCACCCTGCCCCTTTACTGTGCCACCCTGCCCCTTTTCTGAGCCACCCTGCCCCTTTACTGTGCCACCCTGCCCTTTTCTGTGCCACCCTGCCCCTTTTCTGACTCTGCTCCTTTTTGAGCTCAGAATAGACTCTATAAATAGTGCGACCTTGATCCCTGCGCTATAACATAATCAGTGCATGATTAATAGGAACACATAGAGTATAATGAAGTTTCATTGAAAGCAATGATTATTGAAGTATTATTAATAATTATTATTACCATAGACATTATGGTAACTGAAATGTCTCTCCTTGTTCAGTAAGACGCCTTGCTAAAAAAAAACCTACTGTGAGAATAATGATAAATTAATTTCAAATTTATGCACAAATAAACCATTTATCAACTGATAAGACTTCAATACTTTCAATTCAGCCATGTTAAAACCCAACGCAGCTGACCAAATCATGTAATGATGGTCAAGAAATCAGACCAAATGTGTTATAATTATACAGGATTGATGCGCAACCTCTAAATGGATTTGTCATCAATTTAAATGTTGTAACTTGATTCTTTTATAACAAAGCCAATGTTTGAAACAGATTTGTAAACATTGTCAAGAATGCAAACCATGATGATAACAAATTCCAATGACAGAAGCCACAAATGCTTTGAAAGGGATCATGCTGATGTTAAAAATTTGGTTTCATTTTACTTGGGTTGTTTCATTTTTTGTTTTTAAAATACATTGCAGTGACCAATTATGATCATTAGTGGCGTCCGGTTATTTTTCTGGAGGACAATCCCTGACAAATGTCTGCGTTGCTAACTGCAGTTCAGATGGCAGAAATTCCTACAATAGGTCTTTGGCAACATTCAGCATTCAAACCCACACAGTGCTAGGCTTGGCTGTCAGAGAAGTTACAAGATTGGGACTCTATCAGTATGTCAATGG
Source organism: Sinonovacula constricta (assembly GCA_007844125.1). Classification (NCBI taxonomy): domain Eukaryota; kingdom Metazoa; phylum Mollusca; class Bivalvia; order Cardiida; family Solecurtidae; genus Sinonovacula; species Sinonovacula constricta. The sequence goes on from CM017572.1 coordinate 30,607,281, forward strand.
CAATATCAATGGCAGAAATTCCTACAATAGGTCTTTGGTGCCATTCAGCATTCAAACCCACACAGTGCTAGGCTTGGCAGTCAGATAAGTTACAAGATTGGGACTCTACCAGTATGTCAATGGCAATATCAATGGCAGAAATTCCTACAATAGGTCTTTGGCAACATTCAGCATTCAAACCCACACAGTGCTAGGCTTGGCAGTCAGAGATGTTACAAGATTGGGACTCTACCAGTATGTCAATGGCCCTGTACTAGCGATGGCAAAAATAACAGGCAGGGGTGGGTCCAGAATATGTTGCTGGGGGTGGGGTATGAATCAAGATCCATTCAACTTTATCGCAGTAAATACTATATATATATATACACACAGTTAGAAACCCTAACTTTTTAGAAGTCAACGCACAAAAATTTACCTTAAAAGCTTAGACTTTTTAAGGCTTACATGTATTTGTTTTCACAACTCTACTCTCTGTACAAGCTTAGTATTTTTAAAGCTTACATGTATGTGTTTTCACAACTCTACTCTCTGTACAAGCTTAGTATTTTTAAAGCTTACATGTATTTGTCCCCACAACTCTACTCTCTGTACAAGCTTAGTATTTTTAAAGCTTACATGTATGTGTTTTCACAACTCTACTCTCTGTACAAGCTAAGTATTTTTAAAGCTTACATGTATTTGTCCCCACAACTCTACTCTCTGTACAAGCTTAGTATTTTTAAAGCTTACATGTATGTGTTTTCACAACTCTACTCTCTGCAGAAGCTTAGTACTTTTAAAGCTTACATGTATTTGTTTTCATAAATCTACTCTCAGGTATTTGAATGGTTAAACTGAAAGCATTCATCATCTAGAGAATAAATTGTCTCTTTCCTTGTACTACTGTTGCAAAACCTTGTGCATAATATTAAATATGGGACTGGGATTAGTCGGCATTTTTGCCTATATTGTGCAGCGACATTTCTATCATTATAGCACAGGGGCACTTATGAGGTGCCCAGGGACTGAACCCGGCCGGTCCATTGTACTAACACCGACGAGTCAGGCGTAATGCTGTCCTCTTAGCCCCGAGCGTTAGGAGGGAAGCCACTACTACCAACTTTAACATCTTTGGTTTGACCCGGTCGTGGTTTGAACCCACAACCTCCCGATCTGCAAGTCGACGCTCTACCACCTGAGCTATTGCTGCCGGTGTATATTAAATTTACACAAACATTTGAACTAATTAAACAAAGTGTAATATACAGTTATCATATGTTATAATCAGATGACATGTTAATGACAGCCTGCATTCATACCAGCACCAGTGTGGATATAACATTTTGTTTGTTTGTTTTTTGTTACATCACACTGACACATAGTCATGCTGGCAATGTCTAGCTGATTATTGATGGAGGAAGACCCCAAAGCCCTGTTCAAAACCACCGGTGCACCGAAAGTAAGCTGGAAAACCTCGCCCCACATGAAAGTTCTCGCACCGAGCAGCACTTGAACCCATGCAGTCAGGGGCAGGGGAGTTTCAAGTCAGTGACTCTAACCGCTTAGCCATAGGCTCCACCTGTAACATTTTAGATATGGATCCAGATCTAAGTAAAGAAATTTAAAATGAATTTCATATTCTTTTGGAAAAAAAACAAACAAACTATATGGGCCTAAAACTAAATGTCAATTTTGCTAATTTCTTGTCACTGTTTCAGAATTTCATAATGGCAACCATGCAAACAATTAGCCGAAATCTCAATAACCAAAGATGTTGTCACTTATCATGTAAATGTTCATTTCTAACAAAATATCTTTGCCAAAATCTATGATGGAATAAATTTTCCAATAAACATTGGCCGACTTTTATCAGTATTTCCTTACACCATAAGTAAAGGTTTTTGACAGCCGCCATTTTGAATACTAATTAGCTTTACCCAAAGTGCTTTACAGATCTAAGATATACAATATCCATGATTAACACAGCCCTAGGAGGATGAAATTCAAGGACTTTTCAAGGATGCAAGATCGTACTTTCAAGGACCTTTTTTTAACAGAACCATGTACCAACAACCCTATATTGTCATACATTTTTGACGCTAAATTGACTCAAAGATTCCTTTATTAAATTTAAACTCGTTTATTCAGCAAAATCAATTGCTGGATCATTTTACTCGTACATTATGAAATCAGATGTCTGGCAAGAGGTATGATGAAGCAGGCTGAGCAAAAACTGCAATACAGCCTTACTCCTGTCTTCCTCGTGTGGCTGAAGCCATTCCTTATACCCCTTGAAAGTACACTTTAAGGGAATTTTGCTCACTTCATTATAATAATTACTCCAATGGATGATGTAATTCACGTGTTCAGAAAAGCTTGCCACACTATCAACTTAGTTCGTTAATATTCGCACCTGTTGGACAATTTCCGATCGGATGTTGAAGCGTATGAACCACCAATAACAGGAAGCATTCTATATTTGATTCGGGCCCGCTTGGAGATGGCACCAGCCATTAGAATTGCGTTTATTATCGCTTGCATAAGGGATGACAACAAATACCTGTTGCTTATACAATTAGGTAAATTGAACTTTTTTCAAGGTCCGAGACGTATAAGCAAGCACTTTTTAAGAAATATACCACAATTTCAAGGATAATTTGAATATCAAGACATCATTGACATTCAAGAACTTTTCAAATCCGAGCGAACCCTGTATATCATTTACTAATTTGACTATCTTATGACAAAAAATTGCAAAAGAATTTGAAGATTCTGTCCTCAATGATCAACTGCTAAAACAAAGATGCCTTTAATCTTGATCAACAGTACAGATAAATGTAACAAAATAAATCTGGTTGTTTCACACCTTCCAGTTATCGGAAAAATGGAAGTAGAATTAAATAGTCCTTTCTCTATCTGAATATTTCGAATCGTCCTTATGGATGTTAAGAAATATTTTCAGAAAAAGATGGGCGATGATATTTTTGTCCGATACAGAAACGTTCCAATTCGTTGTATCTCTGCAACCTAAAATAACTGTATTCGATATATATCACATACAGGTATGGAGCCTTAGTCAAGCTGAGTCAGTCAATCTTAAGTTCCATTTTTCCCATATGTATGATATTGTAAAATATCAAACAGAGACATAAACTGACAATACGTATTGTGGAAGAGGTGTATTGTTCTAGATAAATGTGTAATTTGACTGGATGCATCTGATGCAATCATATAGCTGGTATGTCATTTGTTCATTTCAATAGACTGTGGTCCACCAGAGGCTCCAATGAATGGAGCAAACAAGATTTTTTGCAGTTTACAATTACAACTGCCTAGCAATATAATATCCATATACATACATATATATTAATATTTATCTATATATTTTTATATATGTTATAAATATTTTATTAGTTCATCAAATTCTTTTTTACAAACCTTCACATAAGTTGTATTATTTAGTTTTTTGTAACATCGCATCAACACAATTATGGTCATATTGGAAACATCAAGCTAATTATTCGTGGAGGAAGACCCCAGATTTTGTCTCAATAGAACCACTGACGCACCACAGGTTTTTGTTTCGGTAGAAACACTAGTGTACCACAGCATAGCTAGAACACCTGCACACAGGAAAGGTTTACCCAGACCAGGCCTCGAATCTGCGCTTAGAGGGGCTTCGGAGTTTACAGCGACTCTATCCATTGGTACACACATGCATTAATATAACACATAGGACTTACCTTTACAGAAGTTTTGGTCCTTTCAATAAAATCTCTGCGATTCTGCAACTCTTCCACTTCAATCTTGAATTTTTTTGGATTCTTCTCAACGATACTTGGTGGACGTTAAGGATTCAACAAAATCAACAAAAATACTCTCCCCAAAAAAAAAATTACTTAACATGTTTAAATTGTTAATCATAAAAGTAGACAGTGATACCATTCCTTTTTCATGTTATGACTTTGCAAGGCACTCATAATGATCACTTGTTTATTGGGTTTATCGTCCCACCAACAGTATTTCAGTTATCTGAAGATGGTGTCCACTTGAAGCTATATGGCATGATACCAAACCCAGTCACATTATCCTGACACAGGGCCAACCAGTCGTGGAACTACCCTTATATTTGCTTAAGCGTTAGCAAGGGCGCTATTCCACTACGATTTTTACAAACTTTGGTATCTCGCGGTCCGGGATCGAACCCAGGGCCCCCCATACCTGGAGCAGACGCGCCACAGACTGCGCTACAAGGTCCAGTAATTATCACTGGTCTTATTTGCTTGTGCATTAGCAAGGGAGCTATACCTCTACCTTTTTTAACGACTTTGGTTTATCCTGGAGCTGACGTTTTACAGATTGCGCTACCAGGTATAATATAGATATATATCAGTTTTATTAATAAGACTAAAAGAATTAAACACTTTTAAAAAACTTTAAATAAGAGGTAGGAGATGTATAAATGAGGGCCACAGGCTAGCATCTGTGGTATTTGCTTAACATTTTATTAGAAGCCGCAGCATCAGTAGGTTGATTTACCCCTTTAGCTCATGCATATGCCTTATTAAGCCTTTGTAAAGCATTCACAATAATTCCTTTTATTTTCATATTTGAATGGGATTGGATGAGATTAACCAGCATTTTTGCCCATACTGTGCAGCGACATTTCTATGATTATAGCACAGGGGCACTTATGAGGTGCCCAGGGACTGAACCCGGCCGGTCCATTATACTGATACCACGAGTCAGACGTAATGCTGTCCCCTTAGTCCCGAGTGTTAGGAGGGAAGCCACTACTACCAACTTTTAAGTCTTTGGTTTGTCCCGGCCAGGTTTGAACCCACGACCTCCCGATCCGCAAGCCGACGATCTACCACCTGAGCAATTACGACCGGTAATAATGTGAGTTCCAAACGGATTTTGCGGATGGTCATAAGTTAAAGGGTTAAATGATAAGCAACAGCGATATTAGTTAGAGCACTATAACATCGCAGTACTATGAAGGATATCGACAGTTTCCTCGAGGTCTTCTAGGTCCCACTCGATACTCCGAAGACTGTTTCTCAACTCATTGGTCGTCCAGTTATATTCCTCAACTGACACAAGCCCAGGGGCTTCAGCCAACTCACACCAACGGTTGTAAAGGTTCCGTGAAGTCTGCAGGGCCTTCTGAACTTCACTGAAAGATAAAGGGAGGTAATAGATGACAAACAGGCAAGAGTAACATTCCCTGTATAATATTACAAGGGAGGATAATAAATGGCAAATAGACCAGAGTAACATCCCCTGTGAAATTAAATCTGTCTTTTCAAGTATATTTTATGACTGAAACTTTAACTCATTTCGTTAGTTATATTAAAAGCGGTTTAAATTTGTTGTTTTTTAAATAAATTAATTTAAAATAAAATTTAATTTATCTTCAACAAATTTTAATAGATTCCAGGCTAACCCTGTCTGCTAATTAAACCCATCGTTTATAATATAAACATATATTAATATGGCAAATATTTGATTAAAATGATGAAAGGCCCTTGTACCAACTACCTGACAAATTTCAAGTCTCATTTATCTTGTGGCCACAGATGTAATTGATATAAAGCCATGATATCTTTATATAATTATTTTTATATCATAATTTTTTTATTTGTTGTTTTTTTGTTGCTATATCACGCCGAAAAAAAAAAGGTCATATTGGTGACATCCAGCTAATTACTGGTGGAAGTAGACCCCAGACTTGTGACTCTAAACCACGTGGTGAATGGGGTAAGTAAGTAAGTCGTCGGTTCGGTCCACGCCCTGGATAATGAATTTTATCCATCTCAGACTACTGAATTGATGATGATTTGTTGTCACATAAAAAATTAAAGTTTCGCTTTTTTTATAACAGAAAGTCTCTTATAAACCCGTTTAAAAATATTTCCTTACTCTCTGACGACGAAAAACGGATCCTCCAGCGACATGGCTTATCCTTAAACCTTACACAAAGCCACTAATATTTCTCTAATGTGTAACAAATTAACGTTTATCAAATGTCAATTTTCATTTTTTCGGCTTGTCGGTGGTTCGTGAAAAGTACACGGCGTGAGAAATACACAACAGGTTACACTTCGCTAAAAGATTTTTTCCATGGCGAGTTATTCACAATGTATGCATTTATGCAAATAATATTCAATTTACCATCGTTTAAAATTATGAAAAATAAAATTCAGAAAGTATATTGACTTCGAATATTTTAAAACATTTTTGAAGTGTGTATCAATAATCGGCAAAAGATATCGACGATACACGATCTCGACTGAATCAATGACGACCCTACTCTCGGGAAAGGTGGCTCCATACCACAATAAACCCTTGAAACGAAGGAAAGGATTCCGGACAGCAGAAGATTTTAGAAATAATAATTCATCATTTGTGGTGTTTCATCATGTCATAAATATGTTTTAGCAAGTGATTTTTAACAAATATTCAAAGGTTCCCAGGGATTGCTATGAAGTCATAGCAGTATGCAGTATCCATTATTCATTAATTCTTAGTGTATATTCTATTATTAATTAATTATTTTATTATGTGGGTGTGGGTGGGGTGGGTAATTCAATTTAATATTTTATTGGCACAAACTTATATGTTTATGGCAATACATAAATAAATATGGCGACAAAAATACACATATAAAGTATAATCAATTGCATACATGTTAAACATAGGGAAACGTATGTAGCAAAGGTATGTGTTTACTATTAAGTAAAGTACAATTATATTTCATGGTAACATGGAAGTTAAAAAAAAATACTACTATACATTTTTTCTTTTACAATATGCAAGGTATACAAATCTAGCTAGTCGTTAAGTTAATCCTGTTTGGTTGCATTTCATTAGTTGTTTGAATTTAACAATACTTGGCCAAGAGGAAAAATAGTTTGCTAATATACTAATTATTAATTCTCTATAAAAAGGACATACTAGAACAAAACGATACTTGTTTTCGATGACATTCATTCGACAATATATACATTTCCTATCCTGTTTTACTCTCTACCATCGGCTCATACATTCGTGTGTCTGAGAGAGGAACGAACGACAACTCTGCATGGGAGATTGATCCTGTTTATCAATGTTTCTAAATCTACCTTCTTCTATTGCGAGTTTTACGGAAGAACATCTCAATTTTGATAAGGCTCCTCGATGAAAAGGGTTATCAACAACCATAAGATATTTTTCAAATTCAAAATTATTCTTAAATATGCAGTATGTTTCTAGCTTACTAGAATCATTAAGCGAAAAATGCCAGCATTGTACATATTGGTCAATAATTCTCTGTGTTATTAAGCTTATGTTATCCCTGTTGTAAGACTCGTTAATGCATCCCCCCACCAACCAGGTTAAAGAATAGAGTTGTGAAAACACACATATGAGCTTAAAAGTAAATTTTATTTGTTAACTGCTTAGGTCGAAGTTAGGGACCCTTACTTTGTATATATATATTATATATAGTTATATATATATACAGTTAATAGTCATGCTGAAGGACTAGCATCACGTGGTCAGTTTCGGGGTTCGAACCCGGGACCCTCCGATCCGGAGTCCAACGTCTTAATCACTAGACCACGAACGCTCACAAGTAGGTTAAAACTAAACTATTAAAGATGGTATCCAACAGTTTAGACCAAATATTTTTTTCTCAAATTACCAAGTAATTGATTGTTACCTGAAAAGGTCCTGCAAAAATGCTGTTCATTGAGGCCCTAGATCTGTGTGAAATATAAAGCGTTGCACCCCAATCGTCATTACAGCTATCTGAGCCACGTTGCAGGGATAGCTATTTTTAAACTTAGAAAACCACGCGACAACTTACTTTTGAGATCACGTTATACCATCATCCGGTTAGTCCGCGATGCCGTCGGTATCTATTTTTAACAGAGATCTCTTTCGTGCTTATTTATAGATTTAGAAAGAATGAACATTTAGAGTTATTTTCGCAATGTGTACTGTCTCACATATAGGCAGTGTTCAAAATCGCTTTTAATCGGACTAAAGTATGAGTTTATGCAGAAATTATGCGTAAATTCCCATAAACCGCCGGAAAATATTGTTACATACATTTGGTGTAGGTAAACTGCCGGATACTAGCTCTATAGTAGTTATAAAGGACAATTTATGAGAAACAAACCATGAAACCCAGATGCCTTCAGACAAAAGTAAGAAATAAATATACGCACGCCCATGACATGTCATTATTAATTATTATTTTTAATTTGTTGAATATAACCGACTTTCTTTAACATAGAGTACATCTAGGTTAGTCTAAGTTTACACTTTAGAAGGAGACTTTAGATCTCTCTGAGAGAAAAGACATTAAAATGCCTAATATCTATATTTCTTTCCATTTTTTGCAGGGCGAAGAAAATGTGACATGACGCCCAACATGTCCCACATTGACAAATTATGTCATCCCATAAACTAACTAGTGTGCCATTAACGGTTTAAATATAGGCACTGTTTGAAACAAAGGTTAAATCGATACATTAAAGAACGCAATATTTTTGTTTCTCCTTATGAAAAGGTACACGGTTATAAAGAGTGTATATTTTAATAGCTTCATTACATTTATTTATGTTAGCGCAATCGGTAGAGCGTCGGCTCAATGTACGGTAGGCACTAGGCACCGGGTTTAATCCTGGACCTCGACACACCAAAGTCGTAAAAAGTGGTAGTGGTATAGTAACATTGCTAACGCTCAAGCAAATATAAGGGTAGTTACTCGACTGGTTGGCACGTTGTCAGGATATGGGACTGGATGTTGTATCATGCCAGGTGTTCACGGCATGCTATACACAGTGAAGGCAGCACTATATCTGCTTCAAGTGGACACAGTCTCTAGTTCGTTTAACAGGAACGATATTGGCAAAAACACACGGGGTAGCACGTAACAATTGCCAAGAACTCGTCGTCACTCCTCTAAACAAAACTTTACATCTCATAAAGCACCCATTATCTGGTTATGGTATAATTAACATTGTCAATAACAAGAACAGCCTCCGACAACACACATTGCTTTTCAAGTAACTCAAGTTAAAAATCAATTTAAATTATAGAGGTATTCTTCATGCTTTGTTAACGCGTTTTGGCGTTAAACCTGGAAATCACTTTCATCCTACGCTTAAGAAAATCAACTCATAAAACTGACTAGCAACCAACAGCACTGTGTTTTTGTACCTTAATTATAAAATATGCAAACAGCATTATCTTTTCGTTAAATGTCTTAAATGTCTTAACTCCCGATGCAGGTGCTTACTGTTTATTATTTCACTTTGACGGGATATTTTTATTTACAATGTTTGTTTGATAGAAAAACCTTCAGGAAGTGCGAGGTTGGAGCGCTCCACAAACCAGGTTTAAACACCCCAGTCGGCCCTTTTGCCGATTGACCGTTCCAAGGCGGTAACTGATGGTTTTCATGTTTGTGTGTTGTGTCTCGTCTCTGTGTTTTTTCACATTTACATTAACCCTGTTTGCCTTTGTCTGGAGATAGTTTAGATTTAAATATCTGTGGACATTTTGATATGACCTTTTCTTATTGACCTACTAAACAATTCTAAGTAAAGCATTAAATTTAAATGGGAAGTACTAACAACTGTTGATTGTAAATGAAATTAATGTTTTGAATCAAGAAAAACAACACAACAACAACAGGTACGTTTAAATGGTTGTAGTATCCTGTTCATTTGTAGATGAAATTGAGGAACCAAAGTCCAATGTCAATCAAAGAAAATTACTCGTGATTGTAAGTCACTAATAGACATTGAGATGTGGCTCTTTTTCACATAAAATATATAAGACAATGTCCTATAAATGGGAAAAATTATGCTTAGTTTCCAATCTTATGCATAAATTGTTTTATTAAGGTATTTTCGTTTAATATTAACTGAAGAGATATTATTGAAAACAGTACATTGCTTTTAGTTGCTTGTCATTTGTACTTTTTTTTTGTCAAAAATGTCAAAAATTTAAAGTTTGACATTTAAAGACAAAAAATAAATATTTAGTAATATTTTGTCAAAGAACACATGGTAATATAAAATACATTTTAATTATAATGTATATTTTTATAAAATATGAAATAAATACAACCTAATCACTGACTTGATGCAACCAGATTTGAAACTAAAAATGTGATGGCCGTTTTTTTCCTTTTATCTGAAAAAGAGCCTTATCTAAAAGATATTTTTATTTTGCACTTGTGTAAAAGTATTTTAATCAATATTTGGACCGGACTTAGACAATTAAAATATGCAGGGTTCTACACTAACGCTGGTCCGTCGGTCCGGGACCAGTTGATTTTATAAAGGACCAGTGAAACCCGGAAGCTGGCTGGTCCGTCGGACCAGTAAAATCCAAGAGTCCGCATGAAATTTTCATTGAAATAGCTGACAAATTATTCTTTCGACAAACCCCGACAAAATAAACATTTATTTTAGGTTCGCAATATTCTAAAAAAGAGAACATGTTTATTCTGCGGGTCTCTGCAGACTTCGTAAAAAAGAGGTTTAAAATGCGATGCGAACATTTTTATGGAAGAAAAATATCAAAAGAATAAATAAAATAATGATTAATACATGATCTTAAAAGTTTGTAACAAACTGCACTGATTCCTGGACAAATATCTCGAAATAAAGTAATTCACAAGTATGGAGAGGAATCATTAGCTGGATAAGATCAGCAACAATCTGATTAAAACCATATCCTGGAAACCGATCTATTATCATGATCTGACTACGAGTCAATAAAACCTTCCCAACCAATCAGATTGTCGCCTACAAAATCGCAAAAGTAAAATGATGATCCGAAGCGTTCCGAAGGTATAATTTTAATGGCTGCGCCCACTTACAAAGAAATGTAAACATGGACACTCCGCGCAAGACTTATGTCACTGAAGATCTTCTTGTCCGTAATGCAATCAAGAGTTTGGCTCTGAAGTGGCTTTAACGAGCGAATTCCTAATTTTGTCAAACTATTTTCTACTGCATCATCAATAGTGGTCATTTTACGACTCTTACCGAAAGAGTTATGAATTACGCTCTCTGATTTTGATTAAGGATGAGCCAATAATTTTATTTATTGTTATGTATTTATTCTTTGTACATTTATCAATTTTAAAAATATTGCATTCTAATAATATGAATTTTAAAAGCTTTCCAATGGTGTATAGCTTCTAAGTTTTGGACCACGAAATTAAAAGATAATAAAATTTACCCTTCTATACAATTCATCTGAAAATCCTCCTAAGTTGCCATCAAAGATGTCTGCCAAGATAAGGGATCTCCACTGATGTGAAAACTATCTATTCAGAGTTTAATTTGAATACATATCAGCCAATCAAAACAACGCTACAATTTCCTTAAGTATCTGGAAACTTCAATTCCCTTGCATTGATGACGTCATTTCGGAAGAAAAGCCGAAAGCTACATAGTACGATCCATCCGATTGGATAATAGGTGCAAGACAAGATTGTCATGCAGCCAATGTTTCAACTGCTTTGGCATTCGGCAAAAACGGTTAAAAAAGACAAATAATTATTCCACGGTGTATGAATGAAGTGAAATGTATTCAGTAGCCGTGGGCTCTGACGATGGTTTATAATTAAAATCATCAAACATGATTATTATTATAGTTTCCTTTCCATGACGTCACTACTTTCGTCATATCTTATTAAAGAAAATATCAGCGCTTGGACATTTTTTATTCAAATAGATCGATTTTCTTTCCACTGGGTGCATATGAGAAACCCATCAGGAAATGCGAAGTTCAGAGCTCTTTAAAACTGGTTTAAGCACTTCAGTTGGTCCATATTGCCGACTGACCGTTCAAAGGCGGTAACTGTCGGGTTTTCTCTTTTTGTTAAATGACTCATCACAGATTTGTTCTTACCTTTATATTTGGCTTCCATGTGAATACTTTTGTCCTGTACCTATTCAAATTTTGGTCTATGTTTCAGTGCACATAGGACTTCATCAATGTACATTTATACATGGACCCTTAACACAAATACTTCAATTAAAAAAGTAGTGTCGTGGTTGCAGATGATTCTAGGATATAATATATTTGTACATTTATATTATCGTTTGGCCTGTAATGTAAATATTTAC